>JAMPIV010021933.1:0-164272 GCA_024509875.1 Oreohelix idahoensis
GGGTGGGATTTACGATTATAATTTTTACATCAGTTTTTTAAGCGTGCGTGTTTTTCAGGTCATGTGGAAGATTGCTCACCAAGGAGAGCAGCTTGAGTAAGCAAAACTTTTCTTTATTAGGTTCTAGCCTTTGGCTTGGATTCCTGTAATTTTGTTGCAGCGCTGACTACATATTTCATTGTATTTTACAAGTGGCCACATGATACTTTTTGAAGGCATTCTGTGACAAAGTTTTTGTGAACGAATTTCGCTTTGTTAAGTTGGAAGTTACTTTCTAATGGGTGGTATTTTAAGATAATTATAATAGATCGATATAAATGCGTTCGGTGGTAATCAGCCACTAGCGCACTGTGCGTTTTTGAATTGAATGGAGCCTTTTTGTGCTGGATTTATGGAACCAGCCATCCCAGATTGTGGAACAATAGTCTAGGTGTATTTTTTGTATATGAGATGTAGAAAAACATTTTCCTATCTAATCTGTAAAACTGTCTGTGCGTTAGATTTGTCAGTACATGTACGTAGCGTTCCATCTTAGGTGCTGCTCATATTTGTTAGACCTAGACCGTTATGTTCATTTACGTTTTCAATTAGTGATGTTCTAAATATAGAGTGGAAGTGTTGTATCCTGCGAGTTTTGTAATTGTTTTTTGTATGGTTAATATTAACATTACTTATGTTTTACTAATATTTTATTATTTGCATTAAAATTTCTTATTGCTGTCGTAATAAGATTTTGTGTGGGCAGCGTGAGCGCTGGTTAACTGTTGGTTGGTACACACAACCTTGTTTTACCCAGGATATTTGCCTTCAGGCTTTGTTTATTGACTTTCTCCGTTGTTGACCGTTATATACAAACACTACTTTTAGTGACCCACATAATACCACCTAGTAACTCTGGTACAAACATGGGAAACACCGCATTCAACTGGAAAACAAATGTTTATTTACACGACTATGTATAAACAAATGTCCGTCGGTTGACCCATCCAACAATGTGGGTTCATCCGACTCTCCTCTGTTGAACACTATTAGCTTCCATACACCCGTGTAATTCAGAATTTCACTGTCTTATGCATATTGAATATTGTTTGAATGCATCAGGTTATTAAGATAGTTATACCGGACTGCCCTGCTTCAGCTTCGACGTCTCTCACACTTCTGCCTGATGCTGAGAAAAACGTGCCTAACCTCTTTCTGTTTTGACCCTTCCTATGCGTATCAGTTCCGTACATCCCTTATTTCTACCTTGTCTATACCACTCATGTTAGACTTCTCATTTTTCTTTCTCTTACTGCCACATGTGTATCGTTTTTTAAAATTTGTTCTTGTGTGATGCTACTTTTATCAGTAGTATAAACAGTAGACAAAAGTTAGACTGATTCATTTGGAAATAAAACAAAAGTAATTGATAAGACAGACCGTTCCAGTTAGATGATATAGACTAATAATTATTAACAATCGGAACGACCATAATAACAGTAAAATAAAAGATTTGGGGGGACTTACCACATAGCACGTGATATGAGGGCATCACGTGAGATGTGCTTCTTATCTTGGCGTGTCACATAACACACTATCGTTGGGGCAAGGCAAATGATGACTTATTTTTGGACTTGTCACCTAAACACACTTTTCGTTGGGCATGACAAATGATGACGTTATTTTGGACTTGTGTCATATAATAACTTGGGTCATTGATTCTTACAATGATGAAGACCAACTTATTTTTGACTTGTGTCATATAATACTTGGTTAATTGATTCATTACAAATGATGAAATCTTTCATTGAATTGTCCACATCGATTGATCATTGGGACATTACAGAAGAAGAGTGCTTGTACTTTTTGTCTATTGCGTATTAACTGTTTAGATCTTGCAACATTTGGACTGTTTGCAATGAAAGAACATTTTCAGCCACATCTGATTCATGCTATACAGAGCTTCTACAAGTCGTGCAGAAATTATATGAGGACAGCAAACCATAAGTCAGAAGAGTTCAGGACCACCACTGGTGTAAGACAAGGTGATATCCTATCACCTTACCTCTTCATACTCCTTATGACGATGTCATCAAGGCATGTAAGGAGAGAACAAGAAAGTATTCAGTGGGGTACTGGAAGATGAGACAGGTCTATATTTCGGAGCTGGCATTTGCTGATGATGTTGCCCTGATTGCTAAATCAGAGGCACATCTCCAATCCAACCTTCAAGTCTGGAAGGAAGAGCTGGAGAAGAGAGGGATGGTCATAAGCAGCTCTAAAACAAAATCCATGGTGATATCACGAGAAGAAAGAAAACATCAGATTAAGTTGGAAGAACAGGTCCTGGAGCAGGTCGACCACTTTAAATATCTCGGAGCTATTATAGACCGAAAGGGAGGCATCAAAGAAGAGTTGGCCACTCGAAAAGCAGCAGCTGGGAGACTTTTTCAGGCCATAAATCGTGGATTCCTCAGCAAGAGAGAGGTTGGTAAGAAAACGAAGATGGCTGTATACCGCTCCACCTATGTCCCAGTCTTGACATATGGATGCGAGTCATGGGCAATGACTACAACCCATAAAAGCCAGATCCAAACCTCAGAAATGAGGTATCTGAGGAAGGTGGTTGAAGTAACAAGAAGAGCACATGGTCCGCAACCAGACGATCCGTCAAGGCCTAAAATCCCATCCCTTGCAGACCCCCAAGTAGAAACAGTCCCAACTAAGATGGTTTGGTCCATGTCTGCAGAATGGGGAGAAGATCTCGGCTACCCACGTTAAGCATGGGAAGGACTAACGAGCCGCTGAGGAAACATTAGAACAATCTTTGAAGGACCGAGGAATTAGATTGGAACCAGGTCAGGAGGAAGACAGCCGATAGGATAGTCTGGCGCTCTCTTCTATCAAACCTCTACACCTCACGGTAGAAGGGGAACGGATATTAAGTACGTTAAATAAAAGTTGTCTGGACATTGAAATTGATCCGTAGTTTTATAAGCTGTGTTGTTGTTGTTGTTTGCTGTGGTACTTTGTGGTTGTTGTGGGTGCTGTTGTTGTGTTGTTGGTGTTGTTGTGTGGGGGATGGTTGGTTGTTGTTGTTGTTGTTGTGGTTGTTGTTGGGTTGGTTTTTGTTTGGTGTTGTTGTGTTGTTGTTGTTGTTGGGGGTTTGTTGTTTTTTGTGATGTTTGTTGTTTGTGGGGGGTTTGTGTTGTGCTGTTTTTGGTGTTGTGTTTGTGTTGTTTTTGTTGTTGTGGTGGTGTTGGGTGTGTGTTGTTGTTGTTGTGTTTGTTGTTGTTGTTGGGGGGGGGTTGGGTTGTGGTTGTGTTGTTGTTGTTGTTGGTGGGGGTGTTTTTGGTGTTGTTGTTGTTGCTGTTGTTGTTGTTGATGCTGTTGTTGTTGTTGCTGCTGTTGTTGTTGGTGTTGTAGTTGTTGTTGTTACAAGTACAGATGGTTGTGATATTAAAGTCTGTTATAGTAGTGATAGTTAGAGGTTTGTGCTAGTTTATGGTGACACTCATTTTTTGTTGTTGATGCTTCAGTACAGAAGGTTGCGATGTTAAAGACTATTACAGCAGTGATAGAGGGTTTTGCATGTTAATGGTGACACTTATTTATTGATTAGACAATCGAAGAATGTCATTGTTTTTGTATATTCACTCATTCACTTTTAACTTCAGGTTTAGCACAACCATTCAGTAAACAAACACGTCAAGTCTTTCTTTCAGTGCCCTCTGTTCAAGAATTCTTCACGTCTACTTTATCCGCCTCACGTTTTTCCCTTATACTCGGCCTCTATTTGATGTTGTCTTCTTACATTTCTCTTACTTTGAGGTTTCCAGAGCAAGGTTTCCGTGTGATGTTAACAATTGGTTTTCTTATTCTCACATCGTGTTAACAACTGGTTTTCTTAGTGTATGTCCTATCTAACTTGCGTTTATTATTCTCACATCGTGTTAACAACTGGTTTTCTTAGTGTATGTCCTATCTAACTTGCGTTTATTATTCTCACGTCGTGTTAACAACTGGTTTTCTTAGTGTATGTCATATCTAACTTGAGTTTTTTATTCTCACGTCGTGTTAACAACTGGTTTTCTTAGTGTATGTCCTATCTAACTTGAGTTTCTTATTCTCACGTCGTGTTAACAACTGGTTTTCTTAGTGTATGTCCTATCTAACTTGAGTTTCTTATTCTCACGTCGTGTTAACAACTGGTTTTCTTAGTGTATGTCCTATCTAACTTGAGTTTCTTATTCTCACGTCGTGTTAACAACTGGTTTTCTTAGTGTATGTCCTATCTAACTTGAGTTTCTTATTCTCACGTCGTGTTAACAACTGGTTTTCTTAGTGTATGTCCTATCTAACTGGAGTTTCTTATTCTCACGTCGTGTTAACAACTGGTTTTCTTAGTGTATGTCCTATCCAACTTGAGTTTCTTTTTTTACATCGTGTTAACAACTAGTTTTCTTAGTGTGTGTCCTATATAACTTGAGTTTCTTATTCTCACGTCGTGTTTACAACTGGTTTTCTTAGTGTATGCCCTATCTAACTGGAGTTTCTTATTCTCACGTCGTGTTAACAACTGGTTTTCTTAGTGTATGTCCTATCTAACTTGAGTTTCTTATTCTCACGTCGTGTTAACAACTGGTTTTCTTAGTGTATGTCCTATATAACTTGAGTTTCTTATTCTCACGTCGTGTTCCACTGGAACTTGTCTGGTCCTATCCATTCAGATGTTACATGCGTGTTTGGGGGGGGGGGGGTGATTTGTTGTGACAATGTCAACATAACAGCAATGGTCACGGTTGGGTCATAAAGTTGACCAACCGATTATGATGCAGGCTGGGCACGTAGTTGAAAATACATCTTGACGGAGACATTTATTGTACTACGACAAAGTCAAACATCATGGCTAGATATAGCATAATTTCATCAAGAGGTCATCATGCAGATATAAATACATGGTTAATACATAGCATGTCAAACTTGACCGGACTCACTAACCAACGTCATCTCAAGGACGGTGAAGTAATGCGGTGGACATTTCTTATATTCCTAGTTTTTCATCACGACGATTCATATAATATGAAGGGTATCTTCCAAGAAGATCCGATGCGTTACGATCCAGACAAAGCTCAACAAAAATCTGGAAACACTAACGACACGCCATAAGAAGACGTGCTCTACCAGATCTTGCCAAGGACAAATAGAGTATCAATCATGATACATAGACGAGCCAGGTTTAGCTAATGCAAAAGCTCCCCCCAGGGAGATATTATAACGTACATTTTGATAGAGTTTTCCCGTGACTTGGGGTAAGACTTATCACGATTCTCGTCAAAGACGTCTGTCTTTATGAAAAGACATTATGGATCAGCCCAGCGTAATTGCTGTTTGGCAACAAATCGGCCGCACCGGGTTGCGCTATCCTTTTCGATGCTAGTGCAAAAAGGCACGCAAAAAAATGAAACTTATTATTAATTTAGATGCGCTCACATGCGTGTCTATAAAAACTAGAACCGCGTGTGAGGATCTTAAACACTTAACTCCTACGCAAAAAAAGGACGTAACAGATGCTTCTACCTCAAGGTAGTTTCCGTAAGATATTCAGAAAAGCGAGAACAATGCTGCATTGGCTGAGCACGCTAACTCTAGGATCTGCCGAAATTTTTGTCAAGGATTATTTAATAAAATTTTAGCTCGTACAAACCCCAAGCTTAGTTAATTCAGCGCAATTCCTTTTTATTATTATTGTAGAGCTCTGTTTAAGAAAAACTGATCATCGGTGGGTGAGGTTATGGCGTTAAAAATTGGAAAGTTCACTTAGCAGCTTTTTCGTTTCTTCTTAGCTGCCAATGAGTTTGTCTGTTCTGCTCCAGTTGATGTTTGGTTCTTTGCAGACAGATGACTGGATCACACTTTTCACTGGTCAAGTTTGAAAGTTGTAGCATATACCAAGTAGAATCAGGGAGTAACTGCAAAGCCGGTCCCACGTCTCTAAGACCTGTCTGATGATGGTGTCTAGTGTCGACTTCAGGCACCCTTTGCACTAGTTGAAATGGTTCATGAAAATAGGACGACCATTGCGATGTTAGTCTCTTGGCCTAGCAAAATTCTCTCCTTACCCCAGATCGTTGTGCGTGGTGAAGAGCCACACCCTCCTCGAGGTAGTCCTGGTAACTGAGGGTGCGAATCCTAGGCTAAACACAACGGATCTAGAGGAGCAAACCTCGATAATAAAAACCGGTGCACTACACCGTACACGCCCTCTGTGGGTGGGAAGGAGCCAGATGGATACTGAACAAGTCTTGGGAGTGGGAACGAGTGTGGACTGCTCCCTGAAGATCGGAACCCATCGTACAGGCACAGAGACTCAGGGAGTGACGGTCCTATTGCCTTCAACTCTTGGTCACATGCCTAGAGCCTCGGAGAACTCGGCGTAACCAGCAGGCAATTTGGTTAGGGGGGAAAGAGCACTGTGAGCCCTACCTTGGCTACGTATCACAAGGAGATGCAGAAACACCCCCTTTATCTCCCCAGAGCTTAACATACTACATTTTGGCTTCTACCGGGGCGGTAGGAAATCCACAGGCAACCCACCATACACAATGCCATGAAGATGACAAGTTGGAATTTACTAACTCAAACCTGGCAGAGCAAGTCCTCCATCAGATGCGGCCGATGCTGGGCCCACTGGCGCGTGGACACGTCCCGATCCCCATCGAGACTTGCCCGGGGAGCCCACCCCGGCTCAAAAAAGCAGAGAAGGCCACTCTCCAAACTCCGATGTCTTGCGGGCAGTGTTAGGATGTGCAAGAACATGGACAGGAAGACTCCACAACTTCCCCACTGAAGACACGCCCACGGCGACCGTTGCCTCAATTGGCTGTGTGTGGTGTACCCGGAAACGGGGCCTCCCAGTACTGAGGCACAGTTAAGTCCCCGATGTCACTCATCGGTGCAGAGTTGAGAGAGATGGCTGAGCATCACAACCCCCCCCGTGTTGCAGCATGATGAGAACCCAGCATTGCACACTGAGCTTGGGGGGATCACTTGTGCACCAGACTTAATACTGGCTCTTGACTGGATGGCCGCATGCAGGAGATTTCTACAATGGAGGGTTGGCAGGTGGTGGGTATCGGGAAGTGGCTCTGTGCAGGACGTGAGGATTCCTTGGGAGAGCCCAGAACCAGAGCACAGCATTTTGCAAGCTCTGCATAGTTGGAGAGCCCCCTGGATGACGGGGAATGCACAGTGTGCTACCCCACCTATCCCCAACTGCTAACTTAGAACCAGAAGTGGGGTCTCTGTATGCTTTCATTGCAGGATAAAATGATCTGGGAAAGAGACTGGAGCTCAGAAACTCTTAACTCAATAGTTGCAGGATGGCAGAAAAGCCAGGAAAAGAAGGGCGTTTTTTCGAAGTCAAATATTTTCACCATACGACATTCGGACGCCGCTATCGGTAAAAAGGTGGCGCGCAGAGCAGTGACACCCCAGGCTGCCTGCGAATAGTCTACTACTGGTATCATAAACAGATTAGGGATGAGCTGCCATTCTGGCCCGAATAAACACTGGGGCTAAAGTACGTAGATACTGGGCCAGAAGGGCGACGGATCACTTTCCCCACAAATACTGCAGACTCGCTTTTTTTTTCTATGGGAGACACCGTCGAATAGAAACTTTTACAGTCCCTATCAGGACGAAGAAAATGTTAACACCAACACTGAAGCGACATTTACATCAGCCGAAAAGCCTTTGACCTTGCCTTTGGACAACAGAACATATAGTTCGACTTAGATATGAAAAAGGCTGATACTTTGATTACATTTAGAGTGAATACAGACGTTCGTCCTACTGGTCAGAAAAACAATAATATATTAAGTATTCAGGCCATCAGATATTCTGAATCATTCCCTCCTTGAACATATGGTACTTGGGATTACATCTGCTTTTGTTTCTTTATAAGAAAACTCGCAAAAACTGGAGTCACCACCCCTGGCAGTGTTCGTTCATGAAAAAGCACAACTTTCTATAAGCTGAAGTAAACTAGCCTCAAAATGACTTGGACATTCGCTAAGCAACTTTTTTGTTTAAAAAAACATGTCAATGTATACAAGTATTAGTTCAATGTTAATATTGTTTAATAAAAATATAGAATTCAAAAGTGCAACTTTTGCCAATCTTTAGGCACACAGACTGCTGGCTAAGAGAAATAAAAGCTGTTGGTCTTGAGTATTTTTACTTTAACAATACGTTCCCACTTTGTCTTGTGTTTTAGCTTCCTCAGATTCCGGTGTTCCTCAATAATAATATTAGTGCTTTCCTGGGCTCTTAAGTCCTCGAGAATTTCAACCAAGTGTGGTCCGATAAATGAAAGTTGATCTTAGTCTTAACTCTGGCAAGGTCTGGTTGTCTTGTTGTCGCGAGATAGATTTTCACAGTGTTCTACTCTGGCTGAAGTGTCAGGTTATATGGCCTGTCTTTCCTCCTCCCCCCCGCATTTGTTTGTTACAATGTTAAGCAGGGCTCTAATTGGAATAGATGCCGTGCCTTCATTCTGAGTATCTGCCAATCATTTCAAACATGCGTGTTTTGTGGGGTATTGCAAGTTATTTCCTCATAAACTATTCTGCGCGTTACTGACGAGGTCATGTCTCCCAAATATGGAGTGAAAACATCCGGTCCTCTCTCGGCAATGTTCACAAATAACTTCTTACATGCACACGGACTATTACAACATTTCCGCTCAGGTGTGTCCGACTGATAAGTGCGTGTCTATAATCTGTTACAGGCGGGTAATTTATCGCCCGGCATGCCTTAAGTAAACCCAGCGCTCGGTCGCTGATCTGGGTTCATGATGAATTATCACTGAGAGGAGTGTAAGACGATTTGAAAGTACAAAATATCTACTTGATACTGGAGAAAGGAAAGGGTGACCTAAGAAATGTGGTACACAAAAAGTTTAACTAAGTACTGCCAGAGAGGAAGAGAGATCAACCCAAAGCTAATGTGACTCAGATATGTATTAGATGCTTGCATAAAGAGATGTATCAGATATGTATTAGATACTTACATAAAGAGATATTTCAAATATGTATTAGATGCTTACATAAAGAAATGTGTCAGATATGTATTAGATACTTACATAAAGATATATTTCAGATATGTATACTCGTATTAGACGCTTACATAAAGAGATATTTCAGATATGTATTAGATGCTTACTTTACGAGATATTTCAGAAATATATTAGATGCTTACATAAATATATATTTCAGATATGTATTAAATGCTTACATAGAGATATGTTTCAGATATATATTAGATGATTACATAAAGACATGTTTCAGATATGTATTGGGTGCTTACATACAGAGATATCTCAAATATGTATGAAGAAGATACTTATTATAAAAAGATAGAGAATTTAGACTTTCAAACGCTTACATAATACTGAGTAAGTGAAGGGTTTGATTATAGACTGGATAGAGAAGGTTACATAGATCATTAGATAGGTGAGTACTGAGAGTGACATGATTATAGACTAGGATAGAGAAAGTTAGAGATATTAGATAGGTGAGTACTGAGAGTGACAATAGACTAGTATAGAGAAGGTTAGAGATATTAGATATGTGTGTACTGAGAGTGACATGATTATAGACTAGAATAGAGAAGGTTAGAGATATTAGATATGTGTGTACTGAGAGTGACATGATTATAGACTAGAAGAGAGAAGGTTAGAGATATTAGATATGTGTGTACTGAGAGTGACATGATTATAGACTAGATAGAGAAGGTTAGAGATATTAGATTGCATGTGTGTGTACTGAGAGTGACATGATTATAGACTAGAAATAGAGAAGTTATAGATATAGTGAAGACTTAACATGCAAGTGTTTATTATAGATAGGAAGAGAAGGTTAGAGATATTAGAATAGTGAATATGAGAGTGACATGATTTTACAATAGGGAGTTTAAGGTTTTTTAATTCAGGGAGTCAACTTATCATGTTATAGACTAGATCACAGAGTGTCTCAGATAGTGTCGAATTGTGCACCGGTTTTAGGGACAATCTTCAGTATAGATAGGATAGAGAATTAGGAGATATTATGAAATCCTTACTGCTCTGGTATGTTTTTAGACTCATTCAGGTTAGAGAAGGATCAGGAACTCTCATCAGTGTTGCGATTATAGACTTAGGAACAGAAGATTTAGGATCTTAGATTTTTGAAACTAGAAAAAAATTATGTGGCCGTTATAGGATAGGAATCGCACATTCTATAAATATTTTTGTGGTGGGCAAGTTTCCTAAATTTAAATGTTGCTAGGGCAGCGGGCTTATGGCCTACTCTTTACGATTTACTTTATGCAACTTGCTCACGGGGCTTCCTATTTTTTAGGCCATTATCCGAGAAAAATAATCACCCGATCTCACTGCCCAGGTGATCTCACTACCTAAGAGATCTCACTACCCAGGAGATCTCACTACCCAGGAGATCTCACTACCCAGGAGATCTCACTACCCCGAAGACCTCACTACCTAGGAGATCTCACTACCCAAGAGATCTGACTACCCAGGAGACCTCACTACCCAGGAGATCTCACTACCCAGGAGATCTCACTACCCAGGAGATCTCACTACCCAGGAGATCTCACTACCCAGGAGATCTCACTACCCAGGAGATCTCACTACCCAGGAGATGTCACTACCCAGGAAATCTCACTACCCAGGAGATGTCATTACCCAGGAGATCTCACTACCCAGGAGATCTCACTACCCAAGAGACCTCACTACCCAGGAGATCTCACTACCCAGGAGATCTCACTACCCAGGAGATCTCACTACCCAGGAGATCTCACTACCCAGGAGATCTCACTACTCAGGAGATCTCACTACCCAGGAGGTCTCACTACCCAGGAGATCTCACTACCCAGGAGATCTCACTACCACCAGGAAATCTCACTACCCAGGAGATGACCTCACTACCCAGGAGATCTCACTACCCAGGAGATCTCACTACCCAGGAGATCTCACTACCCAGGAGATCTCACTACCCAGGAGATCTCACTACTCAGGAGATCTCACTAACCAGGAGATCTCACTATCCAGGAGATCTCACTACCCAGGAGAGACCAGAGGAAAAGTATTGGTACTACTGGTTCTAGAACCGTAATTTATATTCCCTCTACTGGGAATCGAACCCGGTACCTTTAGAATTCGAGGAGGACACCATACCCCGTAGTCACTCCAACCACCCAACACATGAGAGGTATACCACACCTCTTAGTCACTCCAACCACCCAACACATGAGAGGTATACCACACCTCTTAGTCACTCCAACCACCCAACACATGAGAGGTACACCACACCTCTTAGTCACTCCAACCACCCAACACATGAGAGGTACACCACACCTCTTAGTCACTCCAACCACCCAACACATGAGAGGTATACCATATCTCTTAGTCACTCCAACCACCCAACACATGAGAGGTATACCACACCTCTTAGTCATTCCAACCACCCAACACATGAGAGGTACACCACATCTCTTAGTCACTCCAACCACCCAACACATGAGAGATATACCACACCTCTTAGTCACTCCAACCACCCAACACATGAGAGGTACACCACACCTCTTAGTCACTCCAACCACCCAACACATGAGAGGTATAGCACACCTCTTAGTCACTCCAACCACCCAACACATGAGAGTTATACCACACCTCTTAGTCACTCCAACCACCCAACACATGAGAGGTATACCACACCTCTTAGTCACTCCAACCACCCAACACATGAGAGGTATACCACACCTCTTAGTCCCTCCAACCACCCAATACATGAGAGGTATACCACACCTCTTAGTCACTCCAACCACCCTACACATGAGATGTATATGATTGTAATTGCATGAATTCAGAAAAAGTCTTTATGTTTAAAGTCAATCTGAACATTCTGAAACTTGATAATGATGAGTTCTGGCCTCCATGTTTAAAGCTGGTGTGAAATGTCTGGCTCATGATGAGGATGTACAATTAACTGTACGTTTAATGTCAGTGTATGAGTGCTAGCACATCATGATGATGGATAATTTATGTATGTTTAAATTTAAACGAGAGAGTTCTGACATATGATGATGATTAGGTCGTAAATGTGTGCTTCAAGTTAATGTGAAAGTTCTTACACACGATTATAATCAATGCTTGTATTTTTAAAGTAAATGGGAAAGTTATGACAAATGATGCTGATGAATGGTTGTCTTTTTAAAGTAACTGGACAAATTATGACACATGATGATGATGAATGCTTCTCTGTTTTAAAATGCCTGTACAAGTTCTGACCCATACTGATTAATGCCTGTCACATTGTGATGAATCTGTAACTAGATTTTTGAAGTTAAATGTGAACGTTTTTACATATGATGCTGATAAATGCTTGTGTATTTAAAGCAAGTGTGAAGGTTCTGACACATGATGATGATGAGGTTCTTGCCTGTATGTTAAAAGTAATGTGAAAATTCTGACACAGCTATAGCGCTTATCATATATTTTATACATAGGTATCTATTGAAGTATAAAGCAGAAGTTAATTTCATATAGAATCAGCGCCCCAGGCTTTTTATCAATTTGATGTTACATTTTTACTGCAAGCTATAAACTCCGTGACAACTTTTTTTTTTGGCTTTAGTGCATTAAATCCTTTGTTTAAAATAATTGTTTTAAATTTGTTTTTGGAGTTAAATGTGAACGTTCTTACACATGATGCTGATAAATGTTTGTGTGTTTAAAGTAAATGTGAAAGTTTTGACATACGATGATGATGAATGTTTGCTTTTGTAATTATTTTCCACCCTGTGCCGTAATTATTATTTTGAAGAATTCTAAGCGGTTAAGTGTACTATCTTTTACTGTAAATTTTATGTACAACATTTCTGTGAACATCGTAGGGCAATAGACAGAATACTATAATATATATAGTATCTTTTGAAGCATTGATATCCATTTACAAAGTAATAATACACTGATTATGGCCACAAATAGTAATGTTTTCACACAAACGTTTACTGTGGTCCCTTATAAGACCAAAAAATGCAATATTGCATTACGTAATTTTCAAACAAATAAAGAAGGATAACATCATTTACAAAACGTTTTACACGTGTTTAATATTTATTTAATAGTATCTTTACCTTCATCTTCTACACAGGGCTGGTAATTAGATGTTACTGTTGGTCTAGTTCTGTTGTTTTTCGATCTTCAGAAGTTGACCACGACCACATATACCAACTAAATCTAATGTGTCTAGCTTTTCTGCACCTACTCCGGTACTTGACAACGAACTGCGGCTACCAAACAATCATCGACAATTTCAGAAATGTTTCTAAGTAGTTTGAAACAATTATTCGCTTAGGAGAATTTTTAAAAAATGTAAATATAAAGCGTGACATATTCCTATAGCAATAACAGAAAAACGGAAACATGCAAATCGTCATACAATCTGTAATAATAACATCAAAACATGCACACGTTTTGCTTAACTAAACTCAAATTAATTGTTTAAATAGTAGCGGAAGTCATTCTACGCGTTTTAAAATATGAATTGCATTAAAAGGTCGAATGTTAGAATTTATTTGTGAAAAACTTTAAACAACGGCGGTTAACATTTTGCAATGCTCTGATCGATGTTATGAAGTTTAAGAAACATTTGAGAGTAGTAGCACAAAAGGTTGAATGTTTGTTGGCATCTTTAAAATAAATGTAACAGGTCTGGACTCTTGATGACCTTCAGTGAGTATCTGTAAGTTTGAAGTAAAGGTGGAAGACCTGACACATGATAATGATGTATTTGTAAGTCTGTAGTAAAGGTGAAACATCTGACACATGATGATGATGTGTTTGTAAGTTTGAAGTAAAGGTGGAAGATCTGACACATGATGATGATGTATTTGTAAGTTTGATGTAAAAGTGGAAGATCTGACACATGAAGGTGATGTATTTGTAAGTCTGAAGTAAGGGTGGAAGATCTGACACATGATGATGATGTATTTGTAAGTATGATGTAAAAGTGGAAGATCTGACACATGATGATGATGCATTTGTAAGTTTGAAGTAAAGGTAGAACATCTGACACATGATGATGATGTATTTGTAAGTTTGAAGTAAAGGTGGAAGATCTGACACATGATGATGATGTATTTGTAAGTTTGATGTAAAAGTGGAAGATCTGACACATGATGATGATGATGTATTTGTAAGTTTGAAGTAAATGTGGAAGATCTGACACATGGTAATGATGTATTTGTAAGTTTGATGTGAAAGTGGAAGATCTGACACATGATGATAATGCATTTGAAAGTCACATAAATACAAGGTGGAAGATCTGTTCCATGATGATATGTATTTTTTGAAAGTTTGAAGATTAAATGTGGATATCTGACACATAATGATGATGATGTTATTTGTAAATTTGATCCTGTAAAAGGTGGAAGATCTGACACTTGATGATGACTGAGTATTTACTAAGTTTATGTAAAAGCTGAAGATCTGACACATTTTGTATGATGTATTCCTGTAAATGTATGCAAAAGTGGAAGATCTGATACATAGTGATGATGATGTATTTGTAAGTCTGAATGTAAATCACACTTGTAGATATGACACATGATGATGATGTATTTGTAAGTTTTAAGTAAAGGTGGAAGTCCTGACACATGATGATAATGCATTTGAAAGTCTGAATTAAATGTGGAAGATCTGACACATGATAATAATGTATTTGAAAGTTTGAAGTAAATGTGGAAGATCTGACACATGATGTTGATGTATTTGTAAGTTTGATGTAAAGGTGGAAGATCTGACACTTGATGATGATGTATTTATAAATAAGTTGTATGTAAAAGTGGAAGATCTGACACATAATGATGTGTTAGTACTTGTAAGTTAAATAAAAACTCAGATCTGACACATGATGATGATGTATTTGTAGGTTTGAAGTAAATGTGGAAGATCTGACACATGATGATGATGTATTTGTAAGTTTGATGTAAAGGTGGAAGATCTGACACATTTTGATGATGTATTTGTAAATTTGATGCAAAAGTGGAAGATCTGATACATAGTGATGATGATGTATTTGTAAGTCTGAAGTAAAGGTGGAAGATCTGACACATGATGATGATGTATTTGTAAGTTTTAAGTAAAGGTGGAAGTCATGACACATGATGATAATGCATTTGAAAGTCTGAATTAAAGGTGGAAGATCTGACACATGATGATAATGTATTTGAAAGTTTGAAGTAAATGTGGAAGATCTGACACATGATGTTGATGTATTTGTAAGTTTGATGTAAAGGTGGAAGATCTGACACTTGATGATGATGTATTTATAAGTTTGATGTAAAAGTGGAAGATCTGACACATAATGATGATGATGTACTTGTAAGTCTAAAGTAAAAGTGGAAGATCTGACACATGATGATGATGTATTTGTAGGTTTGAAGTAAAGATGAAGATCTGACACATGATGATGATGTATTTGTAAGTTTGATGTAAAAGTGGAAGATCTGACACATTTTGGTGATGTATTTGTATATTTGATGCAAAAGTGGAAGATCTGATACTTAGTGATGATGATGTATTTGTAAGTCTGAAGTAAACGTGGAAGATCTGACACATGATGATGATGTATTTGTAAGTTTTAAGTAAAGGTGGAAGTCCTGACACATGATGATGATGTATTTATAAGTTTGATGTAAAAGTGGAAGATCTGACACATAATGAGGATGATGCATTTGTAAGTCTGAAGTAAAGGTGGAAGATCTGACACATGATGATGATGTATTTGTAAGTTTGATGTAAAGGTGGAAGATCTGACACATGATGATGATGTATTTGTAAGTTTGATGTAAAAGTGGAAGATCTGACACATAATGGTGATGATGTATTTGTAATTCTGAAGTAAAGGTGGAAGATCTGACACATGATGATGATGTATTTGTAAGTTTGAAGTAAAGGTGGAAGATCTGACATGATGATGATGTATTTGTAAGTTTGATGTAAAGGTGGAAGATCTGACACATGATGATGATGTATTTGTAAATTTGATGCAGAAGTGGAAGATCTGACACATAATAATGATGATGTATTTGTAAGTCTGAAGTAAAGGTTGAAGATCTGACACATGATGGTGATGTATTTGTAAGTTTTAAGTAAAGGTGGAAGTCCTGACACATGTGATGATGTATTTGTAATTGTGAAGTAAAGGTGGAAGATCTGACACATGATGATGATGTATTTGTAAGTTTGAAGTAAAGTAGAATATCTGGCATATGATGATGATGTATTTGTAAGTTTGATTTAAAGGTGAAAGATCTGACACATGCTGATGTATTTGAAAGTTTGAAATAAAGTAGAATATCTGGCATATGATGATGGTGATGTATTTGAAAGTTTGATGTAAAGGTAAAAGATCTGACACATGATGGTGATGTTTTTGTAAGTTTGAAGTAAAGTAGAATATCTGGCATATGATGATGGTGATGTATTTGAAAGTTTGATGTAAAGGTGAACGATCTGACACATGGTGATGATGTATTTGTAAATTTGAAGTAAACGCGGAAGATGGGACACATTATGATGTATTTGTATATTTGAAGTAAAGGTGGACAATGCGACACATCGTGATGATGATGTATTTGAAATTTTAAAGTATATGTGATGGGGCCGTAAAGACGCCCCCTTCATGTTCAAGGCATATTTATCGCCCATATATTTTCGATGTGCACGCAGCACGCTGGGATGTGAAGAGTCTGACTCGGTAGAAGATTGATGGCTAGGCCATAATAAAGCCTAAGAATTAGTTGTGGTGTGTTATATTTGATAGTCGTGTGTTATACAAGGTATTTGATAGTTGTGGGCCATATGTGTGTTTTCGGGCCTAATAGAGCAATAAAGGCGAGTGTTATTTAAGGGGCAAAATGAATTGGCGCAGCGCACTAAAGTTGAGTGATTTGACCTAGGGCTTATAAAAGAGATAGCGGGCGGCAAACGGGCCTATTTTGCAAAAGCCGCCCAGAGAGAACAAACGAAGTTAGACACCAGAGCCAAGCTGTAAATGCCTTGAGCACGTGAGTTAATTTAGAATAGCATTAGTGTTCTATAATTCTGAAATTATATTGAGCGTGTCTGTTTTAATGGTTAATGAAATAAATAGATAGATGTAATTCTAAAGGAGATTTCTTCCAGGACATTATGATTTAGTCTTGAAATGATAGATGAGTGAAAATAATGTCTGGATAGGTTTTATTAGGCATGCTAAGCCCAAATCACTGATGTGAGAGTGTAAGAGCAGTTATTTTATTCATCAGATAGGCAAATATAGTATGAAAGTATTTCATACATGAAAACAGGCAGAGAAGCGATCTATTACTTGAATTTAGATAATTTTGACTTGTTAGCAAAATAGCAAGATAGCATCCACGTGGTGATGACTGTATAAAAGCGGCGCGAGGAGTCTGCAGTAACACTCTTAGTTATCACTGAATGTAACACGCTATGTTATATCGTGTGAATTGACACGTGGGTGAAAGTAGGTTAAATGTAATTTTCCCCGGTATAGAAGAGAGAGTTTTCGTGGTAAATTTCCTTTAGTTGATGAATTTAATTCCAGTTTTGTTAAAGTCAAGAATAATTATATTTTATTCTTTGATGCGACAATAATTTAGTGGTATTTCACGATTATTGATTACACTGACAAACAACATTTTTCTTTCTTATATAAGAATAAGTGTTCTTAGGTCAGTTTCTTGCGCTGATTTCAAATCTGAAATCCGTTTATCTCTATCATATCGGGTTCTTAAGATATTTGTGAATAAATATATTTTTGGGAAACCGTTATTTGCTCCGTTTCATTTTTACTATATAACGTATTAAAAATTAATAAAATGCAAAATAATTCTACTTTTTATACTGCTAAAGATGCATGACATACGTTACGCTATTTTTCAAATAGTTACAGTATTTTGAAATAATATGACTCACTTTCACTTTTAAAACTAGAAAGTCTGTGGTTTATCCAAATATTAAATCTGTTTCGTAACCAGTGCCTCATTATCCAATCACGTGTCCGACCCCAGTTCCACCAGAACAATATCCATTGGACGTGAATGAACCATCAGAAATTGATAGTTCACCTGCTTTAGAAACTAATTCTGACTCGGATTATATACCGGTGAATGATGGTGTTCACTTAATTGACCATTCAGAACTTTCAGATCTAATACGTGATCTCGCTCTTACCAAAGGACAAGCGGAATTACTCGGTTCGCGACTCAAAGAATGGAATCTTTTAGCGCCCAATACTCCGATATCTAAATTTCGTCATAGACACAGAGAACTTGTTCAATACTTTGAGATGGATGATCACATTTGCTATTGCAAAGATGTAAACGGTCTAATGGTGCACCTCGGTCATGAGCACATAGTCAACGAATGGCGACTTTTCATCGACTCTTCCAAGACTAGTCTAAAAGCCGTGTTATTGCATAACGGAAATTTATTTTCATCAATTCCAGTCGCCTACTCTGTTCATATGAAAGAAACTTATGACAATATGGCTATACATTTGGCAAAAATAAAGTACAATGACTACCAATGGCGGATATGTGGAGACCTAAAGGTCATTGCAATTCTCACGAGCATGCGGACTGGGTATTGTTACGTGCAGTCTTTGATATCTTACAATATTATACATTGGTATACTTGTTATGTTCGCAAATATTTTGTAAACAAAATAGTGCTTAAGGAAAAGTCATTATTGAGTTACTTCCCTTGAAAGTTGTGCCGTCTCTTCGATCGAACTCCGCGGATGAATCCATTTTACTGCGATTTATTCGTTGTTTGGGTAGTAATAGATTGTTCTTGCTTCAGAATATCTATGGCCTGAATTTATGTGTATTGTTTGTCTGAGTAGGACGAGTTTGTCTTATATCTGTATATCTTTACATATCTAAGTCGAACTATATGTTCTGTTGTCTCTAGAGAGGTCAAAGGCTATTCGACGGATGTGCCGCTAGAGTGTGGTGTGATTTGGCTTCGTCCTGATGGGGACTGTGTTTTTTCCTATGTCGGCTTGTCGCCGGAAAAAGTGATCTCAGTATTTGTGGGGAAAGTGATAGTCGTCTAGACCTATCGTGTATGCTTTACCCCAGTGTTTATTCGTATTGCCAAGGAATGGCAGAATCATATTTCTGATACCAAGGTAATCAAAGATACTCTTATGAACTCTCGTACGAAGCCACCATTTTCGATAGGTACGATTTGTATGTCTAAGAGAATATATTTGACTCGATGAAAACGACTTCGATTCCTAGCAGCACTATATCCTGTAGAATGCAGTCAATTGTTCATGATCAAATCTACAGAGCAATGAAATGTTTAATGAATGACTAACTTTAGGACAGATTCATTATCTGTATCCAAACGTGAGTGACAGCTCACGAGTGAAGCCATCTTGGAACCAAACATGTAGTGACTTTCAAGAAGAGAAAAGGGATGCCCGTATTATCGCTTGATTAGTCCAGAGATCACTGCTACACATGAGAACCCTTTATTAGCGGTTCAATATTATTATATGGAAAAATATGTGCTGAACATTATGTTAAAGAATCGTCGCTAGACGAGCTTAGGTCTAGAAGCCATCTGAAATATTATTTATAAGCTGACGTGCTCAGTCAGTGAAGTCAGATGATATATATGTATGGGCGATACTGAGTGCTTGGCTACTGACAGTCCATTATACTATTATGCTGCATGAGTGCCCATGTAACATTGCAAGACCATTTATCCACTGTACCATGATGTATTATGCCAACCTGTGATTTGTCACTATCTGTGCTGTCGAGTGTATACGTCCAATTAAACTGTAGAAAGGTACACAGTCGTTGGTGTCGATGACTTCCAGCCATACATGAGTGTGAGAAAAGAACATTTGTCAACACCACGAACCCTTATTGTCATTCGCACATTATACACTCAATCCATGTCTACACACCACTGCGTAGGTCAAGTTGACATTCCATACACTACAGTGGAGCAAACAACACCATAGAGATCTTATCAACTGATGATGATGATGTCTGTCTTCCAAGAAAAAGAGACGTTATCAACTGGTGGACCAGCTTTCTGGGTTTGACCTCGCAGAAGTTAAGAAGTCAACTGATTACCGATACCAGACCGTTTCCTGTGGCTGATACGACACACTTGCAGTATTGGTTTGCTCTTTGTCAACACTTCGTCACGTGACCTGTCAAGTGAATGCAGTATGTAGGTCAACGTTGTTGACATTTTTACATTAGACATTACAGAGTTTCACAGAACAGTTGGATCAATTCTTGTCAATATTAACAGGAAGACAGTATTTGTGAACTAAGAAGTCCTATTTTCATCGATGGATCTTCTTGTTTTCCATATATGAACTTTAATATTTAAGGCCAGAATGTTTAATTGAATAAAGTGGCAGTTTGTTTATTTTCATAAAAATAACTTTGCCATTACTGTAAAACTGAGCCTATTTTGCAACACATACTATCATACACATAATTTATATATATTTATGTTTACATGTTATTTGTTTGTATAGTATGTTAGTTTCTATGTCAGCGGGTTGTGTTTAAGGTTGGGCGGAGTCCTCACAACAGAATATCCCACGTCATAGAGGGTCCGTTGTGGGCGTTTTCTATAGGTGCAATTTTCTTGATTGAAAATTTGCTTGCAACAACTGTTGCTTTTGTGTTAGCTGTGAAGTCTGTAATTATTGTTATTTTTGTAATATTTCTTTGTTCTTTAGTTTTGTTTTGAGTTGTTTGTAATTTGTTGGTCTACCCTTTTCTATCTTTCAGTTCTATTCACAATTTATATTCATATACTGTGACGTCATTTGTGTTGTTATTCTTTGCAGATTCAGTGATTATTTTCATTGATTTCCCTATTTGATTTATTTTGATTTCTGCAAACGTTCTTGTATTGTCAGTCCTATTTGTACTTTATGTATTCTGTTGGTTGACATATGTTTTATATAGGTATATTTCATAAGACACTATTGCCTGTGCACTGCACTTGGATTATGGTATAAACCAGTACCTGATTATTATTACTGTCATACAAGACCTTATTAAGGCTTGGGACCCACAGATATTGGGATAGTATACTGATTAATCAAGTCATTAAGAACTTGTGGTATTATTATTATTTCAGGTGATTAGTATTATTGTTAGACACCATGTCTACATTAGAATACTTCATTATACAAGGGAAAGCCCTTGATAAGACTGGTCAACAATTAGAACAATGGGCAGTTGCTCAATATGACAAAGCATTAGCTGCAGAAGAGAGAAGAGCTATGGCAGAAGAGAAAAGATTAGAAAGAGAAGCTGAGGCTGCTGCTGAACAAAAGAAATTGCAGATGCAGGTAGAGCAAAGGAGATTTGAAGCTGAACAAAAAAAATTAGAAAGAGAAGCTGCTTTAGACAGGGAAGCTGAACAAAAAAGATTAGACAGTGAAGCTGAACAAAAAAGATTAGACAGGGAAGCTGAACAAAAAAGATTAGACAGAGAGGCTGAAGAAAAAAAAGCAATAAGAGAACATGAATTTGAGTTGGAGAAATTGAGATTGACAAGTATGAGTAATGTTAATCAGGCATCTAGTGGTAATGGTAAACCTTCTACTTACAAGGTTAAGGTTCCACCGTTCAATCAGTCCAGTGACGATATTACATTCTGGCTGGATAGATTTGAACGTTCTTGTCGTACACATAATGTGGATAAATCACAATACGCTAATCAATTAGCAGAAAACTTGAAAGGTGAATCTTTGACTAGATTATGCCTTGTAGGAGAAGCAGATAAGGATAATTATGATGTCATTAGGGCGGCTTTGATAAAAAAATACCAGCTAAGTGAAGAAGGCTATCGCCTTTTATTTAAGACGATGGTACCTGAGACAGGTGTAGAATTCTCAGAATTCACTGCAAAGGCACGTCTCACAGCTGATCGTTGGATTGAGCTTTCCAAAACAGAAAAAACGTATGAAGGACTTATGGATTTGTTGCTCAGAGATAAGATTATGTCATGTGTTAACAAACCATTCCTTGAATTTATACATGAGCGTAAACCCAAATCTCTAAAAGAAATGGAAGAATATTGTTCCCAATATGTCACTGCACACCCCGACGTGACTTTTGGCAACACTAAGATTAAGGAGAGTATGCCAGTTGCTTCAGCAACACCATACAATCCCAATTATTCACACAGATTTCAGGGACCTCAAAACAGATTTGATAAAAAAGGTAACCATAATAGTTATCAAAACCAAGGTAACCAATCATTTCAGGGTTCTTCTTCAAAGAACTGGAGACGAGCTGATAGCTCTCGACACAGGGGTGGTCATAATTATAGGAATTTCCGTAGAGGAAGTAATTATAGAAACTATCAGGGTTATCCGTCTTGGAGTCAACAAGATCATAATTACAGAGATACTCATTATAATGAATATGATAATGGTAACCAAGGGAACTATGACTCAAACCCAAATAGGGGTTACAATAGAGGTAACAATAACTACAGAGGTGATAATAACCGAGGTAGATCTCAAAACAAAAGACATAAACCACATTTTCAGGCAAACTCTGCACAACAAGAGTCCCATGAAGCCTATAAACAGAGTAAAGATAATAATGATGCTAGTAATATGGCATGTGCCGCTTTTGATTTTGGGAGAGCATCTCAGTGCCCCCAATGCAAAACGTTATTTGAGCCAACCACAGTGTCTACTTTAAGCTGTGGCCATCCTCTTCCTGCTCTTCCGGCATCAGTCGCGCATGATGGAAGAGGTTCTCTTGTCTTACATAAGGGTTTAGTGAATAACAATCCAGTCTCTGTGCTATTTGATTCTGGATGCACCACAATTGGTGTTAGGCAGTCACTCGTAGATCCTTCCCGTGCCACTGGACAAGTAGTCAAATGTGTAACATTTGGCGGCACATTAGAGAAATACTCTACTGCTATCATTAGGATTGCTACTCCTTTCTTTACAGGAGATGTACACGCATGTCTTCTCCCGAATCCGATCGCTGACCTCATCATCGGTCGCATTCATGGAGTCAGAGAATGCACTCCGCAACAAATTTCCGCGTGGGAAAGGCAAAACATGCAGCTTGCTAACGCTGTAGTCACTAGAGCTCAGGCTCTTAATATGCCTCAAACTTCATCTACTGAAGATAATGAAGTGCATAACCAAGATAATCCCTTGGTAATTTCTCGTGACTCGTTTATAAAACAGCAAGAAGATGATTCCACTCTGAAGAAATTCTTCATTCTTGCAACTAAAGGTGATCCGAATAAAGACACAAGTCGTAAATCGTGGATTACAAAGAAGAATGGCGTACTTGTACGTATGGTTCAAGACTCCATTACGTCAAGTCATTCTCAAATCCTGGTTCCCAAGAATTTGAGAGTTAAAATTTTGCAGCACGCTCACGACTCTCAGTGTGCTGGACACATGGGTTTTTCCCGTACTAAGTCAAGAGTCCTTGCGGCTTTCTTTTGGCCATTGGTAAACAAGGACATACGGATTTATTGTCGATCTTGTAAAGTATGTCAGGAAGTTAAATCCAAAGGTCCACGGCATGCTGCACCCATTCAGGCGGCGGACATTCCTATTCGGCCGTTCCAAAAAATGGCCATAGACATTATTGGTCCATTTAAGATCAAGTCTGCCAGAGGACATCAGTTTATCTTGACGTGTGTTGATATGTGCACACGTTGGCCAGAGGCTATTCCTCTGAAGAGCATTACTACTGCTGATATTGCAGATGCTCTTTGGCTTATATTTTCTCGTCTGGGGTTCCCCGGAGAGATATTGTCAGACCATGGCACCCAACTAATATCAGATACCATGTCTCAAGTAATGTCTACTCTGCAGATAGATAGATCTTTAAGTAGTATCTACCATCCAATGTCTAATGGTATGGTCGAACGCCTTAATAGAACACTTAAAAACTTACTGGGGAAGATAACTGAGGATCATCCTCAAGACTGGGACAGAGTTTTACCTGCGGCCCTCTTCGCTTACAGAGAGGTACCCAATGAACATACGGGATTTTCTCCCTTTGAACTCGTCTTTGGCGCGCGTCCGCGTGGCCCTATGTCGTTGCTTCACGATCTCATAACATCTGACAATATTGACGATGACACAAAGTCATCCTACGAATATGTCATCGCGTTGAGACAAAAAATTATCGAAGCATGCAAATTAGCAACTTCTTCTTCTGAATTTGCGAAACAGAAGGCAAGGCAATTTGCCAATAAGAAGAGATGCTTACGACAACTTTGTCCTGGTGACAAAGCATTTGTATTACTACCTTGTAGGGAAAACAGATTACTTATTTCTTGGAAAGGTCCGTACGATATAATATCGAAAATTTCCGATGTCGACTATATTGTCGATATTGATGGGAAGCATAAAACCTTCCACATCAATATGCTTACTGAATTCCATGAACGTCCGGATTATTTGCAACCCATTTTCCAAGCAACGGACAATTCTCCAGTACAACATGGTCATTACTCATCACTGTCCGTGATACAGGATGAGGAAACAAGTTTTTCAGATGTAAATCTCCCCCTTCCAATGATCCCACTTCATTCTAGTGAATCATGGAAGAACGTTACTGTCTCTCCTGATTTGTCTCTAGGAGAACAGCGACAAGTTTCAACTATGTTGCAAACATTTCAGGATGTACTCACTGACATCCCTGGACAAACGAATGTCATTCAACATGACATTGTTCTAACTGACCATACTCCTATTAGGGTTAGACCTTATCCTATACCTATACATTTTCAAGCACAGGTCGAGAAAGAGTTGGATGAGATGATAGATTTGAAAATAATCGAACCATCCACCTCTGCATATTCTTCGCCGATGGTTATTGTGCGTAAAAAAGACAATAACATACGTCTTTGCGTTGACTATCGAAAATTGAATCAAGTAACGAAGTTCGATGCCGAACCTATGCCTTTACTGGAAGAGCTACTTACTCGACTCTCCAAATCTCATTTTTTCACTAAACTTGATTTGTCTAAAGGATATTGGCAAGTTCCTTTATCTGAACGCGCCAAACCTCTCACGGCTTTTTCAACACCTAGAGGTTTGTTCCAATGGAATTTTATGCCTTTCGGTCTTATGAACGCACCAGCTACATTCGTACGCATGATGCGCCGAATCCTATCTTATCGGTCAGATGTCATTGCATATCTAGACGACATCTGTCTTTTCAGCGATACTTGGGAAGATCACTATTCAGGGTTAGATGAATTGCTGTCTACTTTGCGCGAGCACAACCTGACAGCGAAACCCTCTAAAGCCTATATTGGTTTTAGCGAAATTTCTTTCCTAGGCCACCGAGTTGGTCATGGTTTCCTAAAGACAGAGGACCATAATACTAGTAAGATACTTAACATCTCGATCCCTAAGACTAAAAAAACAGGTGAGAAGTCTGTTAGGTCTTATTCAATTTTATGGCAGATTCATTCAGAATCTATCCTCTATCATGGCACCTCTTTCAACACTTCTAAAGAAAGGTTCGCCTAATGTGGTCCACTGGTCTCAGGAATGCCAATGCTCTCTGGATAGGATTAAAACATTGTTTTCAACACCACCTATTTTAGTGCTACCTACTAAAGATAAGACATTCGTTCTTCGTAGTGACGCTTCATCCACTGGGATTGGAGCGGCACTAATGCAAGAGTACTCTGGAACTCTGCATCCCGTAATGTATATTTCCAGAAAACTTAATGCGGCAGAAAGGAATTATTCGGTTTTAGACCGTGAGCTATTAGCTATGGTTTGGTCGATTCTCAAACTACAGAGATTCCTTCTGGGCGCACATTTCATAGTAGAAACCGACCAAAAAGCTCTTACTGCTATACAGAGTAAGAATTTGAAGAGCTCGAGGTCTACTCGATATGCAATTGCTCTTCAACCTTTTCATTTCTCTGTGCGAGCTATTCGTGGATCAGATAATGTGATGGCAGACATTCTGTCAAGATGCCCACATGATTCCACATAACTATTAGGGCTTAGACTTCTTGATATGTCTAGTTCTATAGTAGTTCCTTTTCTATATCATGATAGATACACATTTGTAATTTAATAATATAATGATTGTATCACTACATAGCGGTTCATTGATGTTTATTCACCGCTGTGCTTTGATGATTTTTTCTTCATAAATCATAAATTTAAGATATCTAATACGAAATGATGATATGAATTTTTTTAGGCATTGTGTAATTGCCAGAATTGTATTATACTTTGATGACACCTTCCTGGAAAAATATACTTGTAGAGAAATAATTTCTCTCAGTTTATGAGACACATTCTCACCAGTCGCTCCATAAGTCGACTTAGCCTCATATTAGGCGTTATAGGTATTCCTGATATTTTCATCTGCGCATTATTCATGCGTTGTGAGCCTATTGTACGTTGCTCCTAGATGTATTTCAAAAAAAAAAAAAAGTTCCATTTTTTTTTTTCCGGGAGGTGTGGTAAGACTGTTACGTGCAGTCTTTGATATCTTACAATATTATACATTGGTATACTTGTTATGTTCGCAAATATTTTGTAAACAAAATAGTGCTTAAGGAAAAGTCATTATTGAGTTACTTCCCTTGAAAGTTGTGTCGTCTCTTCGATCGAACTCCGCGGATGAATCCATTTTACTGCGATTTATTCGTTGTTTGGGTAGTAATAGATTGTTCTTGCTTCAGAATATCTATGGCCTGAATTTATGTGTATTGTTTGTCTGAGTAGGACGAGTTTGTCTTATATCTGTATATCTTTACATATCTAAGTCGAACTATATGTTCTGTTGTCTCTAGAGAGGTCAAAGGCTATTCGGCGGATGTGCCGCTAGAGTGTGGTGTGATTTGGCTTCGTCCTGATGGGGACTGTGTGTGTTCCTAATGATGGCGTCTGTCGCCGGAAAAAGTGTCTCAGTAATTTGTGGGGAAAAAGTGAGATAGTCGTCTAGACCTCATCTGTATGCTTACCTAACCCCACACCCCCCAACCCGCGGAAACCTCCTGCCCCATTACCACTACCATACCCCCTACCCGCCCCTTTTTTTTTTTCCTATGTCGGCTTGTCGCCGGGAAAAAGTGATCTCAGTATTTGTGGGGAAAGTGATAGTCGTCTAGACCTATCGTGTATGCTTTACCCCAGTGTTTATTCGTATTGCCAAGGAATGGCAGAATCATATTTCTGATACCAAGGTAATCAAAGATACTCTTATGAACTCTCGTACGAAGCCACCATTTTCGATAGGTACGATTTGTATGTCTAAGAGAATATATTTGACTCGATGAAAACGACTTCGATTCCTAGCAGCACTATATCCTGTAGAATGCAGTCAATTGTTCATGATCAAATCTACAGAGCAATGAAATGTTTAATAAATGACTAACTTTAGGACAGATTCATTATCTGTATCCAAACGTGAGTGACAGCTCACGAGTGAAGCCATCTTGGAACCAAACATGTAGTGACTTTCAAGAAGAGAAAAGGGATGCCCGTATTATCGCTTGATTAGTCCAGAGATCACTGCTACACATGAGAACCCTTTATTAGCGGTTCAATATTATTATATGGAAAAATATGTGCTGAACATTATGTTAAAGAATCGTCGCTAGACGAGCTTAGGTCTAGAAGCCATCTGAAATATTATTTATAAGCTGACGTGCTCAGTCAGTGAAGTCAGATGATATATATGTATGGGCGATACTGAGTGCTTGGCTACTGACAGTCCATTATACTATTATGCTGCATGAGTGCCCATGTAACATTGCAAGACCATTTATCCACTGTACCATGATGTATTATGCCAACCTGTGATTTGTCACTATCTGTGCTGTCGAGTGTATACGTCCAATTAAACTGTAGAAAGGTACACAGTCGTTGGTGTCGATGACTTCCAGCCATACATGAGTGTGAGAAAAGAACATTTGTCAACACCACGAACCCTTATTGTCATTCGCACATTATACACTCAATCCATGTCTACACACCACTGCGTAGGTCAAGTTGACATTCCATACACTACAGTGGAGCAAACAACACCATAGAGATCTTATCAACTGATGATGATGATGTCTGTCTTCCAAGAAAAAGAGACGTTATCAGGTATACTAAATTTTGTTGCTTCCTATGTGTATGGGACAGCCGCAACAGACAGGAACATTATGCAAGAAAGGTGTGGCCTATCAGGGATCGTATGCAGCTCGGGCATAAAAATGTAATACACGAGCCATTAGTTAACAAAGACATCATCATTTTACCACCGATACATAAAAGTTTCTGCCATCAATGGTACCTATACCTTGTAGCGGTATGGCAGCTTGTGTACCCTGACAATCCCCAGAGCTATGCCAGTGGGAGTTTTACTCCTGGTAGGTTCAACCATGCTGGACTGGTCTGCGTGGGTAGGGGTCAGACAAAAGCTGGTACCCTGGTCCTCCAGGTTGGGGGTTTTAGCACAGGGCCGACACCCCTGTCTGTGTAAAAAATCACACACGTTACGGAAACAGCAATAAATGGAAATACTTTGATGCGGGACGGACATCCGGAGTCTCAGGCTCGTATGACTGACAGTGGTGAAAGCCGAAAGGAAGCCACTGGCATGAAAACGGATGCCCAGACCGCAAAACACGAAACCAGAATTGGTTTTTGGAATGTCAGAACTATGAACGAGGCAGGAAAGCTGAGACAGATTACAGCAGAGATGAGGAATTACAAACTACATATCCTGGGAATAAGCGAGAGCAGATGGACAGGGATGGGGAGAATAAAAACAGCTACAGGGGAAACAGTACTTTATTCTGGTAGAGAGGACGGTCAGCACAACGAAGGTGTAGCCATTATCCTTAAGAAAGGAATGGAAAGGTCTCTACTGGAATGGAAACCCATTAACAACAGACTAATAAGAGCAAGACTGAGAGGGAGATTCACCAACACCACAATTATACAATGTTATGCACCAACAAATGACAGCGACGAAGAGATCAAGGACGAGTTCTATCAACAGGTACAAAAGGAAATGGAAACTGTACCCAGGTACGATCTTATTATAGTAATGGGAGACCTAAATGCGAAAGTTGGAACACACAATAATTATAACGAAAGAGTAATGGGGAAATGCGGCAGTGGAACAGTAAATGAGAATGGGGACAAATTAATAAGCTTCTGCAGTATTAACAACCTGGTCATCGGAGGAACACTTTTTCAACACAAAGAAGTGCACAAGTTAACATGGGAATCACCAAACGGACGAGACAAAAACCAGATAGATCACATAATGATCAATGGCAGATGGAGACATGCACTACAAGACGTGAAAGTAAGAAGAGGCGCAGATGTGGGAAGTGATCATCACCTAGTAGTAGCAAGACTGAAGGTGAAACTCAGAGCTGCTGGACCAGTTGCAGTCAAACAGAAAAGATACAACATCACGAAACTTAAGGACCCCCTCACCAGAAAAGCATTTGTGGTCGACGTAAAGAGACGATATCTGATTACCAAAAGCCAGGAAAGAACAGAGACCGACGATGTGGACCAGAAATTCAACACCATCTCAACAATATATAAAGAAAGCAGCAAGTCATGCTTGGGATTCCAGGAAAGAAAGAGCCAAGACTGGATAACACCAGAAACGCTAAAAACCATAGCGAAGAGAAAGGAAATGAAAAGGAAGAAAACAGAAGCTAAGTCTCCCAGGTTAAAGGCAATATATAGTGAACAGTACAGTCAGCTGGACAAGGAAGTAAAACGTCAAACCCGTGCTAACAAAAGGACATTTCTGGATGACCTTGCAAGACAGGCAGAAGAGGCAGCACTGAGAAATGAACAAAGCACAGTTTATAAAATAACTAACGCTATCAGTGGAAAACGAGGTGCAAACAACATAACGTTAGTAAGAGACAAGCAAGGAAATCTCATCACCACAGCACAGGGGCAGGAAACAAGGTGGGCAGAGCACTTCAGAGAAACACTGAATAAGGAACCACCAGAGACTCAGCTGAATGTTCCTGAGGCTGAAAGTGACTTAGACGTAAATACAGACATACCACGAAAAGAAGAAATTATCACAGCTATCAAAGGGCTAAAAAATGGAAAAGCGCCTGGTCACGACAATCTGAATGCTGAGCTATTCAAGACAGACCCTGAACTAGCAGCAGAACTATTAGAACCACTATTTGCACAAGTCTGGGAAACTGAGACAACACCAACAGAGTGGAGTAAAGGAACAATTGTCAAATTGCCCAAGAAGGGCGACCTTGCAGACTGCAACAACTGGAGAGGAATTACCCTCCTCTCAGTTCCCAGCAAAATACTAGGCAGGATAATCATCCAGAGAATTTCAAAAGCAGTTGACCATAAACTGAGGAAAGAACAAGCGGGCTTCAGAAAGAACAGAAGATGTGCAGATCATATATTTGCCCTCAGGAACATTATAGAGCAGTGCTCAGAATGGCAGAGACAGCTGTACATTAACTTTGTTGATTTTGAAAAGGCTTTCGACAGCATACACAGGGACAGCCTATGGAAAATTCTGAGGGCTTATGGAATTCCCAGCCGCATTGTTTCCATTATAAAAAGCCTCTATTCTAACTTTACGTGCAGTGTTGGATCGAGTAATGTAACTTTCGAAGTGAAAACAGGAGTACGACAGGGATGCCCCTTATCAACAACATTATTTTTGACAGTCATAGATTGGGTGATGCGCCAGACAACGGAGGGCAGTTCAAGAGGAATTAGATGGACAACGTTTTCTACACTGGAAGATTTGGAATATGCAGATGACATTGCACTGCTCGCGCATTCACACCAACACATTCAAGACAAAACTGATAGACTGAATAAGTATGGCCAGCAGGTTGGCCTGAACATCAATCTGAAGAAGACAGAGGTCATGACACTAAATGTGGGCAATCCTGAGCCAATAACAGTAAGGAACCAGAAGTTAGAACAGACAGACACATTTACTTACCTAGGAAGCATAGTAACACCTGACGGCGGAACAAGCAAGGACATTAACAACAGAATGATAAAGCGAGAACAGCCTTTGCTATTCTCAACAACATTTGGAAGTCTTCCCAGTACAGCACAAACACCAAATTAAGACTGTATGAGAGCTGCGTACTTTCTGTGCTTCTCTATGGTGCGGAATGTTGGAGAGTAACAGAGAAGGAAATGTCGTAACTGTCCTCCTTCCACACAACCTGCCTAAGGAAAATTCTCCGAATCTTTTGGCCAAACACCATCAGCAACCAAGAACTACTTATTCGGAGTAACCAGGAGGACATGCACACCATCATAGCTGGCAGACGCTGGAGTTGGGTTGGCCATGTCCTCAGAAGGGACCCTGATACCATCGCAAGAACAGCTATGCTATGGACCCCCGAGGGAAAGCGAAAGAGAGGCCGACCAAAAACAACTTGGCGGAGAACTGTGGAAGCTGAGATGCAAAGAATGAACCACAGTTGGGGCACTGTACGAAGGATGGCCGCCGACCGAGCAAAGTGGAATCAATTTGTTGCTGCCCTACAAGACGCCACCAGGCGTGATGGCCGCTGACTGCTTTGACGGTTGGCGGTTATGGATCAAAGAAGAAGAAGACATAAAAGTTGGGGCTCATGAAGAATTTCGTAAAAGCGTTAGATAAAACGAGCAAAGCTTTCACTTATCTTCGAGAAAAGTTTCCGCAAGTTAGCGATGCAAAGATAAAGGAAGGTATCTTTGTAGGACCTCAGATTAGGAAAGTTATTGCAGACAAACAATTCGAGAACTTGTTACATGGTAGTGAACTTCGCGCATGGATGGCATTCAAATCGATCGTCGATAACTTTCTGGGAAATCACAAATCTGTCGACTATTTGCATATTGTTAAGCAGTGCATAGATGGATACAGAATTATTGGCTGTAACATGTCCCTCAAAATCCATTTGCTCGATTCGCATCATGACTTTTTCCCTGACAACCTTGGCGATGATGATGTTGCATTTGTAAGTTTGAAGTAAAGGTGGAATATCTGACACATGATGATGATGCATTTGTAAGTTTAAAGTAAAGGTGGTAGATCTGACACATGATGTTGATGTATTTGTAAGTTTAAAGTAAAGGTGGAATATCTGGCACATGATGATGATGTATTTATAAGTTTGAAATAAAGGCAGAAGATTTGACACATGATGATGATGCATTTGTAAGTTTAAAGTAAAGGTGGAATATCTGACACATGATGATGATGCATTTGTAAGTTTAAAGCAAAGGTGGAATATCTGGCACATGATGATGATGCATTTGTAAGTTTGAAGTAAAGGTTGAAGATCTGACACATGATGATGATGCATTTGTAAGTTTGAAGTAAAGGTTGAAGATCTGACACATGATGATGATGTAATATTATGTTGATGATGATATCTGTGTCTACCAGGTCCGTGGGAAGTTGAGGTCAGTTATGGAGGAGAGGCAGATCTTCACCGACATCTTGTTGGTTGTGAGAAGAATCCAGGTCACCGGAAATTTATACCTGTAGACCAATTTAATGTGGACCATCTACCACCTGGTTACCATGACAACGATCTAGTAGAGTATATCCGAGCTGTGTCAGACCTAACTGTCCGCGTGTCAGTCAAGTATGTCAGTGAGAGGAGACCTGAGACTATTCCTGGTAGTGACAAGCCTTACCCGGGCTACAGGGACAGGGGTAGTGACATGATGAGGGTAGGGACTGGGCGGGTGTGGTTTGTGAGTAAATACCCCCACAAGTACAACAACAATAAAACCTGTGACTGTAAAGAATGTCTGAACTCTCCTACACCAAAAACAAAGTTTGCTCAGATTGACATTGTCACAGCGGCTCATGTTGTCTACGACGACCTGGAGGCAGCACACACCACGTGTCATCTCTTCTTTGATAAAGGTGGTAGACCTGATGTCTGCGACGGTGTCGTCACACTCAGTGGTATGTCAGGTGTGAGGAGTGACATCGAGATAGACTGTTGTTGGATGAGATATGTGACCCATGACCTGGACCTGGCAGACAGACTTGACAAGATGGTGACACACAGGCAGGTTCTATGTGAGCGTATAAAAGATAAGTACTCCAGTATCAAGCGTGATAAAGAGGAGAGACAGTTGTCTACACACAACGTCAGACATGATGGACGTCTTGTCATTATAGTGTCATACCCACACGGATGTAGTAAACAGGTCAGTGTAGGTCACTTTGTCAGCTATGGTGATGACATGGCCACATACACTACAGCCACGTGTCCTGGATCTAGTGGAGCTTACGTGTGGGGGATGGATGACTGGGGGTTGTGGTTAGGTCCTGTCCATAGTGGTGGAAATTGTGAAGACAATAAACAACTTAATTACGGCCATCGCAGACGGTATTAGTTCCAACAAATAAACACAAACAAGATGGCGTCTACAGATAAACTCACTCTTTCACTATAACCCTTCTATTTCATCTTCCTCATTACACCGCCCTCTCCTCTCTCTCCCACCTTGTTAACTACACTTTACTTTATTCTCTCTCTCCCTCTCTGTCTCTATCTAACCTTGTTAACAACACCTCCCTCTCCTCTCCCTCTCTACATTCTTCCTCATTATCTAATTTCTTCTTTCGCTCTTTTTTGTCCGTACTGTGAATGAGGAGTAGGGACAGAGCAAAATTATATGTTCCTCTTGTAACACATTAACAAGCAGCAGCGACTGTCCAAGACAACACATTAATAAAAGTTCATTTTTGAACAAAGAAAAAAAACAGGATGGTGTGTACATGTTAACAAGATGGTGTCTACACGTAAACAAGATGGTGTGTACATGTTAACAAGATGGTGTGTACACGTAAACAAATATAATTGTATGTACAAAAAAAAAAAGATGTGTTCAGGTAAAAAAAAAAGGAAGATGTGTTGGGGCTAGGACTGTTTCCTCTTTCTATTTTTGTTTGGCTTAACTAAAAAGTTGGTCATCATCATCATCATCATCATCAGTTGCCATCTCCACAACGAAGGTTGGCTGTAATAGATCTCCAACGTCTTCTGTCTCTTGTCTTGGTGGTGCACTCTGATAGACTCTTTCCTGTCCATCTCTTGATGTTATCTTCCCACTTATAGCGCTGTCTTCCCCTTGCACGTTTGCCTTCAACTCTCCCTTCAGTTATGGTCTTCTGTAAGGTGTTATGCCTTTTTATGTGGCCAAAGTATTTTAGCTGCCGAACTTTGACCTCCCTCATTAGTTCTCTTTTCATACCTAGATTTTCTAGGACCTCCTTTTTTGTTTTCATCTCTTTCCATGAAAAAGTTGGTCAGTTGAATATAAATGTGTTTCATGAACTACTAAACTGATTTAAGAACCCATGTTAGGGCATTATTTTGTATTTTTTGCATGTCAGGAAGTTTATTGAGATTTTTCCATTATTTTACAGCACTTGTTGTTTTTATTTTCTGTCAATATTTTGTAAATTTTAGAATTTTCTATAAAAATAGACAATTTTTAAGTGTTTTCTAATCGATTGTTTTTTTTTATAATACAAATGACTTGGCTGTTTTGTTCGAGCAGTTTAATGATTTTCACTAAACTCCGGAAAACAAATGTTGCTGGTAAATTGTCCTACTTAATGGCAAATTTTAGAATTCTGCCTTATGTCATTACTTCCTTAAAGAAGTCAGTAGTTCTGTTAGTGGATCAGATTTAATGAAGAAAATAGTGAGTGACTTGTACAATAACAATGAAGACATGGAAAAGGCTGTACGAAAGATAATTGAGCAAATTTTTGAACAAAAATGTCGGAAATAAAAAGTTGTGCTTAATTTTGTGACCGTGTAATGGCTGCATGCTTTGTCTGCAACATTGCTTCCGATAAAATAAATCTTAACTTTATTTTTTTTTTTTTTTTTTTTTTTTTCGTACGCCCGCTAATACTCGAGGCGAAATCTCAGGTTATTATTTTTTTATGTCTAACCTGACATTGATTTTACATGAGTATCCCTTTTTAATATTATTAATGACAAAGCTGGCTTAACATAACGTAGCGCGGCTCCTCTTAACATAACGTGAACGGAAAACGCAGTGATAATTCTCACATTTAATAATTAAAAACTCAAGTTGGCTGCACAGTTAGTTGACACTGGTGTCGAGAGCTGTCAATCAAGCCACCAGTGACAGACAAAACAAACGCGTAACTCAGTGTTGCACATTGTGCATGAGAAAGTTCACGAAGTACGACACATCTGTGCATTTTATGTTACTGGTATATGTAAACTGACAGCTTCTCTAAGTTTATACGATGGTTCTCATACTGGTAACCAAAAACAAAGACAACACCATGTAATTTTTGACTAACATCTTGTTAAATTAATAAGAAAAAGGAATGTAATTTTGATATATATATAAGCTACAAATAAGAAAATTAATTGGATTTTGACCATGAGTACTGACCACCTGTGCTTGTGAAGTGAACGTTGTATATGAATGAGTGATAGTTTGGTATTTGTTTTTAATTAGATTATTTGTAGATTAATCTCGTGTTGGCGCTATAGAATACGTAATGAATATTTATATCTTCACACCGTTGGAAGAGCGATTGTGGTGAAGTGATAATGTGTGAACCTGCAGACTGGCAGGCAATAAATAAATAGTGGTGATTTTTATTTAAAGCGCTTAGCTGTTGATGCCACTTGTAAGTAAACATATTGAGAACAACTGACTCGATACTTAATTATAGATACTGTAAAACTTCATAAGAAATGTTAATTGAATATTGAGAAAGATAATATTATTGCTTTATATGAGATTTTGAGAATCAATGTAACTTTTGAGTTGACACATTTTATATGTAATAATCAGAACAGTGATTCTCAAGGTTTTTGTCTTGATGGAAACAAGAATATATAATTACAGATAATTAAGAACAAGGATTCTCACATTGTATAGAATAAGACCAGATAGAACTAGTTTTAGAAGGAAATGAAACTATACATAATATTGTTGGTTTTGTAAATAGGCATGTGTTAATATTCTTATATCCAACTTTTAATCTTAATAAACATTTTACTATTTACTGGATTGTCGTCAGTGATTAAGCTAATTATTGTTAGTGGTTTAAAAAATGTTTGTCAATGAAATAGTTACTTATCGTAGTGACTGTGCTAACTGTCGTCAGTGACTTGTGTATTATTATGAGATGAACTGAGTCAACCAACTACGGTGAGTGTGACCAGATGGCCTACGTTAACGCAAGCTATCACGTTAACATTAGAAATAAGAATTAGTAAAAGTACTTGAGCAAGTCTAAAAGACCAAAGTATTTGAGCAAGACTAGCAAGTAACAAAAACAACACTAGTCAAACAGAAGAACCAATGAAATCGTCTATGGCTACTTTTGACAAACAGCAGTCTTCTTCTTCTTCTCGTTCGCTGTTGTTTAGTAATGTCTACACAAGAAGTGCGGTTCTCTGGATGTATGTTGCTGTGGTTGAAAGTTCTTCAAGACTCCCATACAGCTTTGTGTGGATGTGCGTCTCTGTGGGCCAATGTTCAGTTCGCAAGTGACTAAGCATGTGGCGGTCTTGCAGGATGTGTTCGGCTGTCCGTGCTGCCTGTCCACACGTACATAGGGGTGATGGGACCAATTTCAGTCTGTATAAGTGACTGTTCAGTCTGTTATGTCCTGTTCTAATACGGAGCAGGATCACCTGTTTTGCTCGATCAAGATAGTGATACTTGTCTCTTTGTTAGTCAATTTTCCTGATGGCCTTGATAATGGTCTTCTTTTCTTGGAATGTGATTGTTTTTTTTTTGTTCCTGTGTTGCTCCCTCTTTTGCTAACGTATCTGCTCTCTCATTTCCTGGTATGCCACAGTGTGATGGTATCTAATGTAGCACTACCCTTCTTTTGATATTTACTTCGCATAGGGCTTTATTTAACTCTGGCAGTTTATCACTGTTGAGGGCTTGCAGAACTGACATTGCATCGGTAAGGAATACAACCTGCTGACATTGGCTTATTGTGTTATTTATTATTCCTGCAGCAATGCTTAAGGCCTGTACTTCAGCAGAGTAGTTTGAACAGAATATTCCAGTAGGTGAACAGGTGGATTCGTTTTCTTTGTCTGGATAGACCAAATAAACTCCTGTGCCTCCGTTCTTCACTGCTCTGGTTGCAGATCCATCAGTATATACTTGGATCCATGCTTCTCTGGGGCATAGTTCTTCAATCATGTCACATGCTACTATTTTCCTTTGGAAAGTATTTAACTCTCCCATGGAGCAGGTGGTAGTTATGGAGGTCTTATAATGCTGAAATTTTGATGTTGTTCCCTTGGGGTTGGGAGGAGTGTGATAATTATTTCCTTAGTGATGTCTGGTAGTTCATCCTTGTATGTTCTAATTAGTGTTTTGGACCGACGCACAAACCTGCTTCTCCTCAACCTCCCACTGGCTAAATCACCAAATCTAGTTTTCATTGGATGTGCTTGCATGTTCTTGTACTTTTCTGCTTGGATCAGGGTCTTATTGTCTCGTCTGTAGAATAAAGGTTGAATGCCTGTTATTTTTTTCTATTTCGTTTATTGGTGTGGTCTTCATGGCACCCGTGATCAACCGAAGCGCTTGATTGTGTTCCTTATCTAAGGCTTGTTGGTATGATTTGGCTGTTGTAGACCATGCTGCTGATCCGTACTCTAATATTGGTCTTTTTGCACCTGTATAAACTTTCTTTAATGTTGTTTCATTAGCTCTCCAACTTGATCCAGCTATTTTCCTCAGTATGGCAAGTTTTCTTCTTGCTTTGGCATCTGTTCTCTCGATGTGGGGCCTCCATGTCATTCTCTTATCTAATGTAATGCCCAAGTACACCGGTTCCTCGTCTGTTTGGATATGTATATTTCCAAGTCGTATCTCTCCTGCTTTGTCTTTGTTTGAGAGCGTGAAAAGTGTTGTTGAGGATTTTTCAGCGTTGATCTGCACCATCCATTTTTCTGCCCATGCTGCTATGTTGTCTGCTGCCCTTTGTATTCGCTCATTAGCGATAGTTAGATGTTCTTCTACACACCCCACCACCAAGTCATCAGCTTATAGGGCAGCTCTCACACCTTGTGACAGATCGTTTATGAGGTCATTGATGGACTCAAGGAGCCGGGTGGGAGACAATACTGAGCCTTGAGGAACTCCATATTTTAGGAGGATTTTCTTACTGTTGTGGCCTTCCATGGTGACTCTTGCTTTAGAGAGAGTAACAAGATGAAGAATGGAACAGAAGGGTGGAACATCGAAAGCCATGAAGTAAAAAGTAAAGAAACTGAAAGACTAAAAAAGGCAGGATGGTAATTAAACAGTTATAACTGCCTTGCTTACAGAGACGGATTACATCATCGTGGGAAAGATTAAGGAAGAAAGAAGAAAGAAAAACAATGTGTAGTTAAAAAAAACGGGTAACCGCTGAGCTCCTTAAGTAAGATTACATCGTTGGTCAACTCGATAATGATGAACAATATGGTGAGTCTGGGTTATTGATAGACGTTACAATAGAAGAGAAACTAAAAGTGACTTCTAATGCCAAACCAGTGTCTATGTCGAATGTTTGAAAAAAAAAGGAATCCGAGAGTGACTCTCTAGAATTGGTATAGCTTGTTGGATAGGTTGAAAAATTGTCTAAGGGACAGAAGAAGAAAAAGAAGAACCTAACCTATGTGAAGATAGAAGCCAAATAAAGATCTGTGACTTTCTTTTAAACTGTGTCTTCCATCGAGAATCTATTCATGTCGTATTTTGGTTTCCTGAGAGTGAAGAGTTAAGAGTTGAATATGTTCACATCGGACACCATAAGATTTTAGGATCGTGCAGCCAAGGAAAGATACCTTGGTAATCTCCAACCACTGTCCATCACCAAAAATAAATACTATACGATCACGCCAAACACCCGTGCCAAAAATAGAAATTATAACATGTGGTGAAGGGCCTTCGGGTGACAGTTCATGGGGGCTGTGACATGTGGTGGTTGGGCTAAACTGGTGACCTTGACCAGGATTCTGAATTTTCTGACAGTCAACCATATTCAAGATACAAACTTCGGGGCTGTGAACTTGCTGACAGTCAACCATAATTAGATTCCGGGGCCGTGAAATTTGACAATAATCAAGATTCCAGATTCCGGGGCCGTTAAATTTGCCAACAATCAAGATTCCAGATTTCGGGGCCGTGAAATTTGACAATAATCAAGATTCCAGATTCCGGGGCCGTGAATTTTTTTTCCCCCAACAATCAAGATTCCACATTACGGGGCTGTGAATTTTGCCAACAATCAAGATTCCAGATTCCGGGGATAAGAAATTTGCCAACAATCAAGATTCCAGATTTCGAGGCCGTGAAAATTTGCTAACAATCAAGATTCCAGATTTCGAGGCCGTGAAATTTGCCAACAATCAAGATTCCAGATTCCGGGGCTGTGAAATTTGCCAACAATCAAGATTCCAGATTCTGGGGCTGTGAAAAGTTGCCAACAATCAAGATTCCAGATTTCCGGGCCGTGAAAATTTGCTGACGGTAAATCAAGGTTTCGGATTTGGAGGACGTGAAATTTCATGAATGGAAGACACCGAATTCAGAGACTGCATCAGCTGACTATAAATTAGTTAAAGTAATTAATTTACTGACGCTCAATGTGAGCAACCCTGAGCCCATATCAGTAAGGAATAAGCAACTGGTACATACAAATACCTTCACATACCTAGGAAGCATAGTAACACCAGACGGTGGGGCAGACAAAGACATCAACATCAGAATGAATAAAGCAAGAACAGCCTTCTTTAGCCTAAATAACATCTGGAAGTCCTCCCAATACAGCACAAGCACAAAATTAAGATTATATCAGAGCTGTGTGCTTTCTGTGCTTCTCTATGGTGCGGAATGCTGGAGAGTCACAGAGAAGGAAATGCCAAAATTGTCCTCTTTTCACACAACATGCCTAAGAAAAATTCACCGAATCTTTTGGCCGAATACCATCACCAACCAAGATCTGCTTACTCGTAGCAAGCAAGAGGACATGCACACCATCATAGCTGGCAGACGCTGGAGCTGGGCTGGTCATGTCCTTAGAAGAGACCCCAATGCCATCACAAGAATAGCTATGCTTTGGACCCCTGAAAGAAAACGAAAGAGAGGCCGACCAAAAACAACTTGGCGGAGGACTGTGGAGGCTGAGATGCAAAGAATGAACCAGAGTTGGGGCACTGTACGAAGGATGGCCACCGACCGTGCAAAGTGGAATCAATTTGTTGTTGCCCTACAATACGCCACTAGGCGTGATGGCCACTGACTGCTTTGACGGTCGGTGGTTAAGGATCGAAGAAGAAGAAGAAGAATTAATTTACTCAGATACATATTTTTACCTTCTTTGATATTTTTTTTTTTTACCAGTAAGTAATAGATTGTCGGAGGAGAAGAAAGTATAAGTAAGTGGGATTGTTGCGACTAAAAGTAAGGAGAGTAAGGGATTCTCGAAAATGGCAGAAGACCAAAGAGTGTATCCTAATACTCGAGGAAGATGGATACAAGGCAGAGATACTGATTTAAGTCAACAACATGATAGAGGAAGAGGATACCCAGTGAATCGAACATGGAATCGTTTAAATAGATGGAGGAACAATGATTTGTTCTATGCGGATATATATGAAAGAGATTGTGGAAATAGAGCCGGGCTTATGAACAGACGATGGGATAGAGAAAGGAATGTTAGAGGAAACGATTTTCGTAAACATAGATTACCAAGGGAAGATAACGGACCTAGAATTATTTACAAGGGCAGAGTATGCAACGTTTCGGAAGCACCTAGACACTGGGAAACCTTAAGCAAGAGACGCCATAGAATAGCGGTACGAATTTTCTTCAAGAGATAAAGATTGGAAGGTGTTTCGTAGTAAATGATTTAAAAGTTAGGACAGAAAATGGACACTGTGCCAAGATACAAGTGTGCAAAACGGAAGGAACATCGAACAATAAGATTAATAATGGAGCGGAGATAAATTGTATGAGAGTGAGACAAACGTTGAACTTGAAGAGAAAACTTGATACTAATAAGATTAAGGTAGAAAAGAAAACAAACACTGTTGCAACGCAGACAGAAGAGACGGACTTAGTGTCTGAACTTATTAATAAAAAGAATAATAAAAGATGTAAACATAACGCAGAGAAAAGAACTAAACCAAGGAGAAGAACTAAGTTGGTATCACCACTAGGAATCGGTGATAGGGAAACTGATGGAGAAAACGAGATGAGTATAATGAACTAATCCGACTCAGGTGTCGATAGAGTAAGAAATGAAACTGGCAGGATAAAAACAAATTCAGAATTAAAAATGAGAAAGGAAAATAGAGAGCTCAGGAGTAGTGATAAGGAGAGTGATGGAAGAAGACGTAAATCAATTACGATGGGGAATAAGGAGTTTAAATGAGAGCAGGAGAATAGAGGCAGAGTACCAGCTGCACTTGATAAACCGCGACACAGGGAGAATTCTGAAGAGAGAGAGAGGGACTAGCAGATGAAGAAGAAAGCTGGGAGAGTGAAGATGATATTCCGTTGCTGGAATATAAGAAGAGATTTCTGACAGATGATTGGGAGAGTGAAGATGATATTCCATTGAACGAGTATAAGAGATTTCTGACGAGAAATGGAGAGAAGAAAGAGGACACGGAGCCGGGGAAGACCACAGTTCAACAGAAACCACAGGAAGATCCTCGGGACTTGGTGAATCAGACCGAAGAGACTTCAAAGACACAGGAAGTGCTGGGCGTTACAGGTACAAGAGGGAATAATAACAAGTCTGATGTATCGTCAGATGATTCATCAGATTATGAAAGACGTCTCAAAAGACTGAGAGATAAAAAACAGTCGGAGTTGAGACAAAGAAAGGAGAAAACAATTAGAAGGTGTGATATAACAGAAGTTGAAGAAATAACTGCATTGTGTGCAGATATCGAGAAGGAGTTTGAAGAATTAAAAGCCAGGAAGAACAAGGTGGAGGTAGCTAAAAATATTAGGGAAACAAGTAGAGATCGATATAACGACGGATTTAAGAATGAAGAAGTTAAGAGGAACTCAAGAATTGGTAGTAGAAGAGAGGACGAGAGTGAGATAGAGCGTTGCACATATTTCGATAAAAAGAATAGAGAGCGGGAAGTAGAGAAGAGAGTACAGGGAATTAAAAGTGGTTCGGAAGAGAAAAAGAAAATCACCTAGGTAGCTAGGCCAAACGTACAGGAGATGAAGAAAGCAATAAAGGACGAACTGAGGGGACCCAAATCCGACACCGTGGTACTAAAGTATGTACATAAATTTCTGGAGAGAAAGTTTGATACAGACTTATCGGGAAGAGAAGAAGAAATTGGCAGGCTCGCAATGAGAGTGATGGAGGAACTTGATTACTGGGAAATCAAAATAGTAGACGGAGACGTGTTCTTAGATTGGACGTCAAGTTACTCAGACAGTGTAGCGTCAGGTGAAGATAATAAGTGGGAATTCACAGAGGAGTTATAAGATAGCAGAAAACAGGGGTAATTTAAGAAATTATAAAATAAACGTTTGAATTAATGAAATTGTGGTGAGGCATTGGAGAATTGATGAGAAATGGGGATAAGGAAGGAATAGTGAGAGATCGTTCCAGGGAAGGATCGAGATAAATAGGTAACGTAGAGCACAGAGATGTTGCGGCGATTGCTAAAGTCTTGTGGAGACTTGTGAGTAGATAGGCTTCTCCGAAACCTAGAGGGTAAGGTAAAATTGTGGAAGGAGTATAGAGAACGAATTGAGATAGCAAGCAGGAGCAAGAAAGAAAAGAGAAAGAGAGAAAATCTTGAGAGCTGCTTATAGCAGTCATAAGTACAAGATAGAGGCGATAACTAATTCTTGCATAGGGGCATAAATAGAGTCCACACGGACTTATGAGTGAGCTGAGTTGGGGAAACGATAATGCACATACAGCAGAGATAGGGGTGAAAACATAGATGCAGTGACGAAATGACAGCAGGGAGATTATAGAATCAAGGAACCAAAACGAGGGAAAAGACCTGTGAGAGTTGTGTTAAATAGTTGAAGTACAAGTCATTGGGAGAAACGGGTATAAGTTGAAGGGCTGAGCCGTGGTTACTGGAAGAGACGAGGGGGTGAGGGCTGAGCCGTGGTTGAGTGTCAAATGTTGTATATTAAATTAAGAAGGTTAAACATTGTTGTAAATCATAAGTATGTTAAATTGATAATTAAGAAGTTAAACATGTTACTACTTATAAGTACTGTATTAATAATTTTTAAGGAATTAGTTCAGCATTTTAGTTAGTTATGAGTTAGTCTTAGGAAAGGGAACGTTTTATGGATCTGTGAGAGATAGGGCCGAAGAAGAATGATGTCTTGAACATCATTTTTTTCCTTGAGGGACCCTGGGGTGTATATGTCACAGGAGCAGTGACATGTGGGTCAATATGACGAAATATAAAGAATAATGGACCGACTATGGAAGGAAAGAAATACTCTCCATGCGGGTTACGGAAAAAGAAAAGGATTCGAGAGACCATCACGTCATACGGAACAACGATGACGACCCAGAGAGTAACAAGATGAAGAATGGAACAGAAGGGCGGAACATCGAAAGCCATGAAGTAAAAAGTCAAAAAACTGAAAGACTGAAAAAGGCAGGATGGTAATTAAACAGTTATAACTGCCTTGCTTACAGAGACGGATTACATCATCGTGGGAAAGATTAAGGAAGAAAGAAGAAAGAAAAACAATGCGTAGTAAAAAAAAACGGGTAACCGCTGAGCTCCTGAAGTAAGATTACATCGTTGGTCAACTCGATAATGATGAACAATAGGGTTAGTCTGGGTTATTGATAGACGTTACAATAGAAGAGAAACTAAAAGTGACTTCTAATGCCAAACCAGGGTCTATGTCGAATGTTTGAAAAAAAAAGGAATCCGAGAGCGACTCTCTAGAATTGGTATAGCTTGTTGGATAGGTTGAAAAATTGTCTAAGGGTCAGAAGAAGAAAAAGAAGAACCTAACCTATGTGAAGATAGAAGCCAAATAAAGATCTGTGACTTTCTTTTAAACTGTGTCTTCCATCGAGTATCTATTCATGTCGTATTTTGGATTCCTGAGAGTGAAGATACGTTCACATCGGACACCATAAGATTTTAGGATCGTGCAGCCAAGGAAAGATACCTTGGTAATCTCCAACCACTGTCCACCATCAAAAATAAGCATTATACGATCACGCCAAACACACGAGCCAACAATAGAAATTTTAACATGTGGTGAAGAGCCTTCTGGTGAAAGTTCATGCGGGCTATGACATTTTCTCATATTACCCTTGATTCCGTTTCTTTGCAGTTTTACTATTAATACGTCTTTCCATACTTTGTCAAAAGCTTTTTGGAGATCTATCCATAGGGTAAAGAATTTTTTTCTTTTCTTGGAATTCATCTTTGACGATCTGGGACAAGTATGTGATTTGGTCTTCTGTGCTGCTGCACTCTCTAAACCCTGCTTGTTCTGGCAATACAATTTTCTCAGATTCCAAGTACCATTTCATTCTTCTGTTGATCATCCTCTCCATTGTCTTACATACACAGCTATTTGGGCTTATTGGTCTGTAGCTGGTGGCCTTCCTGTTGTCTTTTCCTGTCTTCATGATGGGACACATGGGCGCCTCTCTCCATGTCTGTGGCACACTGCCTGTCATCCAACTGTAGTTGTATATTTGCAACAGTTTGCTCATTGCTGTATATCCTAGGTGTTTTAGCATTTCGTTGGTTATACCATTCAGGCCTGGTGATTTCCTGCCTTTAAGTTTCCACAACGCTGTTTTTTAACTCTTCCATATTGAATGGTTTTGACTTAACGTCCAGATTGTTTTCATTAATTCTAGTGTGGATTATTTCTTGACGAATGTCTCGTTGTCTGCGTAAATTGACGGCGATGTTACTTTCATTTCTGTAGGATTCCGAAAATATGTCTGCTGCTTGTTTGTCGGTATATAGTTTCCCTGCATCGTCTAGTGTAATTGTTTGTCGTTGAGAATTGTTTTCGTCATTCAATTGTTTAGTGAGTTTCCACAACTTTCTCCCTTCCTTTTCAAGGTTTAATTTATAGATGTTTCCCTTCCAACTTATCCTATGGGCTTCTAGTTTTCCTTTGATGAATTTAGCTTTTGCCTTTTGTAGCATGATATGGTTCTGTTGGGATGGTTGTACCTCTGCAGTGTGCCTTGCTTCGTTCATTTCTTCATATAGGTTTTGTAGTGTGTTGGACCAATATGGTACATAGTTCTTCCTCGCTCCTCTCGGTATTGTCTCCTTTGCCACTTTGAGTACTCCATTATTAAAATCCTCGATGACTCTGTTAATGTCTCTCTTTAGTACCCTAATATCTTTTGTAAGCAGATTTGCTCTGTGTTGATAAATGGACCAATTTGCTTTTTTTATAATTCCATCTTGTCTGACTTGGACTTGTATTAATTGTTCTATTCATTTTGATGAATACAGGGCGATGATCACTTCCACCGAGTTTTTTTCTCCTATTTCCCTTTCCCCTATCCCAGCCAAATCAGGTGTGCAGAATGTCAGGTCTATGGTAGAGGTGCTATGTCATCTTCTGGAGTAAAAGGTTGGAGGATCATTAGGGTTGTTTAGAAGGGGTTAGGTTATTTTCGTCTTGTCAGTTTTCTGTCTCTTCACCCCTTCTATCTAACTTGTTGTATCCCCAGCTTTGGGAGTGGCTGTTGAAGTCTCCCACCGCTAAGAAGTTGCCACTGGGGACGTCTATACTAGCCATGTTTAGTGGTATGTCACTGGGGCAGTAGAAGTTTAGGAGATCTAGTTTCAGAGTGTTATGTTTAAGATGGATTACTTGGTATTCTGTACCTTCTTTATGTGTCTTGGATTCTATAGCGTTGAGGTTATTCCTTATCAGTGTTAGTGTGCTACCCTTTATCCGATCTTTTCTGTCAACTCTGAAGCATTGATAGCCCCGTATCTTAAAATGTTTTCCTTCCTGTAGGTGGGTTTCTTGTATGCAGCATATGCTAATTTCTTTCTGAAATAGGGTATTCTCTAGTTCAATCTTTTTGTTGTTGACCCCCTCTACATTCCAATACACGACATTTAGAGGAGCCGTCGTCTTATCTGGTTGGCTAGTTACTTTCTCCTTCTGCATACTGGCTCCACTAGGCAGACTAAGGGGACCTCCAGTGTTCCTGAGAGTGGACTTCACAGGGCGAGATCTGTTGTGTAGACATATCAAACCTAGGTGGGTTGCGTGGTACCATGGTTGCTGGTGCGCCTCCTGGCCTGGTACCTCTGACTTCAGCACCTGTTTCTTAAGGCAAAGTGTGCTCATGCCTCCCCCTCTGGCTGGGGGATTTGACTTTACCTCGTTTGCTGTCCCATCTTGTCTCCCACTGGGGTTAATACCCAACCTTCGGCAAGATTACTGGGTATAACGGGGCCCACCACGAGTAGGTGAGGTAGACTTGGGCAGGAGAGGCTAAGAGACATGTTTAGTCGTGTATTGCGTCATCACTGCCCCATTTGGACCCCACAAACAGCAGTCAGAGCGGATTTCAGTAATACAGTTCAGTTATGCAGAAGTGACTACGTGTCAGTCTTCGACCTTAGTGAGTCCATTTTAGAAGGTTGTGTGATTAACCTTCGGTCGAAGTAAAACCGAAAGCTACAAAGATTTTCAAGATATAATATTCTAGGCTATTGTTTTCCAGTTTTGGCAAGTATTCATACGGTTTGTTTGTTCTCGGTTTATAGTAGAATGATTACTCAGCTATGTCGTATATAATTGATATTCTAGTCGAAGCCTATCCATATCTACAGAAGAGATCGAGCAAACGTTATATTTATGTTGATGTCCTTTACAAAGGCATCCAGATTTATTTAACCATCAAGCGATCTGGCCACTGGTAGCCAGGATATTGAGTCGTGTATTTGAACCTTGCTGTTAGTCCTGTTGGACTCTATTAATAAACAGTTCTTTATGACTTATGGCTATTGTTTACTCATGTGTGTTGGAGATGGAAGCATTAATAGGATACGAATGATCACTGACAACCTGCTATGAGTATAAAAGGATCTGGTCACGAATAAAATTCAATTGAGTAATTACATCTCTGGCAGTCGCCAGTTACCCCTCAAAAAGATAGATCTATGAAATAATAAACATAACGATCACTTGGAAATTTATAACAAAGAAGAAAGATTCACCACCTGTCGCAGAACGTTTTCATGGTGCCAAGGTTTGTCATGTAGACGTGGTAGATTGCTGTTACTGTGACTTAAGATTACATAATGCAGTGATAAAATCGTTTAGTCCAACTGTGACATGAGCACTAACATTACATTATACGGAGCATTACGAGCCAAGAAACACCAACGCGTAACAGCATTCGCATCCTGAAGAACCTACCCGGGTTGAACAAGGTTACACGAAATTCTATAAAGACTGGTGGAAATAAACATCTAGGGCGTATTGCCTTTCTGACCACTGAACACTTACAAGAATACTTACATGAACATAACATGTACCTGGTGTTAACCCTCCACTCCCAAAGGAGAATAGGCCTTTAACAAACACATGCCAAGTCCTCCTGTTATGTGCCATCATCTCAAGTTCTTTCCACGTTCTCCTTATCATTTTCATCTCTGTCTCCATGAGCTTCTTGTTCTACCTCTGCCTCTCTTGCCCTGGGGGTTCCAGAACAAAGACTGCCTTGTAATGCTATCAACAGGTTTCCTCAGTGTGTGTCCTATCCATCGCCATGGTCTTCTTCTCATCTCTTTTTCCACTGGCACTTGTCTAGTTCTTGTCTTCAGTTCAACGTTGGTAACCTTGTCATACCATTTTAATCCCTCTATTCTACGCAAGCACCCATTTATGAAAGTCTGAAGCTTTTTGGTTGTTGTCTTTGTTGTTCTCCATGTTTCAGAACCATACAATAGGACTCACTTCACATTTGAGTTGAAGATTCTTATTTTCGTGTTGGATCCGATTTCTCTTGATCTCCATATATTTCCCAATGCAATGAACGCTCCTCTTGCTTTTTGTATTCTTATTTTTATATCACTGTCTGTCCCTCCAACTGTGTCTATATTGCTGCCAAGATATGTGTACGATTCTTCATCTTGTATTGGTGTTTCTTCAAGTTCAACCCTGTTTTCATTACCTGCATTTATTCTCATTATCTTTGTCTTTTCCCTGTGTATTTTTAGACCCAATTGCTGTGACCTCTCATCGAGTGTTTTCAATTTGTCCTGCATCTGATTACGGTTATGGGACAACAGAGCCAAGTCATCAGCAAAATCCAGTAGATCTAACTTCTTAGTCAGAGTCCACTGGATTCCATTTCTGTTGTGTGTTGTCGATGTTCACATAACCCAGTCTATTGCTAATAAGAAAAGAAACGGAGACAAGAGGCATCCCTGTCGCACTCCTGTTCTTATCCCCAATGGTTCTGTAAGCTGTCCTTCATGAAGAACTCTGCATGTCATGTCTTCATATGTTTTCTTTAGATAATTGTAACGTGTGAAAAAAAGACTGAGTCGTGTGAAAAATGGCGGGAAAAAGAAGTAGCTATGTATAAAAAGGAGAGATGTGGGCTACAGACAATCTTTTACAGATTTGTAGGATTCATTAAGCCACAGGATTTTACAGATAGTGTTAGGTGAACTTCGTCTTTGAGATTATCAAGACAAGTTTCTTTTTTTTAAGTTGACAAGTTTTTAAGTTGACAAGTTTGTATTTTATTCTGTTAGATATGTATTTTTTCTTGTGGATTTATATATATTTTTCCTTGTGGATATATATTGTGAAATTTGCAGTGCTTGTCTAATGACATTAATAAACTCTGATTGAATTTTCTACATTGCTTGGATCATTTGAAATTCATTATACGATATTGCTTATCTATAAACCTAAAAGGGTAAGAACGGACCTGGAAAGAAAAATAAACTTCAGTCAAGAATTTCCATCTCAGGCGGAAGGCCTGTAACGATTTGAACAGACACGTATAAAGGATTAGCTCTCGTCAAAATATTTACCTGCGGACAACACAATTGACTAGCCAACTGACCCGGTCATACACATACAATTTTGGTTTTGATTTACTAAATTTGAACGTAGTGGAGGGCTGAGGAATATACTATATTTGGATATCACAGATGGGATTTTATTATCTAGAATTTGTTACACTGTATGTCTGTTGCCTCCTTTATGAATCCTTAACATTCACAAGTAGTCATCAGGTCCTACTTTTGTTAAGTGAGTACACACCAACTTAGGTGGGTGTTAGATTATGTATATTTTATTTATCGCGCACGTAAATGCACAATTTGGTGTATGCTAATCTGCGGGCGCGCTTGTTGCCAAACAAGGCAGATGACGTCAGAGGTTGAAAAAGGAAGCCAGCATCTCATGCCAGACATTGAGTCTGTTGCCAGTTTATATATACCCAGTGTGTTGGGGTAAGAATTCTTCTGGAACAATGACTCCTTGGTAGAAGCCATTGTCGGCTTACTCTACACGTAAGTCCGAACCAGTTTTGGTAAGAAGTGAATTGATTATTTGAACTTTCGTGTCACCATCCTCTGTTGGTATATAGCTAGCATCTTTCTGCAAAAAGTGGTGCTATAATGGATCAACGGGGACTTTCACCGAAAGCATTTTAATATTGTAAAGAATTCATGGCTTCATCGTTACGGCTTATCGATTTGTAATATTATGTGAATTGCCGTCGCACGAGTCATGGCGACGAAGAGAGGTTAACCAAGTATTAGGACATAACCTTCGTTGTTTATTTTATATGCAAGTATGCATGGATCTGCCATGTCAGAGGTACCAAGCCACTTAAGTACCCGACCAGAATTATAGGACAGAATTAATATATTCATTCCAAGATTAATAGTTTGGATAGTCCTAACGGTCATGACATTGACGCAAGGTCAAACCCTTATCTTATGTGAGGAATTTAATATGATACCAATACCATGCCTATACATGCTACATGTATGTTTGCTTTGTGGAAACCATGTTGAAGTACTGTAACCTGTTGTCGTCAACGTATTTCGTCCTAAATAAATTATGATGCCAGTAAAATATAACGAGTTCTCCCATGTCTGCATTGGCACGGTTCGAAGTGCCCAGTTCACGGATGCTTTTATCATACCAATCATTCATTCGACAATTCGCGTGTACATTCATAGAGGTGCTCCAGGAAAGAGCAGCTACAATGTCCTAATTATAACCCATAAAGGGTTTAACGGGATGTTTTGTAAAAAAAAAAAAAAAAAATTAACATTCATTGCTAGGACACTGCGTTTTACTAAAAGAAGAAAAGTGGCAACACTGGCAACTACAATACATTTTGCGCAAGGCTGAAAGAATCCTTGTGTAAGTTATAAAAATTGTCATTATTTATAAACATATAGGCCTACGAGGAATATGTACCTTTGTCATCTTCAAGTATTGTGTTCAGTGGCGTAGGTGACCATGACGGTTGACAACATATTTCATTCGATGCTGTTAATCAATTTCGTGGTTAAAAGACAGTATTAAAGCGACCTCAGTGTTTGTCGGGCATTATTATTTGTTTGCAGATCTCGAAACGGTGATGGTGATAGGTTCACTCTTTCTATCCTGTTCAGTTGTGTATTTTTTATTTGACCCATTTCCCAAAATGGATACGGGTTTAAGAAAATTTAAATCGTTGTTTCTTCTCTTATTTGAAATCGTTGTTTCTTCTCATATTAAACCAGTTCGCTGAACACTGAGGACGTGCGGGCAACGTTGGTGTAGCTAGCAGTCCTTTTCAGAACTTTATCATATGCTAGATGGTGTTAGTCCTTTTATAGGCCTAGACTTAGTGTCTATCAACCTTAGTCGGGCTAGCAGTTCTTTTCGAGGCTATTTCAGCTACCTGATGGTTGATAGTCATTTTCTGGGCTTGTATTTCATAAACACAGCGCTTCTGTTAACAGAGTTCACTTATTTTTGAATGGCTAATTGTGCTCGGATATAGGCCCTAACCAACGGACTGTAGTCTAGGTTGAAAGTAACATGCCTCACCCTTAGAAGGCAAAACCTTAAATTAAACAACAACTACTTTATTTTAGTAAGTTCATATGTTATACATAAAAACGTGAGAAATTGGCTGGGAATGTGAAGGTCTGATGCTGTTCTTACAATGCATGTTACTTTAAACAGATGAAAGTCAATTAAATATCTGTTAAAGTCCATTATATATTTAGAACCACCAGGCCTTTCCACCCTTCCACTTTAATATTATTCTTGTTCAGAGTTTCTTCTTGATTTTGTTTGTTTAATTTTATTTTTTTTTTCTATTTATTTAACGTATAAGCACAATTGTGATTGTCCCTATTTACATTGATTTGACAAATGTGATGCCACTTTCTCATGTCGGCAGTTGTTCATATTATTTGGAATTGAAAACAATATATATCCTAATTATAACCCATTAGAGATTGAAAGTCAATTAAATATCTGGTAAAGTCCGTTATATAAATAGAACCACCAGGCCTTTACACCCCTCCACTTTAATATTATTCTTGTTCATAGTTTCTTCTTGATTTTGTTTGTTTGTTTTTTTTATTTTTTTTTTAAACGTATAGGTCTAAGCACAATTGTGATTATCCCTATTTACAAATGTGATGCCACTTTCTCATGTCGGCAGTTGTTCATATTATTTGGAATTGAAAACAATATATATCCTAATTATAACCCATCAGAGGTTGAACGGGATTTTTGTTTATTTCCATTAATTTAAAAAAAAAAAACGGGATATGTTTTTTTATTTTATTTTAAACCCCCACACACACAAAGAGTAAGGATCCATTTTATGAAGACAAAACTACCATCTGTCTTATAATCGACAAAGTTTGAGCAGTTTTACATAAACACAAGTGTGACACTACCAATATTACAATCAGAAAGGTCTTTCTCAGGAAACTATGAACAGTTTTTTTTTCCCCCAAAGCAGTTTCAGATTTGTTTGGAGCCCATATTATGATTGTTATACAGCCTTTTCCGTTACTTTTTTATCTCATAATATCAGTTATGAAGCACTATTGAATCTTTAAAATTGTTTGTGAGAAATTGGCAGAGGAATCATGTGAAATGCTATAAAATGTTATTTGGTGTGAAAAAGCAGGCCCTATCTGCAGCTACCTTTGCCCGCCTCACATCGTGTGTTTGGGGAAACTCTAAACTCACAATGAAGACCAAAGCTGCGGTATATAATGCCTGCGTCACCAGCACACTCCTATATGGCAGCGAGACCTGGACGACCTATGCTAAGCAAGAAAGAAGGCTCAATACCTTCCATTTGCGGTGTCTATGCCGCATCCTCGGCATCTCGTGGAAGGATAAAGTGACAAATGTCGAGGTGTTGTCACGTGCTGGCCTTCAAAGTATGTATACGCTTCTTAGACAGCGCAGACTTCGCTGGCTTGGCCATGTTCGCCGCATGGAAGATGGTCGCATCCCAAAAGATATCTTCTACGGACAATTAGCAGATGGCAAGAGAACAGTTGGCCGACCACAGCTGAGGTTCAAAGATGTGTGCAAGAGAGATATGAGGGCACTGGACATGGATCCAGCAACATGGGAGGATGAAGCTGCCGATCGCACTAAGTGGCGATGCTATTTACGGCGCCACCTCAGATTGGGCGAAGAGAGGCTCAAACAAGAAGCAGAGGTGAGGAGAAAACGTCGAAAGGAGCACCAGGAAAATAAGCAGCTGAGGGCTGTCACCTCAGGGGCGCATTCCCATAGTCAGTTATGACTGAAGGGGCTATTATTATTATTATCTGTCAAGTCTTGTGAAGTGTAGACCTGACTGAAAAAAAAAAAAAATTGTGAACTTACACTTGTATAATTGCAATAAAATGTTCAGAATACCAGTGCACATTTAGTTTAAAACTTATCTACACATTTGTATCACAGTCAGTTCAAGGATGTAATTTTTTTTTCTCTTCAAAATGACATATTTCTGTAAAAACAAGCACAAAAATTGGTACAGAATGTCTCTTCAGGTGATGTTTTAAAATCTGGCAGTAAAAGGTCAAGGAAACCACTACACATCCATTGAGGCATACTAGGAATATGGTGTTAGACCCTTATTTTCTTGACCATTGACATACTAGGAATATGGTGTTAGACCCATATTTTCTTGACCATTGACATACTAGGAATATGGTGTTAGACCCATATTTTCTTGACCATTGACATACTAGGAATATGGTGTTAGACCCATATTTTCTTGACCATCAACATACTAGGAATATGGTGTTAGACCCACATTTTCTTGACCATCAACATACTAGGAATATGGTGTTAGACCCATATTTTCTTGACCATTGACATACTAGGAATATGGTGTTAGACCCATATTTTCTTGACCATCAACATACTAGGAATATGGTGTTAGACCCACATTTTCTTGACCATCAACATACTAGGAATATGGTGTTAGACCCATATTTTCTTGACCATCGATATACTAGGAATATGGTGTTAGACCCATATTTTCTTGAACATCGACATACTAGGAATATGGTGTTAGACCCATATTTTCTTGACCATTGACATACTAGGAATATAGTGTTAGACTCATATTTTCTTGACCATCAACATACTAGGAATATGGTGTTAGACCCATATTTTCTTGACCATCAACATACTAGGAATATGGTGTTAGACCCATATTTTCTTGACCATCGGCATACTAGGAATATGGTGTTAGACCCATATATTATCTTGAACATCGACATACTAGGAATATGGTGTTAGACCCATATTTTCTTGACCATCGACAGACTAGGAATATGGTGTTAGACCCATATTTTCTTGACCATCGACATACTAGGAATATGGTGTTAGACCCATATTTTCTTGAACATCAACATACTAGGAATATGGTGTTAGACCCATATTTTCTTGACTATTGACATACTAGGAATATGGTGTTAGACCCATATTTTCTTGACCATCAACATACTAGGAATATGGTGTTAGACCCATATTTTCTTGACCATAGGCATACTAGGAATATGGTGTTAGACCCATATTTTCTTGACCATTGACATACTAGGAATATGTTGTTAGACCCATATTTTCTTGACCATCGACATACTAGGAATATGGTGTTAGACCCATATTTTCTTGAACATCGACAGACTAGGAATATGGTGTTAGACCCATATTTTCTTGACCATCGACATACTAGGAATATGGTGTTAGACCCATATTTTCTTGAACATCGACATACTAGTAATATGGTGTTAGACCCATATTTTCTTGACCATCGACATACTAGGAATATGGTGTTAGAACCATATTTTCTTGAACACCGACATACTAGGAATATGGTGTTAGAACCATATTTTCTTGAACACCGACATACTAGGAATATGGTGTTAGACCCATATTTTCTTGACCATCAACATACTAGGAATATGGTGTTAGACCCATATTTTCTTGACCATTGACATACTAGGAATATGGTGTTAGACCCATATTTTCTTGACCATCGACATACTAGGAATATGGTGTTAGACCTATATTTTCTTGAACATCGACAGACTAGGAATATGGTGTTAGACCCATATTTTCTTGAACACCGACAGACTAGGAATATGGTGTTAGACCCATATTTTCTTGAACACCGACAGACTAGGAATATGGTGTTAGACCCATATTTTCTTGAACACCGACAGACTAGGAATATAGTGTTAGACCCATATTTTCTTGAACACCGACAGACTAGGAATATGGTGTTAGACCCATATTTTCTTGAACACCGACAGACTAGGAATATGGTGTTAGACCCATATTTTCTTGAACAACGACAGACTAGGAATATGGTGTTAGACCCATATTTTCTTGAACACCGACAGACTAGGAATATGGTGTTAGACCCATATTTTCTTGAACACCGACAGACTAGGAATATGGTGTTAGACCCATATTTTCTTGAACACCGACAGACTAGGAATATGGTGTTAGACCCATATTTTCTTGAACACCGACATACTAGGAATATGGTGTTAGACCCACATTTTCTTGAACACCGACATACTAGGAATATGGTGTTAGACCCATATTTTCTTGAACACCGACATACTAGGAATATGATGTTAGACCCATATTTTCTTGAACACCGACAGACTAGGGGTGATGTGGCCAACATCTCGCCGGCTGCCTTAACCTTACCAAGTTGCTTTTGTACCAAATTCATGAGGTTGGGTCGACCTCTGAGCCATTTGTGGTCTAAAATATCCCTCCTCACCTCAGGATCGAACCATGGACCACCGAGCTAAGAAGCCTGTGCACTAACACAAATATGGGAACAAGGCTAATAAATCTTGTGACATGTTTTTAAACTATTATGTTATGTGAAAAAGTGTTTGTATCTTGTAAAGTGTAGACCTGATAGAAAATAACCGTAAAAAAAGATTAAGTAAAAGTGCATTCATTTTAAAACACATATATACCTTTTCTTGTCACAATCACTTCACAGATATAATTGTTATGATTCTTTTTCAAAAACCATTTCTGTAAAAGCCAAAGATGAAACTACTAAAACTAATATAAATTACATATACCAAATTCTATTTTATGTATCCCAGAACAATGTTGCCACTAATCTTATGCTTTCATGGTAGTCATAAATACTTGAGGTCCAACAATATCAGTAGCTACATTGTCTTGAATACTTAGTGTACTCAGAACAGCAGAAGCTTCAGTTAGTTGGTGAAGCAGATTTCTCATGAACTGTGGCATGGTGAAAACTGACTGCGTTTGGAGTACAAAAGGACAGGTCCTACATATGCGGCGTTGGCACGGTTTAGTACCAAAGTGAGAAGGACTAGTTTGTCTCAAGCGACTATGCACAAGAATATCCCTAAAATTCTAATCTAGCTAATCTTCTTCTTCTTCTTCTTCTCGTTCGCTGTTGTTTAGAAATGTCTACACAAGAAGTCCGGTTTTCTGGATGTATGTTGCTGTGGTTGAAAGTTCTTCAAGACTCCCAAACAGCTTTGTGTGGATGTGCGTCTCTGTGGGCCAATGTTCAGTTCGCAATTGACTAAGCATGTGGCAGTCTTGCAGGATGTGTTTGGCTGTCTGTGCTGCCTGTCCACACGTACATAGGGGTGATGGGACCAATCTCAGTCTGTATAAGTGACTGTTCAGTCTGTTGTGTCCTGTTCTCATACGGAACAGGATCACCTGTTTTGCTCGATCAAGATATTGATAGTTGTCTCTTTGTTGATCAATTTTCCTGATGGCCTTGATAAGGGTCTTCTTTTCCTGGAATGTGATTGTTTGTTCTTTTTGTTCCTGTGTTGCTCCCTCTTTTGCTAACATATCTGCTCTCTCATTTCCTGGTATGCCACAGTGTGATGGTATCCACTGTAGCACTACCCTTCTTTTGATATTTACTTCGCATAGGACTTTGTTTAATTCTGGCAGTTTATCACTGTTGAGGGCTTGCAGAACTGACATTGCATCGGTAAGGAATACAACCTGCTGACATTGGCTTATTGTGTTATTTATTATTCCTGCAGCAATGCTTATGGCCTGTACTTCAGCAGCATAGTTTGAACAGAATATTCCAGTAGGTGAACAGGTGGATTCATTTTCTTTGTCTGGATAGACCACATAAACTCCTGCGCCTCCGTTCTTCACTGCTCTGGTTGCAGATCCATCAGTATATACTTGGATCCATGCTTCTCTGGGGTATAGTTCTTCAATCATGTCACATGCTGCTATTTTCCTTTGGAGAGTATTTAGCTCTCCCATGGGGCAGGTGGTAGTTATGGAGGTCTTAATACTGAAATTTTGATGTTGTTCCCATGGGGTTGGGAGGAGTGTGGGAGTTATTTCCTTAGTGATGTCTGGTAGTTCATCCTTGTATGTTCTAATTAGTTTTTTGGACCGATGCACAAAACTGCTTCTCTTCAACCTCCCACTGGCTAAATCTCCAAATCTAGTTTTCATTGGATGTGCGGGCATGTTCTTGTACTTTTCTGCTTGGATCAGGGTCTTAGTGTCTCGTCTGTATAATAAAGGTGGAATGCCTGTGATTTTTTCCATTTCATTTATTGGTGTGGTCTTCATGGCACCCGTGATCAACCTAAGCGCTTGATTTTGTACTTTATCTAAGGCTTGTAGGTGTGATTTGGCTGCTGTAGACCATGCTGCTGATCCGTACTCTAATATAGGTCTTATTGCACCTGTATACACTTTCTTTAGTGTTGTTTCGTTAGCTCCCCAACTTGATCCAGCTATTTTCCTCAGTATGGAAAGTTTTCTTCTCGCTTTAGCCTCTGTTCTCTCGATGTGGTGCCTCCATGTCATTCTCTTATCTAATGTAATGCCCAAGTACACCGGTTCCTCATCTGTTTGGACATGTATATTTCCAAGTCGTATCTCTCCTGCTTTGTCTTTGTTGGAGAGCGTGAAAAGTGTTGTTGTTGATGATTTTTCAGCGTTGATCTGCACCATCCATTTCTCTGCCCATGCTGCTATGTTGTCTGCTGCCCTTTGTATTTGCTTATTAGCGATAGTTAGATGTTCTTCTACACACCACACCACCAAGTCGTCAGCGTATAGGGCAGCTCTCACACCTTGTGGCAGATCGTGGATGAGGTCATTGATGAATACAAGGAACAGGGTGGGAGACAATACCGAGCCTTGAGGAACTCCATGTTTTAGGAGGATTTTCTTGCTGTTGTGACCTTCCATAGTGACTCTTGCTTTCCGATTGTGTAGGAACGACTGGATCCATTTTCTCATATTACCCTTGATTCCGTTCCTTTGCAGTTTTACTATTAACCCGTCTTTCCATACTTTGTCAAAAGCTTTTTGGAGATCTATCCATAGGGTAAAGACTTTTCTCTTTTCTTGGAAGGCATCTTCAACGATCTGTGACAGGTATGTGATTTGGTCTTCTGTGCTGCTGCACTCTCTAAACCCTGCTTGTTCTGGCACTAAAATTTTCTCGGATTCCAAGTACCATTTCAATCTTCTGTTGATCATCCTCTCCATTGTCTTACATACACAGCTTGTTAGGCTTATTGGTCTGTAGCTGGTGGCCTTCCTGTTGTCTTTTCCTTTCTTTATGATGGGACACATGAGCGCCTCTCTCCATATCTGTGGCACACTGCCTGTCATCCAACTGTAGTTGTATATTTGCAACAGTTTGCTCATTGCTGTATATCCTAGGTGTTTTAGCATTTCGTTGGTTATACCATCCGGGCCTGGTGATTTCCTGTCTTTAAGTTTCCACACGGCTGTTTTTAACTCGTCCATATTGAAAGGTTTGGACATAACGTCCGGACTGTTTCCATTAGTTCTAGTGTGGATTATTTCTTGACGAATGTCTCGTTGTCTGCGTAAATTGACGGAGATGTTACTTTCATTTCTGTAGGATTCCGCAAATATGTCTGCTGCTTGTTTGCCGGTACATAGTTTCCCTGCATCGTCTAGTGTAATGGTTTGTCGTTGAGAATTGTTATCGTCATTCAATTGTTTAGTGAGTTTCCACAACTTTCTCCCTTCCTTTTCAAGGTTTAGTTTATATGTTTTTTCCCTCCAGCTTCTCCTCTGGGCTTCTAGCTTTCCTTTAATGAATTTTGCTTTTGCCTTTTGTAGCATGATATGGTTCTGTTGGGATGGTTGTACCTCTGCAGTGTGCCTTGCTTCATTCATATCTTCATGTAGGTTTTGTAGTGTGTTGGACCAATATGGTACATAGTTCTTCCTCGCTCCTCTCGGTATTGTCTCCTTTGCTGCCTTGAGTACTCCATTATTAAAATCCCAGATGACTCTGTTAATGTCTCTGTCTAGTACCTTAATATCTTTTGTAAGCAGATTTGCTCTGTGTTGATAAATGGACCAATTTGCTTTTTTATAATTCCATCTTGGCTGACTTGGACTTGTATTAATTGTTCTATTAATTTTGATGAATACAGGACGATGATCACTTCCACCGAGTTGTTCTCCTATTTCCCTTTCCACTATCCCAGCCAAATCAGGTGTGCAGAATGCCAGGTCTGGAGTAGAGGTGCTATGCCATCTTCTGGAGTAAAAGGTTGGAGGATCATTAGGGTTGTTTAGAAGGGTTAGGTTATTGTCGTCTTGCCAGTTTTCTATCTCTTCGCCCCTTCTATCTAGCTGGTTGTATCCCCAGCTTTGGGAATGGCTGTTGAAGTCTCCCACCGCTATGAAGTTGCCAATGGGGACATCTATGCTAGTCATGTTCAGTGGTATGTCATTGGGGCAGTAGAAGTTTAGGAGATCCAGTTCCAGAGTGTTATGTTTAAGATGGATTACTTGGTATTCTGCACCTTCTTTATATGTCTTGGATTCTATAGCGTTGAGGTTATTCCTTATCAGTGTTAGTATGCCACCCTTCTTCCGATCTTTTCTGTCAACTCTGAAGCATTGATAGCCCCGTATCTTAAAATGTTTTCCTTCCTGTAGGTGGGTTTCTTGTATGCAGCATATGCTAATTTCTTTCCGAAATAGGGTATTCTCTAGTTCAGTCTTTTTGTTGTTGACTCCCTCTGCATTCCAATGCATGACATTCAGAGGGGCCGTCGTCTTATCTGGTTGGCCAGTTACTTTCTCCTTCCGCCTCCTGGCTCCATTTGGCGGACTAAGGAGACCTCCAGTAGCTGAGGGTGGATTCTGTCGAGGCTCAGAATCCGGCACTGCTCCTGCCTGGAGGGACTTCACAGGGCGAGCACCATAACGATAATTTTTTGACATCTGTTGTGTAGACATATTAAACCAAAGCGGGTTGCATGGTACCATGGTTGCTGGTGCGCCTCCTGGCCTGGTACATCTGACTTCAGCACCTGTTTCTTAAGGCAGAGTGTGCTCATGCCTCCCCCTCTGGCTGGGGGATTTGATTTTGCCTTTACCTCGTTTGCTGTCCCATCTTGCCTCCTGCTGGGGTTGATACCCAACCTTCGGCAAGATTACTGGGTATAACGGGGTCCACCACGAGTAGGTGAGGTAGACTTGGGCAGGAGAGGCTAAGAGACATGTTGAGTCTTATATTGCGCATCACTGCCCCATTTGGACCCCAATCTAGCTAATGACATACCTGTCAACCTCTGAGACAAAAACCTGTAAGCTGGACTAAAAAAAAAACCTTACAAACGCCCAAACTCCTTACACAAAAAATATATTAATAAATTATACACAATACAGTTTTGAAATGACATATACAAATCTATTAGCATTTGAATTAGTGTGATATAAAACATGATAATAGTCTCATGCTGTTCTGTGCATATAAAACAACTAAGTGATTGTGAGGTGCTATTCTTTCGATGCACAGTGTTTTATATACTGTTCAAAAAAAGAAACGCAACTTTTTTGGTGTTACTTTTATAAAAGATATTCGCTGTTTGGACATTGATAAACTCTACTGTGGTCGTTTTCGTACAGTTGATAAATCTCTCTTTTCCACTTGGTAAAGATCAGTGTTGATAAAGTCTAACCTTCGGTCACCAGTGTTGGTTGTATGGTTACAATCGTATTCGAAGGGGTGTTGTCACAGTGAAGACAAACACAGGTCAACTCGACCTAAGCAGTGGTGTATTGTTTTGGAGTGAGGATACATACAGTACGCGAATGCTGGAAAATGTTCTGAGAGTTGACAATAGGGCAATCTCACTCACTTGTGGCATGAAGTGTAAGACGAACTACTGTTTACGTTTTCTTGCATTTAATGGACACACATTTCGACGACACAGGAACAGTAAACATCAGACAGGTTGGCATAAATCATCATAATATTGATCAATGCAATGCACTATCACCTGGGCATTTATGTTGTATAACAGTTCAATGTAATGTCAGTAGACAAGCACTCAGTATTTCAGCACATATGTATAATCTCAGGCCTTACTGACAAATCGCGTCAGTTAAGAACCAATGTTTACTCATGGTTCCCTGTAAGAACCTCGTCTAAGTCTTTCAGGCTGAAAATTCAGTAAATGAATTTATGAATACAATGTCAAACCACCAGTAGTGGGTTTTCATATAATAGTATGCAGATCTCGATATCATCGTCTGATATTAAGGACATTCTGTTCTCGATCGATGATTTTATAAGATTGAAACTTGGAGTCCAAAGATGGCTCCATCTTTGACTTTCGCTCACAACAAAGATAATGACGAAGCATGATCATAGGCTCTGTTCCTTTCATAAATATATGTGAATTAGACCCTGCATATCCTGTTCAAACATGTTGCGACATAAAATATATATATATATATATATATAACTGCAAGCAAATATGTCGTCTTAACATCGCTAATCAAACGCCTGTGCAGACGATAGCATGTCGACCTAGCTGAATATGACGAAAGGTTCAATATGTCTGTTTTACCTTATTTCTCAGGAAAAACACAACAGCCAATAACGCGAATAATGCACGCCATTCCCTGGCGTCAAGAATCAACACTGGGGAAGAATCTCTGATAATTCAATCATAGAGATAAACAATCTCCTTTCCCCAAAAGGAATCACAGAGCTCAAGACAAATCTTCAGACCGCCTTCATCTCGGTCCAACAGGGCGGAACCTTCTCACCTCCCTTCTTAGTGACACATCCGCCGAACAACCTATGACCCCAAGTTCGGCACCAAAGATATAGTTCGACTTAGACATACAAAGATATTAAGATAAAAGACATACTCGTCCTACCTAGACAAGAACTACACATAGATTCGGGTCATAGATATTCTGAAGCAAGAACAATCTATTTCTAACCAAACAAAGAATAGATTGCTATAAACCTAGATTTCTACGCCATTCAATATTCATCAAAGATACAAGAACCGATAACTCACAAAATGAATACACATCACCTAATCTGAGTTCTGTCCCTCTAGACTGAAAATCGTGAATTCAAAGATAAACATATTTTTATCAGACAAATAAATACATTTTTCATTTGTATGCGTAATCTGTGCGACACACAAAAGAATATGTGCGCAACAGACATCAGTCAACCTATCGACTGTGTCCATCTGGTCATTAACTTCTCGTGGTTACCTGAATTGTACTCACCTCATGATTCGTAAGGTCATGAAAGAGGTCAAGGTCAAAACAACATTTTTGACAATAACTCGTGACAGGTTTATGAGAATCCTGTGAAACTTACTGAACACAAAACTCTCTGATGATATTATTGAATGCCTAAAAAAGATTGATGCTCCTTGAATAAATTCAGTTGAAAGTTCAATGCACAAGTATGGCTCATCTCACTACAGAACAACGACTCATCATCATTGGACGTTTACAGACTGGACAGTCACAAAGTGTAGTGGCCAGACAATTTAATGTGGTTAGAAGCACCATTAGTCACCTTTGGAGGATTTCAAGAATCTGGCTCAGTGGCAGACTGGCCGCGCAGTGGAAGACCCAGAGTCACAACTCCTGTCCAAGACCGCTTCATACAGCTGCGTCACCTCAGGAATCGACATGCATCTGCATCCTCCACAGTCCAGTCAATGTCAGCAGCTCATCGAATTTCAGATCAAATGGTCAGGAACCAGTTGCACGACTCTGGTCTTTGGGCTAGAAGACTTTACAGAGGTCCTGTTCTTATGGACCGGCATCGCCATAACCGACTGCAGTGGGCGAACCAGCATCGTCAATGGACCGTTGGAAATGACTGGAGACGGGTTTGGTTTAGTGATGAATCATTTTTTTTGTGCTCCAGCGACACGATAGATGGAGAAGAGTTTTCCGCAGAGTCCATGAGCACTATGCCCAGAACAGTGTTGATGAGGCTCCTCCACATGGTGGTGGAGGTGTACTGATGTGGGGGGGGCGATCAACTTCATGGGAAGACATGACCTGGTGCAAATTGAAGGATGCCTGAATGCCCAACGATACATCACTGAAATTCTTCGTCCTCACGTCCTTCCACTTCTGGTTGCACGAGGGTCAATTTTTCAGCAGGATAATGCTCGACCTTATGTTGCACAACTCACCACCCAGTTCCTCCCTGACAACAATGTCCAGACCATTCAGTGGCCAGCCATGTCATCAGACATGAACCCCATAGAACACTTATGAGATGAACTTGACAGACGACTCCGCCAGCGAGACGTGGCTCCAGCCAATCTCTGACAGTTGTCTCTTGCACTGTGGGAAAAGTGGGCAGCCATCCCACAACAACAGATCCAAGGGCTAATCGGATCCATGTCAAGGAGATGTCGTTCTCTGATAGAGGCCAGAGGAGGCCATACACCTTACTGAAATGGAGGCCTCAGTCGCAAAGAATTAAAGTCCAAACCAAATTTAATGACCATCATTTCATTGTTAAAGTCTGAAAGTTTCTTCATGCCAAGATTGATACATTAATTCCATTAAATAAAATTTTGCTACACGTTTGAAATTTGGTGTCCATTACCACTGCAATAATGTTGCGTTTCTTTTTTTGAACAGTATATTTTAATCAACACATGCACTTTTAGCACTTTCCAGAGTTGCACAGTCTGCACAGCATGTATCAGTGTTAATCTTATACTGTAAAAGTGAATCGAGTGTGTCCGCATTCATGGACCTCCTGCAGTCTGTGTGAATTTATTTCATCATTGAAAATGATCTTTCGCAGTCAGCATTGCTGTGAGGGAGTATCAGCAGTCGCTGAATCATGACTTTCAAATTATGTAAGTGGATGACACCAGTACTAGTTTTCTGGTCAACAACTTCCAGCCAATAGCCACAGAAGCTCTTTATCTGACCACTATCTGTCAGTAGAGGCACACACACATCAGACAACATACAGTGGTCATTGAACTGATCTTTCAGTGCTTCCTGATCAAGATCTTGGGCAAAGGTACCTGCCAATCTGCAGATGTTTAGATACCTGAGATTATCTTAGTGCTTGGATCTAGCACTTTTAAGTCCTTTAGAACCTGGTTGTCAAAGGGAAATTTATCAGTAATTTTTTTAACCACTGATGTGTAAACATTTCTGATATCCTCAAAAAATGAACTCTGTACTTACTATCAAGCTCCATTTCTTTGATAAATGCTCTGTTTGAGAGGCCAATTGCCAGTATGCTTTCATCATGCTAAATTTAACCCCATGATTTAACTAAAAATTTTAAGCAATGCCTTAAGTCATATCTGTTTTTGAAAAATATTAAAGCCCTCAGTCATAAAATGAACTAACTATGGGAATGCGACTGTTCCTCAACGTTGTTGTGGAGGAAAGATTAAGACAACTGGTTAACTAAAATGCAACAAAGCAAATCTGCAACCCGTGTGTTGTCCCGGGGGCCCGAAAACAAACATTGAACCCTACCACGCAAGTCGTAAAAATGCGACTAAGGATAAGCACTTAACTTTTAAATCCCAAAATGGCGTCAAGTTGGGCTGATCACCTGCAAGCAAAATCTGATTACCAAACAATTCCTGAATTTGGTCTGTTTCTGTTCCAAAAAACGCCAAGCCTGGGCTAGATAAATCAATTTTTTTCTGATTTTAAAAAAAAACTCGATCTTTTTTTTCTGGACATTTATTTGCCGGTTATGGGCTAAAATGGAACGAGTCTGTATACGGGCCATACAGACTACATTATCAAAAGAAATGTAATGACATAATAATGCAAGTGACAGGTAACAGTGTTTAGGAGAAACATTCAGATCATCTGCTTCTGTGAATAGTTGCAGTCTTGTTTTAAAGCCTTTTGCCGTTTTGAGCTGAGAGTACGTGTCTGACAAAAGGTCTTCTACTGGCACAGTCAATTGTTTGATTCCATCTTGTGCACATAAATTTGTAAGGTGGCAAATGCACCCAATAAAAAAACATAAGGGTTCCTCTGCTTGATCCTGGTAAGTACTGAGTTTGATTTCCCCACCATGACATTGCAGTTGTCACTAGCAAAGCAAATGCAATTTTTTCCATGGAATATGAAATTTTGTGAACAGATTATCAACATCACTGAATATTGCCTCACTGGTTCCACCACTGCTTACAGGCATGTCCAACAATCTCGTTCTTGGTCCCAATCCTTCTTCAAAAACTCTCACCATAATAGCTAACCTCACTTAACCTCATCTCTGTTTTTCTTGTCATTTGATTCATCAACCATTAATGAGAAGGGTGTTTCCCTGCACAGCTTTATCACTGGTTCTGTTGTAGATGGAGCCAGGCAGTTTTTAATGATAAGTGTTGTCTTGGTCTTCTTTGACTGGAACTGTCTGCCAATATCACTGTCAGGAAACATTACAGGCGCCAAGTCACAAAAGTGATCAACAACAGATGCAGTTAAGTTATGCTGGGCAATGAAATTGGCAAATAAAACTTGAGCCCTTGTAATGCCACCCTCTTCCTGCTTTGGCCGTGCAAAAAAGGTCTTAATAATTGCTCCCTTCTTTATTGCAAACATTTGTTCACACAATTTTGTTTTAAAATGTACTTTCAAATCATATAATCCTGAAGCACTACTTTAATATCTTTGCTGCATAATCTACAAAAAATATGGGTTGATCTTAACTTGGATGCATCTACAATGCCAGGGAAGAGTTTAACCCATTCGGCCTGAAACTTACCATGGCCTGCAAGCTTTTGTTTCTTTGAATTAGGCTCAGCCATCATTCAATGGATGAAATATTTCAACTAATAATCTTTGTAGACGAAGAGAATGATTAAAAAATACATGAAGCAAAGCAAACAGCTAAATAATTTTAAACAGAATAACGAATCTAGGAAGAAAAAAAAAACGTGCTACCAAATTTACAAAATTATTATTAAAAAGTTGCTAGACCAGTGATAAAAGATCGCTACTTTATTGAAAAAAAAAAAAGCTGCAAGGTTTACGCAAAGAAACTTTGTTTCTAGTTATGTAGGGCCTACACAGAATATTACGACATTAATTTATTGGAAATATTTAAATGGTCAAAATAAAACTGGAAACATTAAGTGAACAACCAAAAAATACAATGAAACAAAGCAAACAGCTAGCTGCAAAAAAAAAAAAAAAAAATGAACCAAATAATGAACAGAATATCAAATCTAGGAAGAAAAAACGTACTACCAAAATTTTACAAAATTATTATTTACAAGTTGGTAGACCAGTGATAATATAGATCGCCACTTTTAAAAAAAAAAGATGTGAATCTCGACCGCTGGAATAAAGTAGGCCTCCTGTATGAATTTACTCTAGGAACATAAATGTTTATGCAAACAAACTTTTTTTTTTTTGGTTATGTAGGGCCTACACAGAATATTATGAATTTAATTTATCAGAAATATATTGAAGGGCAAGATATAACTGGAAAGATTAAGACAGCAACTAAATTACAACAAAGCAAAACAACAGCAATATTGAACTAAGTTATAAGTACTTAACTTTTTTAAATCAAAATGGCGTCAAAGTTTGGTGGCAAGCAAAACTGACACCAAGAATTCCTGAATTTTAAAAAAAAATATTGGTTAAAAAAAAAACCTGGGCTAGAAAATATTTTCTGATTTAAAAAAAAAACTTTTTTCGATTTTTATTTTTTGTATGGGAGAAAATCCATACCACGAGTCTGTACGGCCATACACTGCTAACATTATCAAAAGAAATGTACATTTGACAATAATAATGTACACGTTGACAGGTAATGATATAGGAGAAACAATAGTCTCTGCTCCAGGTGCGTAGCAGTCTTTGTTTGTAAAGCTGCCTTACCTCACTAACACTTCTGTATAATAAGCTGAACATGGTACTTGTAAGATGGCCTTTATTTGTTCCATAATTATTATATGATACTGTAATAAAATGGAAAGATGACAGTAATCAACAAAAGTTTCATGTTTAAAGTCAAAAAAAAAGAATTACTACAATTGTTGTAAATTTTTGCATCTGAGAACACACACTCTAATTTACATTTATTCCAGTGAGAACACACCCTCTACTTTACATTTATTCCTGTGAGAATACATCCCCTACTTTACATTTATTCCTGTGCATACACAATCTCTACTTTACATTAATTCCTGTGCATGCACAATCTGTACTTTACATTTATTCCTGTGATTTTACACCACCTAATTACATTTATTCCTCTGAGAACAAACCGGCTACTTTACATTTATTTCTGTAAGAACATGCCCCCTATTTTACTTTTACTCCTGTGAGAACACACCCTTTACTTTAAATTTATTTCTGTGAGAACACACTCCCTACTTTACATTTATTCCTGTGAGCCCCCCCCCCCCCCCCCCCCCCCACCCCTCCCCCTCCTCCCAGCCCCCCAATGTTCATTTATTCCTGATAACACACCTCCTACTTTAGATTTATTCTTGTGAGAAAACACCCCCTACATTTATTCCTCTGAGAACACACCCTCTACTTTACATTTTTTCCTTTCAGAACACACCTACAGTTATTCCTGTGAGAACACAACCCTACTTTACATTTATTCCAGTGAGAACACACCTTCTTCTTTACATTTATTCCCGTGAGAACACACCCCTACTTTACATTTATTCCTATGAGAACATGCACCCTATTTTACTTTTACTCCTGTAAGAACACACCCTCTACTTTACATTTATTCCTTTGAGAACACACCCCCTGTTTAAATTTATTTCTGTGAGAACACACCCCCTGTTTAAATGTATTTCTGTGAGAACACACCCCCTGTTTAAATGTATTTCTGTGAGAACACACCCCCCTGTTTAAATGTGTTTCTGTGAGAACACACCCCATGTTTAAATGTATTTCTGTGAGAACACACCCCCTGCTTTAAATTTATTTCTGTGAGAACACACCCCCTGTTTAAATGTATTTCTTTGAGAACACACCCCCCTGTTTAAATGTATTTCTGTGAGAACACACCCCCTGTTTAAATGTATTTCTGTGAGAACACACCCCCTGTTTAAATGTATTTCTGTGAGAACACACCCCCTGCTTTAAATTTATTTCTGTGAGAACACACCCCCTGTTTAAATGTATTTCTGTGAGAACACACCCCCTGTTTAAATGTATTTCTGTGAGAACACACCCCCTGCTTTAAATTTATTTCTGTGAGAACACACCCCCTGTTTAAATGTATTTCTGTGAGAACACACCCCCTGCTTTAAATTTATTTCTGTGAGAACACACCCCCTGCTTTTTAAATGTATTTCCGTGAGAACACACCCCCTACTTTTACAAATTATTTCTGTGAGAAACACTCCCTACCTACATTTATTCCTTGAGAACACACTCCCTACTTTACATTTATTCTTGTGAGAAAACATCCCCTACATTTATTCCTTTGAGAACACACCCTCTACTTTACATTTATTCCTGTGAGAAAAACATGCCTCTACTTTACATTTATTCCTGTGAGAGCACACTCCCTACTTTACTTTTATTCCTGTGAGAGCACACTCCCTACTTTACATTTATTCCTGTGAGAACATGCCTCTGACTTTACTTTTATTCCTGTGAGAGCACACTCCCTACTTTACATTTATTCCTGTGAGAACACACCCCTACTTTACATTTATTCCTGTGAGAACATGCCTCTGACTTTACTTTTATTCCTGTGAGAACACACCCCTACTTTACATTTATTCCTGTGAGAACATGCCTCTGACTTTACTTTTATTCCTGTGAGAGCACACTCCCTACTTTACATTTATTCCTGTGAGAACATGCCTCTGACTTTACTTTTATTCCTGTGAGAGCACACTCCCTACTTTACATTTATTCCTGTGAGAACATGCCTCTGACTTTACATTTATTCCTGTGAGAGCACACTCCCTACTTTACATTTATTCCTGTGAGAGCACACTCCCTACTTTACATTTATTCCTGTGAGAGCACACTCCCTACTTTACATTTATTCCTGTGAGAGCACACTCCCTACTTTACTTTTATTCCTGTGAGAGCACACTCCCTACTTTACATTTATTCCTGTGAGTACATGCCTCTGACTTTACATTTATTCCTGTGAGAGCACACTCCCTACTTTACATTTATTCCTGTGAGAGCACACTCCCTACTTTACATTTATTCCTGTGAGAGCACACTCCCTACTTTACATTTATTCCTGTGAGAACATGACTCTGACTTTACTTTTATTCCTGTGAGAACATGCCTCTGACTTTACTTTTATTCCTGTGAGAGCACACTCCCTACTTTACATTTATTCCTGTGAGAACATGCCTCTGACTTTACTTTTATTCCTGTGAGAACATGCCTCTGACTTTACATTTATTCCTGTGAGAGCACACTCCCTACTTTACATTTATTCCTGTGAGAGCACACTCCCTACTTTACATTTATTCCTGAGAACACACTCCCTACTTTTCATTTATTCTTGTGAGAAAACATCCCCTACATTTATTCCTTTGAGAACACACCCTCTACTTTACATTTATTCCTGTGAGAACACACCCCTACTTTACATTTATTCCTGTGAGAACATGCCTCTGACTTTACTTTTATTCCTGTGAGAGCACACTCCCTACTTTACATTTATTCCTGTGAGTACACACCTTCTAATAATAATTATATCACGTTCAGTCATATCTGACAATGGGAATGCCCCTAAGGTGACAGACCTCAGCTGCTTATTTTCCTGGTGCTGCTTTTGACATGTTCTCCTCTCTTCTGCTTGTTGTGTGAGCTTCTTTTTGCCCAATCTGAGATGGCGCCATAAATATTATCGCCACTTGGTGTGATCGGCAGCTTCATCCTCCCATGTTGCTGGATTTAAGTCTAGGGCCCTCATATCTCTCTTGTACACATCTTTGAACCTCAGCTGCAGTCTCCCAACTGTTCTTTTGCCATCTGCTAGTTGTCCATAGAAGATATCTTTTGAGATGCGACTTCTTCCATGCAACGGACATGGCCAAGCCAACGACGTCTGCACTGTTTAAGCAGTTTATATATACTTTGAAGGCCAGCGCGTCACAATACCTCGACATTTGTCACTTTATCTTTACACGAGATGCCGAGGATCTGGTGTAGACACCGTAATTGGAAGAAATTGAGCCTTCTTTCTTGCTTTGCATAGGTTGTCCAAGTCTCGCTGTCATATAGGAGTGTGCTGGTGATGCAGGCATTATATACCGCAGACTTGATCTTTGTTGTGAGCTTGGATCTTCCCCAAACACGCAATGTGAGGTGGGCAAAGGTAGCTGCAGCTTTGCCAGTGCAGCTGTCAATTTCTTTGCCCAGTAAGAGTTTGTCCTTGATGGTATACCCCAGGTATGTGAAGTGGTGCACCACTGCCAATTCATAGTTATTGATAGTGATAACTGGTGCAGCACCCACATCCTGACTCAGCACATTCATTTTCTTTAGACTTATTGTGAGGTCAAAGTCCTTGGGTGAAGTGATTCATCAAGCTCTAAAGCTTCTCTGACTTTGAGTGACGACTGCAGCATCATCAGCGAACAACAAGTCTCTTATAGTGACCCTTCTGATTTTTGTTTTTGTCTTCAGCCTTGAGAGATTGAACAGACGGTCATCTGACCTAGTGTGAAAGTATATTCCTTCAGTTGCATCTCTGAATGCATGTTTCAGGAGTAAGGCAAAGAAGATCCTGAAGAGGGTCAGACCCAGAACACAGCCTTGTTTAATGCCACTTTGTATATCAAAGGGCTGTGATGTGCTTCCAGCATATTGGACTTTTCCCTTTATGTCATCGTGCAATGACTTTCATTTCCAGCAATTCAAAAGGGCAGCCTATTTTCAGGAGGATTTTGAATAGTCCATCCCTACTAACCAGGTCAAATGCTTTTGTGAGGTCTATAAAGGTGATATATAATGGCCTTTTCTGGTCTCTTGATTTTTCCTGAAGCTGGCGGAGAGAAAAGATCATGTCTGTTGTTGTTTTTTGCCAGCTTTGAATCCACACTGTGTCTCTGGATATATGCGCTCGTCTAACTCATGTAGTCGCATTAAGATCACTCTATCAAAAACCTTACCAACAATACTAAGAAGAGAGATGCCTCTGTAGTTATTGCTATCACTTGTTTCCTTTATTTGTATAAAGTGTTACAATTTTGTCATCTTGCATGTCTTGAGGAATAGTTGTCTCTTCCCAGCACTGACACAACACCCAATGCAGGGGATGTAATAGTTTGCTCTTACAGCGTTTGATTAAATCGGGAGGTATCCCATCAATGCCTGGTGGTTTGCCAGAGGCCAAGCTATCAATGGCCTTGCTGAGTTCCTCTAATGTTGGTTCAGCATCCATCTTCTCCCCACATCCCCTACTTTACATTTATTCCTGTGAGAACACTACATTTTTCACATTACTTTACATTGAGGTTTTCAATTATGTGAGGTTAGTTCTTCTCTAACATAAAATGTGACTACACTGTACCTCACAGGAAACTAAAAGGTAAGGAACAGAAGAGATCTATTGCTGACAAAATAAAATAAAGTGGCTAAATGGGAAAATTTATATCAAATTACTTTCATTTATTTCATTATTCTGTGATAGAATTTAGTAAAATGAAGAAATTTATCCCAAAATGTGTAACTTATCTGTATATCTGATGTCAAGAACAGTGCCAACAACAATTTGCAAAAATTCCCAGATGTTTATATTATATAAAACTTAGATTCTAGCTATCTAATGGAAAAAGTTATATTTTTCAAACATGATCTTACACAAATTTAGTATACATTTGAAAATCTCTGAATCACTCAAATACATTAGTATACACATTTTGCATCCACTTGACAGCTCTGAATCATTCAGAAGAAAATCATTATTAGGTTGTTATGTTTTTCACCATTATTTAAAAAAAAATGAGTGAAATTTCAAGTGATATCAATATCTCAAATAACCAGCATGCAATAATTTGTCTAAGATTTTGTTACCTATAATTCATTTTTCTTTTCAGATTGCAACAAAAATATGGAACAGAAGTTCTCAGTCCTGGATCAAAACATAAAACAGGACATTAGTACAGATTTTAAAGTGAGTTTTCTTTTTTAATTCTTGATAACAAATTTGTATACAGCTAAAGTGAGTTAAACTGAGAAATCTGTTAAAATATTGTCCATTTAAACATTTTATTACTTATTGCAGAGCTGGCATTTGCTGATGATGTTGCCCTGATTGCTAAATCAGAAACACATCTCCAATCCAACCTACAAGTATGGAAGGAAGAGCTGGAGAAGAAAGGGATGGTCATTAGCAGCTCTAAAACAAAATCCATGGTGATATCACGAGAAGAAAGAAGACATCAAATTAAGCTGGGAGAACAGGTCCTGGAGCAGGTCGACCACTTTAAATATCTCGGAGCTATTATAGACCGAAAGGAAGGCATCAAAGAAGAGTAGGCCACTCAAAAAGCTGCAGCTGGGAGACTTTTTCAGGCCATAAATTGAGGATTCCTCAGCAAGAGAGAGGTTGCTAAGAAAACAAAGATGGCTGTATACCACTCCACCTATGTCCCAATCTTGACATATGGATGCGAGTCATGGGCAATGAATACAACCCACAAAAGCCAGATCCAAACCTCAGAAATGAGGTATCTGAGGATGGTGGTTGAAGTAACAAGAAGAGACATGGTCCGCAACCAGACGATACGTCAAGACCTAAAATCCCACCCCCTGCAGACCCAAGTACAACAGTCCCAACTAAGATGGTTTGACCATGTCTGCAGAATGGGAGAATATCAGCTACCATGACAAGCATGGGAAACAAAGAGCCAGGAATCCAGACCCCCAGGATGACCCAGAGTCTGCTGGGAGGACAACATTAGACAATCTTTGAAGGACCAAGGATTAGAATGGAACCAGGCCAGGAGGAAGACAGCCGATAGGATAGTCTGGTGCTCTGTCTTCCAAAGCTTTACACCTCAAGGTAGAAGGGGAACGACTAAGTAAAGTAAAGTAAAATTACTTATTGCTGGGTTCTTTGTATTTTTTTTTTCTGTAACAGTGTAGTATATGTAAATGTAATATAACATCTTCATCAGGGACAGAGGCATAAACAGTTGAAAAAAGAAAGTAATTTAAATACATAAAAATGTATCATGTAGTTGTCAGACTGGGGCAATGTTTAAGACTTGTGGTTTGTTTCAAACTTGAATATGTTCAATATTTTGTTTTCAGGGACACACAGTGAAGATAGAAAGTGAAGGTGAGGAAGATGGTCATGTTCCTGCAGGGAGAGAGAGTATGAGGACCAGTTCCACATCTGTATATCCTGCTGGGGACAATTTACTCAGTAATGCTTTACAACTTTTTAACATAAACGTAACTTGTGCTCAATATATTAAAACTGTCAACAAATATGTAATGTAATAAGTGTTATTTATACACATCCACCACAAACATCATAATTTGTTTGTGTTTATACACTATATGCATACGTGTGTGGATTTTTTTTTTTCCGGCTACCTTTATTCCAGACATAAAATCCCTTGCAGCAAATTTTACATGTTTGAGGCAGTGGCGTACCAAGGATTTTTAGCACCTGGGGCGATCCATGAAAAAATGCATCCCCGGTCACCGCCAGATAAAATTCTTGTTCATTTTATAGACAAATCAAAAGACAGTTTAAAGGACAATATCAAGCACTGTCATGACTTTTAAATTCTATTAAGAACTTACTTACTTAGTTGTTCCCCTTCTACCATGAGGTGTAGAGGTCTATTAAGAACACCAAGATGAATTATTGGGAAAATATGAAATTTATGAATTAAGTAAACACAAAATACATAAACCGCTCTTTCTAATGATGATTACTTGATATAAAGGTATATAGATGAGCAGATGGGAGCCGCGCTGGTGTAATGGCTTCGGCGTTGTACTGGCAACCAGGTGTTCATGGTTCAAACCCGGGCGTCGGCGTTTGAAGAAATGTTTACGGCCGGAAATTTGACTGAATAACCTGAACGGCTCCTGTGATAAACCCTCTGTGGATGGGAAGGAGCGAAGCTCCTGACCGGGTTTGAAGGAAAAGAGGTTTCAAAAAAAAAAAAAATAGAAAGTTTCAGATCATGATCTTCTGTTAACACAATCTTTTGTTCAAAAACAAAAATAAAACTCAATAAAAAATTGTGTATAAATGTGTGTCCATGGCATGTGGATGATATTGGGAAAATATGAAATTTATGAATTAAGTAAACACAAAATACATAAACCGCTCTTTCTAATGATGATTACTTGATATAAAGGTATATAGATGAGCAGATGGGAGCCGCGCTGGTGTAATGGCTTCGGCGTTGTACTGGCAACCAGGTGTTCATGGTTCAAACCCGGGCGTCAGCGTTTGAAGGAATGTTTATGACCGGAAATTTGACTGAATAACCTGAACGGCTCCTGTGATAAACCCTCTGTGGATGGGAAGGAGCGAAGCTCCTGACCGGGTTTGAAGGAAAGTCCTCAGGTTCCCAGCCTCTCAATAACATGTCATTGGGTCGAAGGGCTGAAAGCCCAAGTGCCGCTGGTTAAGAAGAAAAAAAAAAAATAGATGAGCAGATGTAGTTTCAGATCATGATCTTCTGTTAACACAATCTTTTGTTCCAAAAACAAAAATAAAACTCAAAAAATTGTGTATAATGTGTGTCATGGTGTTCGTTCGCTGTGCGAGAAATCGATTGTTCATAAATCGAGCAAGCCATTTGGAAGCCACCGAAGGGCTGATGGAAATAGATGGCATTCCAGCAGAGACCATCAAAACAGATATTGATACCTCTACAGAGATATTATACAAACTACGAGGGGCGTTCAGAAAGTAATGCACCACATCGTTTTTCTCAGTAGCTGTTTATTCAAAAAGCATGAAATTTATACACAATATACATGGATATGTCATGTAAACATTGGTATTATTCAACATAATCCCCATCAACTTGTACGACTTTATGCTAGCGCAAAACAAGTGCATGTATTCCTAGCCCATACCAGATTTTGTCTTGATCATGTAGCCATTTCTTCGCTGCATGAATCACTCCTTCATCATCTTCAAACCTTGTCCCACGGAGTGCATCTTTAAGTGGACCAAATAGTTGAAAATCAGAGGGTGCCAAATCAAGACTATAGGGTGGATGGGGTAGTACAGTCCAACCCAATTTGGTGATTGCTTCCCGTGTTGCCAGACTTGTGTGAGGGCATGCATTGTCATTAGGGAGAAGCAGGTCTGCTGGATTCTTGTGCGGCCGAACTCTGCGAAAACGTTGATTGAGTTTTTTCAATGTCTTAATGCTGCAAATTGATTGTCTCTCCTCTTGGCATAACATCCACAAGAATCACACCTTCAATGTCCCAAAAGACAGTGATCATGACCTTTCCAGCTGAAGGAATTGTCTTGAATCTCTTTCTTTTTGGTGATTGCGGATGATGCCACCCCATTGACTGTCTTTTTGTCTCATGTTCAAAATGATGTGTCCAGGTTTCGTCACCTGTAATTATCTTAGCCAAAAAGTTCTCTCCATCAGCATTGAAACGCTCCAACAATTCAGAAGAAATTGCTTTCCTTTGCAATCGATAGTCATTTGTGAGACTTCGAGGAACCCATCTTGCACAAACCTTAGAAAATCCGAGTTTTTATAACTGCATTTGCACTACCAATGCTGACTGACAGCTGTAAGGCCAATTGTTGAGTAGTGATTCACCTATCAGTAAGAATAATGCCCTCAGCGCATTTCAACATTTCTGCGTTGGTGGCTGTGGCAGGACGTCCACAGTGCGGCCGATCAAGCAGCTCCATATCTCCACTTCCTGATTCTTTGATTCTCTGAACCCAGCGACTGACTGTACTCCTGTCGACTGCAAAACTTCTATACACATCACATAGATGCTTGTGAATATTCACAACAGTTTCCTTCTCTGCAATGAGAAATTCTATCACAATTCGCTGTTTATAACGCAAGTTGCTAACATGCTCCATTTCAACAGTTTAGGGCAGCTGTATTAATTATCCAGTAGTGGTGCAATTTGGTGCACACAATTGGCACATGCCATATTTGAAATGTGCAAAATTTCATGCTTCTATCTTCATTATTAGCTGAGAAAAACGATGTGGTGCATTACTTTCTGAACGCCCCTCGTACTTGGTAAAGTCTGAAAGAGAGAATGAACAAACAAACTTCATTTTCAAAGGGTTAAGATCATTATTTAGGCATGCAACATTATCAAGGTCAAATTATAGCATACATTTGTAATATCTAATGCCAATCAAATTTAAGTATGTTTAGAAAAAAATAACAATATAAAAGTAATGATTTCATTACAGGGACAAAAAAAGACAAAGTAACAAAATCCAAAACCATCCATACAGGAGATTAGACACTGGCCTTGGGCTTTTTTGCAGATTGCATTGCGATCTTCGTTGTCTTAAATGCACGCTGTGTCATCATCAGTTCTCAGGAAAAGCTTGCAGCAGAGGGGAATTTACCACCACCGAGAGGGAGCCGCGCTAGCGTAGTGGTTACCACACTGCTCTGGCGACCGGGTGATCCAGGATCAAACCCGGGTGACGGCATTTGAGGATTTTTCGTCAACCGGGAATTGGACTGGATTATCTCGAGACCTGGCGAGAACATTTGAAGGAGTGTCGTCGACCAGGGACTGGCGGCTCCTGAGCCGACCCAGCTGTAATGGGTACCTCCAAAATCGGCGAGTATTTGCCTGAATGGCGAGGGACACCTGTCTCTGTACAAGAAAAAAGGGATACTCACGTAAAAATCAATGTCAGGTTAGACAATAATAATAACCTGAGATTTCACCTCGAGTATTAGTGGGCGTACGAAAAAAAAAAAAAAAACCACCACCGAGAGAAGAAATACCAGCAGAATGGAAGGAAGGTTAACTAGTAAAGTTATCTAAGAAAGGAAATTTACAAGAGTGCACACATTATAGAGGAATAATGTTACTATCAATGTCAGGAAAAATGCATTTTAGTAATCTCTCTTCTACAATGAGGTGTAGAGGTTTGGAGGAGGGAGCGCCATACTATCCTATCTGCTGTCTTCCTTATGGCCTGGTTCCAATCTAGTCCTTGGTCCTTCAGAGACTGTCTAATGTTGTCTTCCCAGTGGATGTTGGTTCGTCCTAGAGGTCTGGATCCCTGGCTCTCAGTTTCTCATAATTGCCATGATAGTTCATTGTCTTCTATTTTGCAGACATGTCCAGACCATCGTAGTTGGGACTGTTCTACTTTAGTCTGCAGGGGCTGGGTTTTGAGGCTTTGCCATATCATCTGGTTGCTGACCATATCTGTTCTTGTTACTTCAACCACCTTCCTCAGATACCTTATTTCTGATGTTTAGAGCTAGCTTTTATTTGTTGTATCATTGCCCATGACATGTATCCAAATGTCAAGACTGAAATATAAGTGGAGCGGTATACAGATACTGTAGTTTTCTTGCTAACTTCTCTTCTGCTGAAAAATCTTTGATTTGTGGCCTGAAAAAGTCTTCCACTTGCGGCTTTTTGGGAATCTAACACTTTTTTAATGCCTCCCATCCAGTCTGTAACAGATGACCATTCCTCTCTTCTCTAGTTCTTCCTTCCAGACTTGCAGGTTGGATTGAAGATGTGATCTGATTTAGCAATCCGGGCATAATCGTTAGCAAATGCTAGCTCTGAAATAATACCTGTCTCATCTTCTCATATTCTCTGAATACTTTTTGGTCAGGAAAAATATTAAACTCAATCATCCTTGGGAGATTAAAAGAGTCCATAGACAAACAATTAAGAGATAATCAAGTAGGTTTTGGCAGAACAGATCCTGTACAGACCTGATAGCCACATTGAAAATAATAGCTGAACAAAGTCTGGAATGGAATTCACTAAATAAATAAAAAAACAACACACAAAGGTATTTTATCTGGCACTCGGTCAGAAATAAACAAACAACACACAAAGGTATTTTATCTGGCACTCAGTCAGAAATAAACAAACAACACACAAAGGTATTTTATCTGGCACTCAGTCAGAAATAAACAAACAACACACAAAGGTATTTTATCTGGCACTCAGTCAGAAATAAACAAACAACACACAAAGGTATTTTATCTGGCACTCAGTCAGAAATAAACAAACAACACACAAAGGTATTTTATCTGGCACTCAGTCAGAAATAAACAAACAACACACAAAGGTATTTTATCTGGCACTCAGTCACACAAAGATATTTTATCTGGCACTCAGTCAGAAATAAACAAACAACACACAAAGGTATTTTATCTGGCACTCAGAAATAAACAAACAAACAATCTGGCACAAACAAAACACACAAAGGTATTTTATCTGGCACTCAGTCAGAAATAAAACAAACAACACACAAAGGTATTTTAACTCAGTCAAAATAAACAAACAACACAAAGGTATTTTATCTGGCACTCAGTCAGAAATAAACAAACAACACACAAAGGTATTTTATCTGGCACTCAGTCAGAAATAAACAAACAACACACAAAGGTATTTTATCTGGCACTCAGTCAGAAATAAACAACACACAGGTATTTTATCTGGCACTCAGTCAGAAATAAACAAACAACACACAAAGGTATTTTATCTGGCACTCAGTCAGAAATAAACAAACAACACACAAAGGTATTTTATCTGGCACTCAGTCAGAAATAAACAAACAACACACAAAGGTATTTTATCTGGCACTCAGTCAGAAATAAACAAACAACACACAAAGGTATTTTATCTGGCACTCAGTCAGAAATAAACAAACAACACACAAAGGTATTTTATCTGGCACTCAGTCAGAAATAAACAAACAACACACAAAGGTATTTTATCTGGCACTCAGTCAGAAATAAACAAACAACACACAAAGGTATTTTATCTGGCACTCAGTCAGAAATAAACAAACAACACACAAAGGTATTTTATCTGGCACTCAGTCAGAAAAAAAAAACAACACACAAAGGTATTTTATCTGGCACTCAGTGAGAAATAAACAAACAACACACAAAGAAATAAAACAAACAACACACAAAGGAATTTTATCTCGACCTCAGTCAGCAATAAACAAACAACAACCAAAGGTATTTTATCTGGCCCTCAGTCAGAAATAAACAACCAACACACAAAAGCATTTTATCTGGCACTCAGTCAGAAATAAACAAACAACACACAAAGGTATTTTATCTGGCACTCAGTCAGAAATAAAAAACAAACACACACAAAGGTATTTTATCTGGCACTCAGTCAGAAATAAACAAACAACACACAAAGGGTATTTTATCTGGCACTCAGTCAGAAATAAACAAACAACACACAAAGGTATTTTATCTCTGGCACTCTGGCACTCAGAAATAAACAAACAACACACAAAGGTATTTTATCTGGCACTCAGTCAGAAATAAACAAACAGAAAAAAAAAACAACACACAAAGGTATTTTATCTGGCACTCAGTCAGAAATAAACAAACAACACACAAAGGTATTTTATCTGGCACTCAGTCAGAAATAAACAAACAACACACAACAACACACAACGGTATTCTATCTCGCACTCAGTCAGAAATAAACAAACAACACACAAAGGTATTTTATCTGGCACTCAGTCAGAAATAAACAAACAACACACAAAGGTATTTTATCTGGCACTCAGTCAGAAATAAACAAACAACACACAAAGGTATTTTATCTGGCACTCAGTCAGAAATAAACAAACAACACACAAAGGTATTTTATCTGGCACTCAGTCAGAAATAAACAAACAACACACACAAAGGTATTTTATCTGGCACAGTCAGAAATAAAACAAACAAACAAACATCTGGCACTCACAAAGGTATTTTATCTGGCACTCAGTCAGAAATAAAACAAACAACAACACAAAGGTATTTTATCTGGCACAGTCAGAAATAAACAAACAACACACAANAGGATTTTATTTGGCACTCGCTCAGAAATAAACAAACAACAAACAAAGGTATTTTATCTGGCACTCAGTCAGAAATAAACAAACAACACACAAAGGTATTTTATCTGGCACTCAGTCAGAAATAAACAAACAACACACAAAGGTATTTTATCTGGCACTCAGTCAGAAATAAACAAACAACACACAAAGGTATTTTATCTGGCACTCAGTCAGAAATAAACAAACAACACACAAAGGTATTTTATCTGGCACTCAGTCAGAAATAAACAAACAACACACAAAGGTATTTTATCTGGCACTTAGTCAGAAATAAACAAACTCTGGCACTTAGTCAGAAATAAACAAACAACACACAAAGGTATTTTATCTGGCACTCAGTCAGAAATAAAACAAACAACAAACAAAGGTATTTTATCTGGCACTCAGAATAAAACAAACAACACACAAAGGTATTTTATCTGGCACTCAGTCAGAAATAAACAAACAACACACAAAGGTATTTTATCTGGCACTCAGTCAGAAATAAACAAACAACACACAAAGGTATTTTATCTGGCACTCAGTCAGAAATAAACAAACAACACACAAAGGTATTTTATCTGGCACTCAGTCAGAAATAAACAAACAACACACAAAGGTATTTTATCTGGCACTTTTATCTGGCACTCAGTCAGAAATAAACAAACAACACACAAAGGTATTTTATCTGGCACTCAGTCAGAAATAAACAAACAACACACAAAGGTATTTTATCTGGCACTCAGTCAGAAATAAACAAACAACACACAAAGGTATTTTATCTGGCACTCAGTCAGAAATAAACAAACAACACACAAAGGTATTTTATCTGGCACTCAGTCAGAAATAAACAAACAACACACAAAGGTATTTTATCTGGCACTCAGTCAGAAATAAACAAACAACACACAAAGGTATTTTATCTGGCACTCAGTCAGAAATAAACAAACAACACACAAAGGTATTTTATCTGGCACTCAGTCAGAAATAAACAAACAACACACACAAAGGTATTTTATCTGGCACTCAGTCAGAAATAAACAAACAACACACAAAGGTATTTTATCTGGCACTCAGTCAGAAATAAACAAACAACACACAAAGGTATTTTATCTGGCACTCAGTCAGAAATAAACAAACAACACACAAAGGTATTTTATCTGGCACTCAGTCAGAAATAAACAAACAACACACAAAGGTATTTTATCTGGCACTCAGTCAGAAATAAACAAACAACACACAAAGGTATTTTATCTGGCACTCAGTCAGAAATAAACAAACAACACACAAAGGTATTTTATCTGGCACTCAGTCAGAAATAAACAAGTAGAAGAAGAAGAAGTTTAAAGATGTGTACAAGAGAGATATGAGGGCACCAGAAAATAGAATTCACTGCTGGACATTGAATTTGTGCACTATTAAATGGCATTTGACAGGGTAGACAGAGAATCACTTTGGAAAGTGAAGGAACATTATAGAAATCCTATGAAGATCATTTACTTAATAAATAAGACTCATGAAGACATTACATGCAGAGTTCTTCATAAAGGACAACTTACAGAACCATATGTGATTAGAACGGGAGTGCGACAGTGATGCCTCTTGCCTCCATATCTTTACTTACTAGCAATAAATGGGGTTATAAGAACATCAGCATCACACAACAGAAATGCAATTCAGTGTAATCTGACTAAACAGCTTGATGATCTAGATGTTGTAGATGACTTGACTCATCTGTCTCATAACCATTATCAGGTGCAAGATAAAATGATAATACTCAATAAGAATTCACAACAAGTTGGTCTGAAAATACACAGGGAAAAGACAAGGATAATTAGAATAAAGCAAGATTTGATAACAAGGTTGTACATGAAGAAACACCACAACTAAAAGATGGTAGAATCATACAGATATCTTGGCAGCAATACAGACAAAGTTGGAGGGACAGACAATAATATCAAAATAAGAATACAATAAAGTAAGAAGAGCTTTCATTGGGAAACATATAGAGGTCAAAAGTCATCAAGTCTGGCTTGAAAATAAGAATGTTCAACTCAAATGTCAAGTCAGTCCTATTGTATGGCTCTGTCAAGTCAGTCCTATTGTATGGCTCTGTCAAGTCAGTTCTATTGTATGGTTCTGTCAAGTCAGTCCTATTGTATGGCTCTGTCAAGTCAGTCCTATTGTATGGCTCTGTCAAGTCAGTGCTATTGTATGGTTCTGTCAAGTCAGTCCTATTGAATGGCTCTGTCAAGTCAGTCCTATTGTATGGTTCTGTCAAGTCAGTTCTATTGTATGGCTCTGTCAAGTCAGTCCTATTGTATGGCTCTGTCAAGTCAGTTCTATTGTATGGTTCTGTCAAGTCAGTCCTATTGAATGGCTCTGTCAAGTCAGTCCTATTGTATGGTTCTGTCAAGTCAGTTCTATTGTAAGGCTCTGTCAAGTCAGTCCTATTGTATGGCTCTGTCAAGTCAGTTCTATTGTATGGTTCTGTCAAGTCAGTCCTATTGAATGGCTCTGTCAAGTCAGTCCTATTGTATGGTTCTGTCAAGTCAGTTCTATTGTATGGCTCTGTCAAGTCAGTCCTATTGTATGGTTCTGTCAAGTCAGTTCTATTGTATGGTTCTGTCAAGTCAGTCCTATTGTATGGCTCTGTCAAGTCAGTCCTATTGTATGGTTCTGTCAAGTCAGTTCTATTGTATGGTTCTGTCAAGTCAGTCCTATTGAATGGCTCTGTCAAGTCAGTTCTATTGTATTGCTCTGTCAAGTCAGTCCTATTGTATGGCTCTGTCAAGTCAGTCCTATTGTATGGCTCTGTCAAGTCAGTCCTATTGTATTGCTCTGTCAAGTCAGTCCTATTGTATGGCTCTGTCAAGTCAGTCCTATTGTATGGCTCTGTCAAGTCAGTCCTATTGTATGGTTCTGTCAAGTCAGTCCTATTGTATGGCTCTGTCAAGTCAGTTCTATTGTATGGCTCTGTCAAGTCAGTCCTATTGTATGGCTCTGTCAAGTCAGTCCTATTGTATGGCTCTGTCAAGTCAGTCCTATTGTATGGCTCTGTCAAGTCAGTTCTATTGTATGGCTCTGTCAAGTCAGTCCTATTGTATGGCTCTGTCAAGTCAGTCCTATTGTATGGCTCTGTCAAGTCAGTCCTATTGTATGGCTCTGTCACATCAGTCCTATTGTATGGCTCTGTCAAGTCAGTCCTGTTGTATGGTTCTGTCAAGTCAGTCCTAATGTATGGCTCTGAAAGATAAAAAACAATAAGAAAAGTTACAGACTTTCATAAATGGGTGCTTGCATAGAATATAAGGTTTGAAATGGTATTACAAAGTCACAAATGTGGAACTGATGACAAGAACCAGACAAGTGCTAGTGGAACAAGAGATGAGAAAAAGATGCTGGTGATGGATTGAGGAAACCTGTTGATAGCATTACAAGGTGGTCCTTGTTCTGAAATCCACAGAGAAAGAAAGGCAGAGGTAGACTTAAAAACATATGGAGAACTTGAGTTGTTGACACTTGACAGGAGAACTTGGCATGTGTTTGTTGATGACTTATGCTCCTTGGGGAGATAAAGGGTATATTGATTATTGATCACCAATCACAAACACTTTAATCAGCCACCATTTAGCAGCCTCAGAACACATACCAATTCTTCAACTTGGCAATGGCTGCTAAAGGATGACAACAACAACAACCTCTTGTTAAGATGAACTAGTCTAAACTTTCAAAGACTCTTCTTGTAAGTGTGTTGTTATGTCAGTAAGTATTTTACTGAGTTTATAAAACTATAGATTATATTGTTTTTTTTTTCTTTTTTCAAAAATTCTTGTAGTTTATAATAACTGCTTGTCAAAATGCTATAAAGAATCGGTCAGAATGTATGTAATAATTTAAATATATCATGCACTGTAATCAAAATCCAGATTCTGATGAATGTAAGCAGGAGTATAATGGAGACTTCCAGAATCAAGATGCTAATATTGAGGTGGGATGTTATATGTACCATTGTTTAAACAAACTTTATCAGACAGTTAATTAGCCTTACATGCATGTTGTATATACCGTTGTTTAGAAAAACTATATCTGCCAGTTAATTTGCCTTAAATGTTGTATATGTCGTTGTTTAGACAAAGTATATCAGCAAGTTAAGTAGCCTTATATGTTGTATGTACCATTGTTAAGACAAACTATATCAGACAGTTAATTAACCTTATTTTTGGTATGTATCATTGTTTATATACACTTGCTTAGACTGCACAGACTACGCTGGCTTGGCCATGTCTGCCGCATGGAAGATGGTTGCATCCTGAAAAATATCTTCTATGGGCAACTAGCAGTTGGGTTACCGCAACTGAGGTTTAAAGATGTGTGCAAGAGAGATATGAGGGCACCGGACATAAATCCAGCAACATGGGAGGATGAAGCTGCCGATCGCACCAAGAGGTGATGCTATTTATGGTGCCACCTCAGATTGGGCAAAAAGAAGCTTACTCAACAAGCCGAAGAGTGAAAAAACATCGAAAGGAGCATCAGGAAAATAAGTAGCTGAGGGCTGTAACCTCAGGGGTGCATTCCCATTGTCAGTTATGACTAAAGGGGCTATTATTATTATTAGATAAACTATATCAGGCAGTTAATTAAGTTTATTTGTTGTATGTACCATTGTTTAGACAAACTATATCAGACAGTTAATTAACCTTAAATGTTGTATGTACCATTGTTTAGACAAACTATATCAGACAGTTAATTAACCTTAAATGTTGTATGTACCAGTGTTTAGACAAACTATATCAGACTGTTAATTAACCTTATATGTTGTATGTACCATTGTTTAGACAAACTATATCAGACAGTTAATTAACCTTACATGTTGTATGTACTATTGTTTAGACAAACTATATCAGACAGTTAATTAACCTTATATGTTGTATGTACCATTGTTTAGACAAACAATATCAGACTGTTAATTAACCTTATATGTTGTATGTACCATTGTTTAGACAAACTATATCAGACAGTTAACACATTAACTACCGCAAACTGCTGCCATCGAACAAAAAAATTACATTTGGACCGCAGACCACCCAGAGCGGCTTTCTAAGTTTAGTAAGAAAATGAATGAAATATGTGACGAAACACATTCCGATCTGGTTCAAGATTTTAATTTACCACTGGAAGACAACATCCAAAAGCGTGGGTAAATTTGTGCCTCTGAAAATTGATATTATATTCATATTTTTCAAACATTTCAGGTTAGTTTCCAAATCGCAAAACTGTTTACCATGGCAATGAGTGATAGCACCACAAAAATTCACGTACACCTCGTCTAACTGCTGAACAGGCTAGAAACTTATTTCAGCAATTGATTGATAGATCTAGCAATGAGGAGGACAGTGAAAACAATGTGGATATTGATTCAAGTAGTGGTTGATTTTTCTGGCAGTAATAACAGTAGTAGTGAAAATTCAAGAAGTGATGATAGAGAAGATATTAGAAGTCCTGGGCCATCGGTGGGTCGTAAAAGAGCAAAAACCTTGGTTAGAGTTACCAATAGTGCATGAAATACTGTAGGCCTAACTAAAGACAGAGAACAATGGAAGCAAGTGACTGAGTTAAAGTTACCAATAGTGCAGGAAATACTATAGACCTAACTAAAGACAGAGAACAATGGCAGTAAGTGACTGAGTTAGAGTTACCAATAGTGCAGGAAATACTGTAGGCCTAACTAAAGAAAGAGAACAATGGGACCAAGTGACTGAGTTAGAGTTACCAATAGTGCAGGAAATACTGTAGACCTAACTAAAGACAGAGAACAATGGGACCAAGTGACTGAGTTAGAGTTACCAATAGTGCAGGAAATACTGTAGACCTAACTAAAGACAGAGAACAATGTAAGCAAGTGACTGAGTTAGAGTTACCAATAGTGCAGGAAATACTGTAGGCCTAACTAAAGACAGAGAACAATGGGAGCAAGTGACTGAGTTAGAGTTACCAATAGTGCAGGAAATACTGTAGACCTAACTAAAGACAGAGAACAATGTAAGCAAGTGACTGAGTTAGAGTTACCAATAGTGCAGGAAATACTGTAGGCCTAACTAAAGACAGAGAACAATGGGAGCAAGTGACTGAGTTAGAGTTACCAATAGTGCAGGAAATACTGTAGGCCTAACTAAAGACAGAGAACAATGGAAGCAAGTGACTGAGTTAGAGTTACCAATAGTGCAGGAAATACTGTAGGCCTAACTAAAGAAAGAGAACAATGGGACCAAGTGACTGAGTTAGAGTTACCAATAGTGCAGGAAATAATGTAGGCCTAACTAAAGACAGAGAACAATGGGAGCAAGTGACTGAGTTAGAGTTACCAATAGTGCAGGAAATACTGTAGACCTAACTAAAGACAGAGAACAATGTAAGCAAGTGACTGAGTTAGAGTTACCAATAGTGCAGGAAATACTGTAGGCCTAACTAAAGACAGAGAACAATGGAAGCAAGTGACTGAGTTAGAGTTACCAATAGTGCAGGAAATACTGTAGGCCTAACTAAAGACAGAGAACAATGGAAGCAAGTGACTGAGTTAGAGTTACCAATAGTGCAGGAAATACTGTAGGCCTAACTAAAGACAGAGAACAATGGGAGCAAGTGACTGAGTTAGAGTTACCAATAGTGCAGGAAATACTGTAGACCTAACTAAAGACAGAGAACAATGTAAGCAAGTGACTGAGTTAGAGTTACCAATAGTGCAGGAAATACTGTAGGCCTAACTAAAGACAGAGAACAATGGGAGCAAGTGACTGAGTTAGAGTTACCAATAGTGCAGGAAATACTGTAGGCCTAACTAAAGACAGAGAACAATGGAAGCAAGTGACTGAGTTAGAGTTACCAATAGTGCAGGAAATACTGTAGGCCTAACTAAAGACAGAGAACAATGGGACCAAGTGACTGAGTTAGAGTTACCAATAGTGCAGGAAATAATGTAGGCCTAACTAAAGACAGAGAACAATGGGAGCAAGTGACTGAGTTAGAGTTACCAATAGTGCAGGAAATACTGTAGGCCTAACTAAAGAAAGAGAACAATGGGACCAAGTGACTGAGTTAGAGTTACCAATAGTGCAGGAAATAATGTAGGCCTAACTAAAGACAGAGAACAATGGGAGCAAGTGACTGAGTTAGAGTTACCAATAGTGCAGGAAATACTGTAGGCCTAACTAAAGACAGAGAACAATGGGAGCAAGTGACTGAGTTAGAGTTACCAATAGTGCAGGAAATACTGTAGGCCTAACTAAAGAAAGAGAACAATGGGACCAAGTGACTGAGTTAGAGTTACCAATAGTGCAGGAAATACTGTAGACCTAACTAAAGAAAGAGAACAATGGGAGCAAGTGACTGAGTTAGAGTTACCAATAGTGCAGGAAATACTGTAGGCCTAACTAAAGAAAGAGAACAATGGGACCAAGTGACTGAGTTAGAGTTACCAATAGTGCAGGAAATAATGTAGGCCTAACTAAAGACAGAGAACAATGGGAGCAAGTGACTGAGTTAGAGTTACCAATAGTGCAGGAAATACTGTAGGCCTAACTAAAGACAGAGAACAATGGGAGCAAGTGACTGAGTTAGAGTTACCAATAGTGCAGGAAATACTGTAGGCCTAACTAAAGAAAGAGAACAATGGGACCAAGTGACTGAGTTAGAGTTACCAATAGTGCAGGAAATACTGTAGACCTAACTAAAGAAAGAGAACAATGGGAGCAAGTGACTGAGTTAGAGTTACCAATAGTGCAGGAAATACTGTAAGCCTAACTAAAGACAGAGAACAATGGGAGCAAGTGACTGAGTTAGAGTTACCAATAGTGCAGGAAATACTGTAGACCTAACTAAAGAAAGAGAACAATGTAAGCAAGTGACTGAGTTAGAGTTACCAATAGTGCAGGAAATACTGTAGACCTAACTAAAGACAGAGAACAATGGAAGCAAGTGACTGAGTTAGAGTTACCAATAGTGCAGGAAATACTGTAGACCTAACTAAAGAAAGAGAGCAATGGAAGCAAGTGACTGAGTTAGAGTTACCAATAGTGCAGGAAATACTGTAGGCCTAACTAAAGAAAGAGAGCAATGGAAGCAAGTGACTGAGTTAGAGTTACCAATAGTGCAGGAAATAATGTAGGCCTAACTAAAGAAAGAGAGCAATGGAAGCAAGTGACTGAGTTAGAGTTACCAATAGTGCAGGAAATAATGTAGGCCTAACTAAAGAAAGAGAGCAATGGAAGCAAGTGACTGAGTTAGAGTTACCAATAGTGCAGGAAATAATGTAGGCCTAACTAAAGAAAGAGAGCAATGGAAGCAAGTGACTGAGTTAGAGTTACCAATAGTGCAGGAAATAATGTAGGCCTAACTAAAGAAAGAGAGCAATGGAAACAAGTGACTGAGGGTGAAAACAACGAATAGTTTTTATTTTGTTCCAACTCGTCAACCAGGTCTGCAAGCAAATCTTGATGCAACTTCCTCTGTGCTTGATTGCTGGCTTACATTACTGACACCAGATGTTTTACATTCTTTGGTTAAAGTAATAAATGAATATGCTGACATAAAGAATTCAAAACCCCCATCTCCAAAAATATCTTCATCTGCTGCTTGGAAACCTGTCACTGACTATGAGCTTTTGAAATTTTTTACAGTAACAAATGTGATGGGTTTAGATAAAAAGACATCGGTAAAAGATTATTGGGCACAGACACCTCATAATTATACACCCCAGTATGGCAATATGTTTTCAAGATCTAGGTTTGAAATAATTTACCATACAATGATGCATGTTAGAGATGCTGATTCAGAAGGGAAGGACAAAATAGAGCCTTTTTTAAATTTGCGAAGTTCCAGGATGCATTTTATCCATTTCAGAATTTAGCCATTAATGAAATGGTTATTGGGTATAATGGATGCTGGAAACCCAAGCAGTACAATGCAACAAAGCCAAGCAAGTATCACATTAAGACCTTTGGAGTGTGTGATTCTGCCACTGGATATGTCTATTCTGTATTGACATACTTTGGGAAGAATACATCACATATTCTTGCTAATGACTCTACAACAAGTCAGGCGGTGAAGGTATTTGATTTCTTGCTGCATGGAATTGGGAAGGGCCACCATGTATTTGCTGACAGATACTACACTGTGGATACACTGATAACCTATCTGTTGAGTAAAAAAAATGATCCCGTTACACGCCCATTGAGGTATATTGAGAATATGGTGTTAGGCCCATATTTTCTTGACCGTCGGCACACTAGGAGTGATGTGGTCAGCATCACACTGGCCGCCTTAACCTTCCCAGAGTTGCTCTGGTACCCATTTGGGGCTGGGTTGACCCAGCAGCCGTTTGTGGACTAACAAAATCCCACCTCATCTGTAGATCGAACCATAGACCACTGAGCTAGGAAGCCAGTGCACTAACCACTATGCTACCCGGCTCCAATCTGTTGAGTAGGGGCATTCATTATACTGGCACAGTCAACATCAACAGAAAAAACTTTCCCCTTCAACTGAAGACCCTCTCACTCCATCACTGAGAAGTCAGGTGGTACAAAAATGGTGATGGATCTCAGATATGTGTTGCTTGGAGAGACAAAAAGGCAAAGAAACCATGTATTGTTGAGATGGTGCAAGTCACAACTCGACGTCACAACTTAGTCGAAAAACCCAAACCAGGACACCGGTACAATTTTTGCATGAATGGATGTGACCACAATGATCAAATGGTAGCTTACTATGGCAATTTCCAAAGAAAAACTAGAAAATGGTGGAAGAAAATGTTCTACTGGATTATAGAGGTGTCCCAGGTAAATGACCATATATTATACACCCTCAGTCATGCTGATGAGAAGTCGGTGTCATTAAAAATTTTCAAAGACAAACTGATTGATCAGTTGACTGAGAAGGCTGCCTCCATAACTCCACCTGATCTAGTAGCCACCAGTGGCAACAAGAAAGGTAGGAAATTTTTAGGAAACAATGTTAAAAGATTTGAAGGTGCAAAGCACATTGTGGATTACACCGACAAAGACAGGAACTGTATAGTGTGCTCAACACCTGCGAAATGAGCCTAAACAAATTTTTATTGCATCGATTGCCCCGAAAAGCCCCATCTCCATCCAAAGAGCTGTTTTAGGCTGTACCATACGCATGATCCTTCAGCTGTAACTTACTATAGACATTGACATACTGTAAATAAGTTATAGATGTTGTGTTTTCTCAAAGGTGCTATTTATTCAAAATTTCTAAGATTTTTTGGAAGTGGTGTAGGTGTGATAATGTAAGTCATTAATAGTGTATTTATTAGCTAGTGTGTGTGTTCTTAGGCTTGTTTTTCTTGTCATTGGATATACTACATAAAAATCATCAAGAAAAAAACATTAGCTGCCTCAGGAACAAGCAAGTTGCAGGTAAGTTGATAATTTTAAAAAAATGTTGCCTTTTTCTTTCTTTCAATCATTTTATATTATTGATAATATCTACCGTTCTAAATAAACATATATTTTTTCAGCTTTAGGCAATAGTACATTCATTTATCATCAAAATGACACAAAATTAATAAAAATCTGTTTAAAATTTAAAAATCTGCAGCTTAAGTTCTCCAAACACTTACAGGGAGAAAATGAGGAAAAATGTCAAACATTTTTTTGGGGAAGTGGCATAGGTGTGATTATATATCAGACAGGTCATTAACCTTATATGTCACCATTGTCCTGGTTACCCCTATGGAGGATAGAACCACTACTACAGGAAGCTTACACTTAACATTGACAAGCTCTTACTGTGATGGTATCTGTAGCTATTTGTTTGACATGATGATGTTGCCAGCCTCATGATCAGCCTTATAATAGTGCCTTGTACAACATCCTGAGGGAGTAATATTTCTTTATCTCATCAGAGATCCCAGAAACTACAAGAGGCCTGATATGATAGGAAACTCTATACAGAGTGATACAACAAGAAGCAATCTGATCATCAGAAGTGGTCTCACCATAGATTAAGTGTTTTAGCCCTTTAATCTCCTTTACACTCTAAGGGGGGGTGATGGGCCCACTTGGGTCATGACTCCCAAGTGTCAGCCTCCTGTGGTTTGGTGCAGAGAATTGAACCCACTCCACCTTGGTTGCAGCTTTCATGTCCACTCCTACTTCCTGCCAGCTGGAGGCAATTGTGAAAGTAACCTCTATGTAGAAAACAAATTATTGTCCCGACTGTCATAGACCCCAGATACTACAAGAGGCCTTATTAGACATGGTTGTTTTTTATTTCAGTGTTTTATTTATTTTTTATTTTTGACACAAACAATTGAATAGGGTTTTTTGTGTTTGAACTGTGCCCATATAGGGTCTTATTTCATGTAGAAAATAATTGTGTGCTCTGTATATTTGTGTGTTTATAAGTATTTATAGGAGCATTTGTCTGTGCATGTATAAATAAGTGTATGTGTTCATTTGTGTATGTGCATGTGAGAATGTCTTTGTATGTGTGCTTGATTGATGGCAGTAATGAGAAAATGATTGCCGAAAAAAATTTTCTCCCCTACATTTAAAACTGTGTATTACAAGTGTCATAAATACAAAGAGAAATCAAGTCCAACACAAAAATATCAATCTTCAACTCCATTGTCAAGGCCATTCAATTATATAGCTCTAGTTTATAGCATTCTGAAATGTCCAGGGTAAAAGAGTTTTTGGGAGACTCAAAAACACACACAGTAGATAACTTGATACAAAAGTCAAAAATATGAGTCAGTCATGAAGACACCTTGAGCTGATAGTATACAACAAGAGGAGTTGGCAGACATTTGTTGAAAACCTAGGCTGTTTAGGGAGCTAGAATTGATAATGATGATGTGTCATAAATGCCAGAATTGATCCAAATTTCTTTCAGGCTGATTGTGACAACAGCTGTACTAAAACTGAGATACAGTATACTGACTTATTGGACATGTCAGAAAGTCAACAACAGTTATGCTTATTTGGAGATGAAAAAGGTATGTATAATAGCAATGTTATTATTTTAAATTCATATTTTGGCTACATAAGTTTACATGATTTAAATATCTGTATAGTATAACATTTAATACTAAGCAGAGAGTGCGCCTTTCTTAGAGAATTAAATCTATTTACAAACTTTAATTAAACTTGCTTAATATATATGTAATGGAGATAGAGGCTGTTACTGCAGTAACCAAGATAGTTATTGTGTCACACTGTCAGTCCATGCTTTTAAAGGTTCAAAATGGATGTCTGTTGCATGAATAGAAAACATTTATAGAGGCCTTGAATCTTCAGAAGCTGGTGTGAATCTACTGTACAAGTTATTCAGGTGCATGACATGGCAATAAGAGTTCTGACAGACTAGCTTGAAGTTCACCCATATCAGGGACACTGGTCCTGCACAAAGGAGAGATACTGAGGACAGTTAATGATCATCTGTTAGAAAACAACACTGCAATAGATGAATCAACAAGGTTAAGATAGCTGGAATGTGGCACCAAACATAAGACTAGCAGGTATGATGTATTAGAGGATGCAGCCGACATGTTTACAATCAGGATGGTACAGTACAGTAAGCATTCATACTCATCAACATTTGCTGAGGAAGACTTAGCACCAATGGCTTTGCCTGGATTGCAATGATGTTGATCCTAAATAACAATCACATATTTATCAGAAAATTGTACTTATGTGTTTGTTTATTACATTTTGCTAACAAATTTTAACTAAACATATACGACATGCATTTCATTATTTATCTTTGCTCATTATTTTTATTATTACAGGTGTTTATTTTTGTCACCTGTGCAACACTCATTTCTTCCAACTTGATGTCCTGGATACACATATGACAACAGTACACAGAGATGGATGCTGGGAGTTTGATAATAAATGCAGTGATCTTCAGAATGTGTTACCACAGGACAGTGGAAATAACATGAATGAAGCAGTGAATAACATTGAAGATGCCACTTTTACTGATGTAGCAAAAGAAGATAGCATCAACCTGAGACTCGCTTGTAATGAAGCATCAGTGAACCTCATCAACAGTCATGAAAGGACAGCTAATATATTTGACAACTTACACAGTAATACATCAGTTTGTAAAAATCAATTATTTAACATAAATTGTAGTACACCATTTTCTGCCAGTGAGATAAATGCTCGACTTTGTATGATTCACAGAGCTGTTGATACATGCAGTGATTTGAGCATTCAGTCTCAAATGAAACTAAAAGAAATTAAGTCCTACAAGTGTGATATTTGTGGTGAATTATTTACTGTGAAAGATAACCTACAGCAACATAAAAGAATACATACAGGAGAGAAACCTTACAAGTGTGATGTTTGTGGTGCAGCATTTAATCTTAGCAGTAATCTACAAAAACACAAAAGAATACATTCAGGGGAGAAGCCTTACAAGTGTGATGTTTGTGGAGTAGCATTTACTGCGAGTGGTAGTCTACAAAGTCATAAAAGAATACATACAGGAGAGAAGCCTTACAAGTGTGATGTTTGTGGAGCAGCATTTACTGTAAATGGTAGCCTACAAAAGCACAAAAGAACACATACAGGAGAGAAGCCTTACAAGTGTGATGTTTGTGGTGCAGCATTTAATCTGAGCAGTGATCTACAAAAACACAAAAGAATACATACAGGGGAGAAGCCTTACAAGTGTGATGTTTGTGGAGCATCATTTACTGAGAGTGGTAGTCTACAAAAACACAAAAGAACACATACAGGAGAGAAGCCTTACAAGTGTGATGTTTGTGGTGCAGCATTTAATCAGAGCAGTGATCTACAAAAACACAAAAGAATACATACAGGAAAGAAACCTTACAAGTGTGATGTTTGTGATGCAGCATTTAATCTTAGCAGTAATCTACAAAAACACAAAAGAATACATACAGGGGAGAAGCCTTACAAGTGTGATGTTTGTGGAGTAGCATTTACTGCAAGTGGTAGTCTACAAAGTCATAAAAGAATACATACAGGAGAGAAGCCTTACAAGTGTGATGTTTGTGGAGCAGCATTTACTCAGACAGGTAGCTTACAAAGTCATAAAAGAATACATACAGAAGAGAAGCCTTACAAGTGTGATGTTTGTGGAGCAGCATTTACTGTGAGTTGTAGTCTACAAACACATAAAAGAATACATACAGGAGAGAAGACTTACAAGTGTGATGTTTGTGGAGCAGCATTTACTGTGAGTTGTAGTCTACAAAGTCATAAAAGAATACATACAGGAGAGAAGCCTTACAAGTGTGATGTTTGTGGAGCAGCATTTACTCAGACAGGTAGCTTACAAAGTCATAAAAGAATTCATACAGAAGAGAAGCCTTACAAGTGTGATGTTTGTGGAGCAGCATTTACTGTAAATGGTAGCCTACAAAAGCACAAAAGAACACATACAGGAGAGAAGCCTTACAAGTGTGATGTTTGTGGAGCAGCATTTACTCAGACAGGTAGCTTACAAAGTCATAAAAGAATACATACAGAAGAGAAGCCTTACAAGTGTGATGTTTGTGGAGCAGCATTTACTGTGAGTTGTAGTCTACAAAAACATAAAAGAATACATACAGGAGAGAAGACTTACAAGTGTGATGTTTGTGGAGCAGCATTTACTGTGAGTTGTAGTCTACAAAGTCATAAAAGAATACATACAGGAGAGAAGACTTACAAGTGTGATGTTTGTAGAGCAGCATTTACTGAGAGTGGTAGTCTACAAAAGCACAAAAGAACACATACAGGAGAGAAGACTTACAAGTGTGATAGGTCACCTAGAAAGACATAAAAGAACACATACAGGAAATAAGCAGTACATGTTTGATGTTTGTGTTGCAGCATTTACTAGGATAGGTCACCTAGAAAGACATAAAAGAATACATACAGGAAACAAACTGTACAAGTGTGATGTTTGTGATGCTGCATTTATTGAGAGTGGTAGTCTACAAAGACATAAAAGTATACATAGCTTAGTGTGAGTAATGTTGCTGCTGCTGCTTGCAGTGATTTAATCATTCAGACTCAAAAGATAATAGAGGAAGACACAACCTACATATGTGATATTTATTGTGTATCATTTATTGAGAAAGATGACCTACAACAACATAAAAGAATACATACAGGATAGAATCCTTATTGGCGTGATGTTTGTGATACAGAATATCATGGAATTGCATCCCTTTCTTTGCAGTAGTGGTCCAACAGTTGCCAAAACTCAAGAGCTTCTAATATGTGTCTTCAAAGTTGTCTACCTTCGCACAATATTACTCTTGGCAGAGTTGTAGATATAAGAATAATGACGATTCTATCTCAAGGGAGTCTCCACAAGATATTCAGAAAAGCGAGAACAATGCTGCATTGGCTGAGCACGTAACTCTATGATCTTCCAACAACTTTTGTGAAGGATTAAGCAATTATTAATTTTATCTCGTTAAGCCCCAACCCTGATTTACTAAGTGGAATTCTTATTATTCTGGTATAGCTCTGTTTAGAGTGTTTTTAGTAAATTGACTGAGACAAACATGCAAAACATTTAAAACAATTAAATCAAAGTTCAATTTGTATATTAACAAAGAACAACAGATTTAATAATCATGAACATGATTACATTTCCATATGCACTGGATAAACATGTTAATATAATATATATGTACATCATTTATGTCATCATCCACTCCCTGCTCCATATGGAACTTGGGACTACCTCTGCTTTTGGTTCTCTATGAGAAAGCCACATAAAACAGTCACCAGCTCTTGCAGTGGTGGTACATGAAATCATCATTCTATATGCTGAAGTTGTCAGCCTCGTATGACATGGACATCCACTAGCAATTTGTACGTGTTAATAAATGCAAAATATAGAATTATAAAATGTACATCTTATCCCAATTTTTTTGGGGAATACAGATTGACTTCCGCTCAGAGAAATAGTTAAGGCAACTTGTTTAAGATGCCTCTTACACGTGATCTGGGGTATTACTTTGCAAACATAATCCCACTGTGACTTAGTGGTCATGTTCTTAGGATTCCAGGCTTTCTGTATGAATGAAATTAGAGTTTTCCTGGGATACAAGTCCACAAGATGCTCAAACACATTGTTCGGTCCTTTAAAGGGGAATCCTGATTCTATTCCTTACTCTGGCTGTTTTCTTGACGAGTTGAATTTTACAGTGCCCTAGACTGGGAAAAGTGCCAGATTATATTGCAACTTACGATCCATGCATATTGTTGTTACTATTTGACAAGGCTCCAATTAGGAGTGTTGTAATTTTACATTTCGAATGCCAGTAGTTTTTTTCCTTCCAGCTTCTTCTCTGGGCTTCTAGTTTTCCTTTGATGAATTTTGCTTTTGCCTTTTGTAGCATGATATGGTTCTGTTGGGATGGTTGTACTTCTGCAGTGCGCCATGCTTTGTTCATTTCTTCATGTAGTTTTTATAGCGTGTTTTACCAGTATGGTCACAGTTCTTCCTCGCTAATCTTGGTATTGTTTCCTTTGCTACCTTAGTACCGGTACTCCATTTTAAAAATCACTGCTGATTCTTTTAAATTCCATGTGTAGTACCCTAATATCTTTTGTGAGCAGATTTGCTCTGTGTTGGTAAGTGGACAAATTTGCTTTTTTTATAATTCCACCTTGGCTGACTTGGACTTGTATTAACTGTTATATTGATTTTGATGAATACAGGGCGATGGTCACTTCCACAGAGTTGTTGTTCTTCTTCTTCTTTTGTTTGCTTGAAATGTATTGTCTATATCTGCAATGTTGTTTCTTGTATAAACTTCACTGTCTTTTCTAGTTCATACAGAGTTCCATATAATTTTGCTTCCAGTGTTGTTTCTCTGGGCCAGTGGGTTTGCCTCATTATATCATATTCGGGGCAATCTTGAAGTACATGCGCCACAGTCTGGGGTGCCTGTCCACATGGCTGAATTGCCAATCTTGATTTTTGTATACATTCGGTTTTGCTGAGTGCATGTATGCCTCCATCCGCAGGCGAGTAATTTTATCGCCTGGCACGGCTTGGGTAAACACCAACTATGCTAAAACTGACTGGCTCAAGTGGATTTTCCTGCTTCTAATCTTAGCAAAGCTGTGAAGCACCAAGCAAACATAATAAATTGTCACCAAAAGGAGTGTAGGTTGACGATAAATGAGCAAATATCTGCTTAATAGCAGATAAAGCAATGTGCTGACCTTAGAGATCACAAGTAATCAGTACTCACAACAAATGTACCTGATTACTACCGTAGTGGAGAAGATATCGCCCCCAAACCGTTCTGTGACACATAATTTATTCAGTGTCTTCTTCTCCTTTAGTCCTTTGTGCTGACTGACAGTGACCGATATGCCTGGTGGCAGCTTGTAGAGGAGCCACAACCTGTATCTACTTTGCTCTGTCAACAACCATCCTTCACAAAGTGCCACAGCTCTTGTTCATGCTTAGCATTTCAGCCTCTCTACAGTTCTCCGCCCTTGCTTTCACTTTATGTCTGGAGTCCATAGCATGCAGGTCTGGTGATGGTGTCAGGATCTCTTCTGGTGATGGTGTCAGGATCTCTTCTGGTGATGGTGTCAGCGTCTCTTCTGGTGATGGTGTCAGGATCTCTTTTGGTGATGGTGTCAGGATCTCTTCTGGTGATGGTGTCAGGATCTCTTCTGGTGATGGTGTCAGGATCTCTTCTGGTGATGGTGTCAGGATCTCTTCTTGTGATGCTGTCAGGATCTCTTCTGGGGATGATGTCAGGATCTCTTCTGGTGATGGTGTCAGGATCTCTTCTGGTGATGGTGTCAGGATCTTTTCTGGTGATGGTGTCAGGATCTCTTCTGGTGATGGTGTCAGGATCTCTTCTGAGGATGGTGTCAGGGTCTCTTCTGGTGATGGTGTCAGGGTCTCTTCTGGTGATGGTGTCAGGGTCTCTTCTGGTGATGGTGTCAGGATCTCTTCTGGTGATGGTGTCAGGATCTCTTCTGGTGATGGTGTCAGGATCTCTTCTGGTGATGGTGTCAGGATCTCTTCTGGTGATGGTGTCAGGATCTCTTCTGGTGATGATGTCAGGATCTCTTCTGGTGATGATGTCAGGATCTCTACTTGTGATGGTGTCAGGATTTCTTCTGGTGATGGTGTCAGGGTCTGTTCTGGTGATTGTGTCAGTGTCTGTTCTGGTGATGGTGTCAGGGTCTCTTCTGGTGATGGTGTCAGGATCTCTTCTGGTGATGGTGTCAGGATCTCTTCTGGTGATGGTGTCAGGATCTCTTCTGGTGATGGTGTCAGGGTCTCTTCTGGTGATGGTGTCAGGGTCTTTTCTGGTGATGGTGTCAGGGTCTCTTCTGGTGATGGTGTCAGGGTCTCTTCTGGTGATGGTGTCAGGGTCTCTTCTGGTGATGGTGTCAGGATCTCTTCTGGTGATGGTGTCAGGATCTATTCTGGTGATGGTGTCAGGATCTATTCTGGTAATGGTGTCAGGATCTCTTCTGGTGATGGTGTCAGGATCTCTACTGGTGATGGTGTCAGGATCTCTTCTGGTGATGGTGTCAGGATCTCTTCTGGTGATGATGTCAGGATCTCTTCTGGTGATGATGTCAGGATCTCTTCTGGTGTTGGTGTCAGGATCTCTTCTGGTGATGGTGTCAGGATCTCTTCTGGTGATGGTGTCAGGATCTCTTCTGAGGTTGTGGCCCACCCAGTTCCAGCATCTACCCGCTATGATGGTGAGCATGTCTTCTTGGTGGCTCCACATTAGCAGTTCTTGGCTGGTGATGGTGTTGGTGATGGTGTTTGTGATGGTGTTCAGCCAGAAAATTTGAAACATTTTCTTAGGCAAATTACTCATAGTAGTGGTCTACAATTACATGAAAGGATACATGCTGGGGAAGTGTACTGTTTGTGATGAAGCATTTACTGTGAGTAGTCTACAACAACATAAAAGAACATGTACAGGAGAGATACCTTGCAAGTGTGATATTTTAGGTGCAGCATTTACTGAGACAGGTAACTTACAAAAGTATAAGAATATACATACAGGTAATAAGCCTTACATGTGTGATGTCTGTGGGGCAGCATTTACTCAAAGAGGTTGCCTACAAAATAATATAAGAACACATTCAGGAGAGAGCCTTACAATTGTGACGATTCTTTTTTTTTTTTAGAATTTGCACAGAGAGATGTTCCACACACAACATAAAAAAAGAATACTTTCATGAGAGAAACATTACAAGTGTATGATGTTTATGGTGCAGCAATTACTATGAGTGGGGGTCTACAAAATTATAAATGAATACATACAGGAGAGAAGCCTTACACGTGTGATGTTTGTAGTGCAGAATTTACTCTCAGTGGCAGCCTACAATTACATGAAAGAATACAGATGAAGAGTGGTGGAGCATATTTGTGCCTTCTGAAAAGTCACTACTTTAGTTGCACGCATTTCTCTTGATCTAAAGGAGAGAATCGTTACAGGTGGGATGTTTGTGGTGCAGCGTTTGCACAAAAGAACATGAAAGAACACATGCAAGATAGAAGCTTCACAAGTGTGGTTTTTTTGTTCTGTATTTATTCATACAGATAGTCTACAAAACCATACCAGAATACATATGGCAGATAATCCACTCAAATGTTGGTTTTCTTTTGTGCTGCATGTACTTAAATAGCCTACAGAAAATATTCTCATTAATCTCACAATCCTCTCTCTTTCAAACTGTCTCACTAACCTCCCAGTTGTATCTTTCTATCTCCAACATTCTCACTAATGTCACATTCTTCTCTCTCTCAAACTTTCTCACTAATCTCACAGTCTTGTGTCTCTCAAACTTTCTCACTAATCTCATAGTCTTCTCTCTCTCAAACTTTCTCACTAATCTCACAGTCTTCTCTCTCTCAAACTTTCTCACTAATCTCATAGTTTTCTCTCTCTCATAAGTTTCTCGCTAATCTCACAGTCCTCTTACTCTCTCAAACTTTCTTGCTAATCTCAGTCTTCTCCCTCTCAAACTTTCTCACTAATCTCAGTCTTCTTCCTCTCAAACTTTCTAACTAATCTCAGTCTTCTCCCTCTCAAACTTTCTAACTAATCTCAGTCTTCTCCCTCTCAAACTTTCTAACTAATCTCAGTCTTCTCCCTCTCAAACTTTCTAACTAATCTCAGTCTTCTCCCTCTCAAACTTTCTTACTAATCTCAAAGTGTTCTCTCTCTCTCAAACTTTCTAACTAATCTCAGTCTTCTCCCTCTCAAACTTTCTCACTAATCTCAGTCTTCTCCCTCTCAAACTTTCTCACTAATCTCAGTCTTCTCCCTCTCAAACTTTCTCACTAATCTCAGTCTTCTCCCTCTCAAACTTTCTCACTAATCTCAGTCTTCTCCCTCTCAAACTTTCTCACTAATCTCAGTCTTCTCCCTCTCAAACTCTCCCTCTCAAACTTTCTCATTAATCTCAGTCTTCTCCCTCTCAAACTTTCTAACTAATCTCAGCTTCTCCCTCTCAAACTTTCTCCCTAATCTCAGTCTTCTCCCTCTCCAACTTTCTCCCTAATCTCAGTCTTCTCCCTCTCAAACTTTCTCACTAATCTCAGTCTTCTCCATCTCAAACTGTCTCACTAATCTCACTTCTCTCCCCCTCTCAAACTTTCCCTCTCAAACTTTCTAACTAATCTCAGTCTTCTCCCTCTCAAACTTTCTCACTAATCTTAGTCTTCTCCCTCTCCTCTCTCAGTCTTCTCCCTCTCAAACTTCTCTAACTAATCTCAGTCTTCTCCCTCTTAAACTTCTCACTAATCTCAGTCTTCTCACTCTCAAACTTTCTAACTAAACTCAGTCTTCTCCCTCTCTTCCCTTTCTCACTAATCTCAGTCTTTTTCTCCCTCTCAAATCTCCTTCTCCCACTAACTCTCAGTCTCAGTCTTCTCCCTCTCAAACTTTCTCACTAATCTCAGTCTTCTCCCTCTCAAACTTTCTAACTAATCTCAGTCTTCTCCCTCTCAAACTTTCTAACTAATCTCAGTCTTTTCCCTCTCAAACGTTCTAACTAATCTCAGTCTTCTCCCTCTCAAACTCTCTAACTAATCTCAGTCTTCTCCCTCTCAAAGTCTCTAACTAATCTCAGTCTTCTCCCTCTCAAACTTTCTCACTAATCTCAGTCTTCTCCCTCTCAAACTTTCTCACTAATCTCAGTCTTCTCCCTCTCAAACTTTCTAACTAATCTCAGTCTTCTCCCTCTCAAACTTTCTAACTAATCTCAGTCTTCTCCCTCTCAAACTTTCTCACTAATCTCAGTCTTCCCTCTCTCAAACTTTCTAACTAATCTCAGTCTTCTCCCTCTCAAACTTTCTCACTAATCTCAGTCTTCTCCCTCTCAAACTTTCTCACTAATCTCAGTCTTCTCCCTCTCAAACTTTCTTACTAATCTCAAAGTGTTCTCTCTCTCTCAAACTTTCTAACTAATCTCAGTCTTCTCCCTCTCAAACTTTCTAACTAATCTCAGTCTTCTCCCTCTCAAACTTTCTCACTAATCTCAGTCTTCTCCCTCTCAAACTTTCTAACTAATCTCAGTCTTCTCCCTCCCCCAACAAACTTTCCTCTCACTAATCTCAGTCTCCCCTCACAAACTTTCTAACTAATCTCAGTCTCACTCCCTCCCTCTCAAACTTTCTCACTAATCTCCCCTTCTCTTTCTCTCTCAAACTTTCTCACTAATCCCCCACAGTCTTCTCCCTCTCAAACTTTCTCCACTAATCTCAGTCTTCTCCCTCTCAAACCCCCCCCCTCACTAATTCTCCCCCTTCTCCCTCTCAAACTTTCCACTAATCTCAGTCCTCCTCTCCTCCTTCAAACTTTCTCACTAATCTCAGTCTTCTCCCTCTCAAACTTTCTCACTAATCTCAGTCTTCTCCCTCTCAAACTTTCTCACTAATCTCAGTCTTCTCCCTCTCAAACTTTCTAACTAATCTTAGTCTTCTCCCTCTCAAACTTTCTAACTAATCTCAGTCTTCTCCCTCTCAAACTTTCTCACTAATCTCAGTCTTCTCCCTCTCAATCTCTCAAAAAACTAATCTCTCAGTCTTCCCCTCCCTCTCAAACTTTCTAACTAATCTCAGGTCTTCTCCCTCTCAAACTTTCTCACTAATCTCAGTCTTCCCCCCTCTCAAACTTTCTCACTAATCTCCCCCCTCTTCTCCCTCTCAAACTTTCTAACTAATCTTAGTCTTCTCCCTTTCAAACTTTCTCACTAATCTCAGTCTTCTCCCTCTCAAACTTTCTAACTAATCTCAGTCTTCTCCCTCTCAAACTTTCTAACTAATCTCAGTCTTCTCCCTCTCAAACTTTCTCACTAATCTCAGTCTTCTCCCTCTCAAACTTTCTCACTAATCTCACAGTCTTCCCCTCTCCTCCTTTCTCACTAATCTCAGTCTTCTCCCCTCTCAAACTTTCTCACTAATCTCATCTTCTCCCTCTTCATCCCTTTCTCACTAATCTCAGTCTTTCTCCCTCTCAAACCTTCTCACTAATCTCAGTCTTCTCCCTCTCAAACTTGCTCACTAATCCCCCACCCCCCCTTCTCCCTCTCAAACTTGCTCACTAATCTCAGTCTTCCCCCTCTCAAACTTCCCATTTTCCCCTCTCCCTTCAGTCTTCCCCCCTCAAACTTTCTCACTAATCTCAGTCTTTGTGTCTCTCAACTTTCTCAAGTCTAATCTCAGTCTTCCCCTCCTTCTCCTTTCTCACTAATCTCAGTCTTCCCCTCTCCCCTCCCCTCAAAACCCCCCTCCCCCCCTCACTTCTTCTCCCCTCTCAAACTTTCTCCTAATCACCAGTCCCCTTCTCCCTCTCAAACCCCCTCACTAATCTCAGTCCTTTCCCCTCCCAAACTCTTCTTTCTGTCCTCTTGATAGTCTTCTCCCTCTCAAACTTTCCAACTGAATCTCCCAGTCTTTTCCTCCCTCTCCCACCTTTCTCCTAATCCAGTCTTTCCCCTCCTTCCTTTCTCCCCCTAATCTCACCCTGTCCCCTCCCTCTCAAACTTTATATTTCTCCCACTAATCTCCCCCTTCCTCCCTCTTCTTTCTCACTAATCTCAGTCCTTCCTCCCTCTCAAACTTTCTAACCAGTCTTTCTCAGTCTTCTCCCCCTCAAACCCCCTTTAATCTCAGTCTTCTCCCTCTCAAACTTTCTCACTAATCTCTCCCCCCCTGTCTCACTTTCTCCCTCACCCCATCCTCTCACTTCTTCCCCCCTCCCACTTTCTCCTCTCTCCCAGTCTTTGTGTCTCTCAAACTTTATCCCCCCCAGTCCCCCCCCCTCCCTCTCCAAAACTCCCTAACTAATCTCAGTCTTTCCCTCCTCACTAACTTTCTCCCAATCTTTGTCTCCTCAACCATCTTCAAGTCCCATCTGTCCTCACTTCTACATTCTCCTCCTTATCCCTCTCACCCCTTAATATCCCCCCCAGTCCCCCTCCTCACTTGATATCTCACCAGTCTTTGTGTCCTCACTTGATATCCCACCAGTCTTTATGTCCTCACTTGATATCTCACCAGTCTTTATGTCCTCACTTGATATCTCACCAGTCTTTGTGTCCTCACTTGATATCTCACCAGTCTTTGTGTCCTCACTTCCCCCCCTTCCTCTATCCCCCTCAGTCTCCCCCCTGTTCTTTTGATATCTCACCAGTCTTTGTGTCTCAAACCCCCTCCTCCCTCAGTCTTTGTGTCTCTCAAACTTTCTGACTATCTCTCAGTCTTCCCCTCTCAAACTTTCTTGACTATCCAGTCTTCCTCACTCCCTCACAGTCTTTATGTCCTCACTTGATATCCCACCAGTCTTTATGTCCTCACTTGATATCTCACCAGTCTTTATGTCCTCACTTGATATCCCAGCACTTGATATCCCACCAGTCTTTGTGTCCTCACTTGATATCCCACCAGTCTTTGTGTCCTCACTTGATATCCCACCAGTCTTTGTGTCCTCACTTGATATCCCACCAGTCTTTATGTCCTCACTTGATATCCCACCAGTCTTTATGTCCTCACTTGATATCCCACCAGTCTTTGTGTCCTCACTTGATATCCCACCAGTCTTTGTGTCCTCACTTGATATCCCACCAGTCTTTGTGTCCTCACTTGATATCCCACCAGTCTTTGTGTCCTCACTTGATATCCCACCAGTCTTGATATCCCACCAGTCTTTGTGTCCTCACTTGATATCCCACCAGTCTTTGTGTCCTCACTTGATATCCCACCAGTCTTTGTGTCCTCACTTGATATCCCACCAGTCTTTATGTCCTCACTTGATATCCCACCAGTCTTTGTGTCCTCACTTGATATCCCACCAGTCTTTGTGTCCTCACTTGATATCTCACCAGTCTTTATGTCCTCACTTGATATCCCACCAGTCTTTATGTCCTCACTTGATATCTCACCAGTCTTTATGTCCTCACTTGATATCTCACCAGTCTTTGTGTCCTCACTTGATATCCCACCAGTCTTTGTGTCCTCACTTGATATCCCACCAGTCTTCCTGTCCTCACTTGATATCCCTCCAGTCCTGTTGTCCTCGCTTGATATCCCACCAGTCTTTCTCCCCTCAAACTCCCCATCTCTCCACCCTTTCCCTCCTCACTTGATATCCACCAGTCTTTTGTCCCTCTCACTTTATCCCATCCAGTCTTTGTGTCTCTCAAACTTCTCTGATATCCCAGTCCAGTCCCTCCCCCCCTCACTTTCCCCTCCCACCAGTCTTTCCCTCCTCAAACTTGATATCCTAATCTCAGTCTTTGTGTCCTCACTTGATATCCCACCAGTCTTTATGTCCTCACTTGATATCCCACCAGTCTTTATGTCCTCACTTGATATCTCTCCCTTCCCTTTTGTCCTCACTCTCCCACCAGTCCTCCTCACTCAAATATCTCACCAATCTCAGTCTCCCCACTTGATATCCCCCCTCTCTTTATGTCCTCACCCTATATCCACCAGTCTTTGTGTCCCCTCAAACTTGATTCCCACAATCCAGTCTTCTCCCTCCTCACTTGATATCTCACCAGTCTGTCCCTCACTTGATATCCCACTCAGTCTTTTTCCTCACTTATATCCCACCAGTCTTCCCTCCCTCTCAAACTTTCTCATAATCTCCCTTCTCCCTCTCTTCTCCTCCTCTCTTTCTCTTCACCATCTTTGTCCCTCTCTCTCCTCCTCCTTCCCCTCTCATCCAGTCTTCTGTCCTCACTCTCTATCTCCAACCCAGTCTTCTCCCCTCACCTTTCTTCAAACTCTCCATCTATCCCACCTCTTTTCTCCTCACTGATATCCATCCAGTCTCCTCCTCACTTGATCCACCAGTCTTTCTTCCTCCCACTTGATATCCCCCTCTCTCCCCCCCCTCACTTGATATCCCTCAGTCCCCCTCCCTCCCTCCTCCCTCACTTGATATCCACCACTAATCCCCCCACTTGATATCCCCCTCTCCCCTCCTCCCTTGATATCCCTTCAGTCTCCCTCCTCACTTTGATATCCCCTCAGTCCCTCTCTCACTTCCCCTTCCTCACACCAGTCTTTTGTCTCTCTCTCACTTGATATCCCCATCTCCACTTCTTTCTCTCCTCCCCACTTGATATCTCACCAGTCTTTGTGTCCTCACTTGATATCCCCCCCTAATCCAATGTCCTCCTCCTTTTCCCAGTCTCAAAAACTTGATATCCCCCCCAGTCCCTCCCCTCCTCACTCAAACTTTCTCCCTCTCTTGTCTTCCCCCCCTCACTCCCCCCCCCCCCTCACTTCCCCTTCCCCTCCCTCACTTGATATCCCCATCTTTGTGTCCTTTTGATCCCCCCTCTCCTCCCCCCCTTTCTATATCCCCTCAGTCCCCCCCCCCTCACTTGATATCCCACCAGTCTTTATGTCCTCACTTGATATCCCACCAGTCTTTGTGTCCTCACTTGATATCCCACAGTCCCCTTTCCTCCCTCACTTATATCCCCCCAGTCCCTGTCCCCACTTCTCCACCACTTTCCCCCCTCACTTGATATCCCCCCACCAGTCTTTCCCCCTCACTTGATATCCCACCAGTCTTTATGTCCTCACTTGATATCTCACCAGTCTTTATGTCCTCACTTGATATCCCACCAGTCTTTCTCCTCCTCCCCCCCTCCCACCTCCCTCCCTCAAATCCTCACTTGATATCCCCCCTCCCCCCTTTTTCCTCACTTGATCCCCCCTTCTTCCTCCCCTCTCACTCCTTGATATCCCACCAGTCTCTTCTGTCCTCCCCTCTCCTCCTCTCTTCCATATCCCACCTTTCCCCCCCCCCCTCACTTGATATCCCCCCCAGTCCCCCCCCCTCCACTTGATATCCCACCAGTCTTTGTGTCCTCACTTGATCTACCCCCCAGTCAAATGTCCTCCCCCCCCCCCCCCTTCTTTCATTTCCCCCCCCCCACCAGTCCTCCCCTCACTTGATATCCCCCCAGTCCCCCTGTCCTCACTCCCTTCCCCCCCCCCAGTCTTCCCTCCCACTTGATTTCCCCACCAGTCTTTGTCCTCACCCCCCCCCCCACCAGTCTTTATCCTCCTCACTTGATATCCTCAGTTTTCCCCTGTCCTCACTTCACCCCTTCCCCCCAGTCTTGTGTCTCTCCCCTTGATATCCCCATTCTCTCCCCTTCTCCTCACTTATATCCCCCAGTCTTTATGTCCCCCCTCTTGATATCCCACCAGTCCCTCCTCACTAATCTCAGCCCTTCCCCCTGATATCCTCAAACTTTTCCTCCCCCCCCCCCCCTTTCCTTCCTCTCTTGATCTCTCCACATCTCATGTCCCCTCCCCTCCCCAAACTTTTTACTTCCAGTCTTTTCTCCTCCCCACTTGATATCCCCCTCTCTTGTGTCCCTCTCTTCTCCCTCCCCTCTTTGTGTCCCTCAACTGATATCTCACCAGTCTTTGTGTCCCTCCACTTCAATCACTATCCCATCCAGTCCCTGTCCTCCCTTCATCCCCCCCCTTTTTTCCTCACTTGATAATCCCACCTTCCCCCTCTCCTCTCAAACTTTCCCACCAGTCTTTATCTCCTCACTTCAATTCTTCTCACTAATCTCTCCCTTTCCCCCAAACTTGATTTCACTAATCCCCAGTCTTTGTCCTCACTTGACTTCTCTCTCTCCAGTCTTTTTTCCTCACTTGATATCCCCCAGTCTTCTCCCCCTCCTCACCCTTCCCCCCCTAATCTCATGGTCCCCCTTCCCCCCCCTCTCCTCACTTTCTACCCCTTTCTCCCCCCCTTTGTCCCTCCCCCTTGATTTCCCCTTCTCCAGTCCCCCTTGTCCTCTCCCTCAATTTTTTCTCAACTCCCCCCCTCTTTGTGTCCTCACTTAATCTCCCCACCAGTCCCTGTCCTCACTTGATATCCCATCCAGTCTTCTCCCTCCTCACTCTCATATCTCCCAGTCTTCCTCTCCCTCTCAATCCCCACCAGTCCCCCCCCCTCCACTTGATATCCTCCACCCTCTTTTCCCCCCCCTCACTTCTCCCTACTATCTCCCTTTCTTCCCCTCTCTCTTTCTCTCACTTGATCTCAACACTTTCTTTGTGTCTCTCACTGATATCCCACCCCCCCTTTACCCTCACCCCCCTCTCCCCCATCTTTGTGTTCTCCCCCCCTGATATCCCCCAGTCTTTGTGTCCCTCACTTCATATCCCCAGTCCCCCCCCCTCCTCACCCCCTCCACCACTCTCTCCAGTCCTCCTCTCTCTCCAAACTTCCTCCCTAATCTCACCAGTCTTTGTCCCTCCTCACTTCTAACTAATCCAGTCTTTGTGTCCCCCCTTATCCTTCCCACCCAGTCTCTCAGTCTTCTCCCTTGAAACTTTTCTCCCACCATCTTTCCAGGCTTTCCCCCCCTTCCCCACCCCCAAACCCTCCTCACTTGATATCCCCCAGTCCTTTTCCCCCTCCCTTGATATCTCCCGCTTCCCAAATTCCCTCACAAAATTTTCTAACTCATCCAGTCTTTTTTCCTCACTTCCCCTTTCTCACTAATCCAGTCTTTCCTCCCCTTGATCTCCCATCCAGTCTTTCTTCCCCCCCCCTCAACTCCCCCCACCATCCAGTCCTTTCCCCCCTCACCCCCCCCCATCTTTATGTCCTCACTTTGATATCCCCCTCTTTGTTCCCACCCCTCTCTCTTCTTTCTCCCCTCAAACTTTCTAATAATCCCCCCCCTCTGTCTCCTCACTTCTCCCACTAGTCTCATCTCTTTTCCTCCAAACTCTCCCTCTCTCCTCCCCCTCCAGTCTTTGTTCCTCACCCTGATCCCCCCCAGTCTTTCTCCCCTCTCAAACTTTTCCCACCATCTCAGTCCCTCTCCCCCTCACTTGATATCCCACTAATCTCAGTCTCCTCCCTCCCCTCCCCTTCTCCCCCCCCCCCTCCAAACCCATCCTCTCTCTTCAAATATCCCTCCCTCCTCTTTCCTCCCCCTCACTTGATATCCCTCAGTCTTTCCCCCCTCACTTGATCTCCCACCAGTCCTTTTCTCTCCTCACTAATCTCCCTATCCCCCAGTCCTTTCACCCCCCCTCACTTCTTCTCCCTCTCCCCCCCCCCCTCCCCCTTCCCCCCCCCCCCAGTCTTCCTGTGTCCTCACTGATATCTCCCCCCTCAGTCTTCCCCTGTCTCTCAAACTTTCTCCCATCCAGTCCCCCTCCCCTCAAACTTTTTCCACCAGTCCCTTTTCTCCTCCCTTGATTTCCCACTTTTCTTTGTGTCCTCACTTGATCCCCCCAAAGTCTTTTTGTTCTCACTTATATCCTCCCAGTCTTTCCCCTCACTTTATCCCTCCAGTCTTTGTGTCCTCTCCCTTGATATCCCACCAGTCTTTTTCTCACTTTATATCCCACCAGTCTTTCTCCCCCTCAAACTTGATAACCCCCCCCCTTTTTCCTCTCCCATCCCCCCCACCCCACCTAATCTCTCTTCTCCCTCTCAAACTTTTTATCTAATCCCCCCCAGTCTTCTCCCCCTCATGTCTTTCACCATCCCACCAGTCTTCCCTCAGTCTCCTCTCTCTCTCCCCCTTCTTCCCCCTCCCTTCCCCTCTCCCTCCCCCAATCTTTCCTCTCCTCTCCTTTCCACTTCCATCTCCCTCCCTCTCTCACTCCCCTCTTCTCCCTCAAACTTCTTTAATCTCCTCACTTGATCCCTCTCCAGTCACCCCCCCCCTCAAACTTTCTCTTCCTTGATCCTCCCTCTCTCAAACTCCCTAACTAATCTCAGTCTTCTCCCTCCCTCAAACCCCTTACCCATCTCAAAGTTTCTCTCTCTCTCCCCCCCCTTTTCCCACCTCTTCCCAAATTCCTCTAACTATATCTCCCAGTCTTTCCCTCTCTCAAACTAATCCCATGGTGTTCTCTCTCACAAAGTCTTTCACTTTCTCACTTATCCCTCCCCCAGTCTTTGTGTCCCTCACTTGATTCTCCCCCCCTCTTCCTCTCTCTTCTCACTCTCTTTCTCTCTCAAACACTTTCTCACTAATCTCACAGTCTTGTGTGTCCCTCTTCTCATCTCTCCAACCTCCCTTGTGTCCTCCCCTTAATACTTCCCACCAATCTCTTTCTTCCCCCCTCTCAAACTTTCTCAATCTTTTCTCCCCCTCCTCAAACTTTCTATCCCACCAGTCCTTTGTGTCCTCACTTCCTCACCAGTCTTCCCCCTGTCTCTCTTGATATCCCACCATTCCTTTTTCCCTCTCACTTGATATCTCACCAGTCTTATCCCCTCCCCTCTTGATATCCCCAGTCTTTGTGTCCTCAAAACTTTCTCACAGTTTCAGTCTTTGTGTCCTCACTTGATATCCTCCCAGTCTTCCTTTCTCCTCACTTGATCTAATCCCACCAGTCTTTGTGTCCTCACTTGATATCTCTCTCACCATCTCTTTGTGTCCTCTCATTCTCTCATATCCCCTCAATCTCCCCTCCTCTTTAATGTCCTCTCTCTTCTCCCCCAGTCTTTCCCCTCCTCACTTGATATCTCCATCCAGTCCTTCTCTCCCTTAAACTTTCTAACTAATCCAGTCTTCTCCCTCTATAAACTTTTTCTTTCACTCATCTCAGTCTTCTCCCTCTTAAACTTTCTCCTCACTGAATCTCAGTCTTTCTCCCCTAAACTTTCTCACCATCCAGTCTTTTCCCTCCTCAAACTTGATAACTAATCCAGTCTTTCTCCCTCTCAAACTTTCTAACTAATCTCAGTCTTCAGTCCCCTTTCAAACCCCCCTCACTAATTGATATCTCCCTCCCTTTCTCTTCTTCTCCCTCTCAAACTTTCTAACTAATCTCAGTCTTCTCCCTCTCAAACTTATCTAACTAATCCAGTCTTCTGTCTCAAACCTCCCTCACTAATCTCAGTCTTCCAGTCCTCAAACTTTCTCACTAATCTCAGTCTTCTCCCCTCTGTGTCTTTCTCACTAATCCCACTCAGTCTTTGTGTCCTCACTTATCTTTCCACTAATCTCAGTCTTCTCCCTCTCAAACTTGATATCTAATCCAGTCTTTCCCTCCTCAAACTTTTCTCACTAATCTCACCAGTCTTCTCCCTCTCAAACTTGATATCCCATCTCAGTCTTCTCCCTCTCAAACTTTTCTCACTAATAATCTCAGTCTTCTTCCCCTCTCAAATTTCTCACCAATCTTTGTGTCTTCTCCCTCTCAAACTTTCTCTAATCTCACTTTCCCTCTCAAACTTCCTCACTTGAATCTCACCAGTCTTTCTGTCCTCTCAAACTTTCTCACCAATCTTGTGTCTTCTCACTCTGACTTTCTCACTAATCTCAGTCTTCTCCCTCTCAAACTTGATAACTCCCATCTCAGTCTTTCTCCCCTCAAACTTGATATAACTAATCTCAGTCTTCTCCCCTCACTTTCTAACTAATCTCAGTCTCCCCCCTCTTGTGTCCTCACTGGATATCTCACCAGTCTTTGTGTCCTCCTTCAAACTTTCTCACTAATCTCAGTCTTCTCCCTTCAAACTTTCTCCCAATCTCAGTCTTCTCCCTCTCAAACTTTTCTAACTAATCTCAGTCTTCTCCCTCTTCAAACTTTCCCACCAGTCTATGTCCTCACTCTGATTTCCCACCAGTCTCTTTTTCCTCACTATCTCATCTCAGTCTTTCCCTCTCCTCACTCTAACTTTCTATCCATCTCAGTCTTCTCCCTCTCAAACTTTCTAACTAATCTCAGTCTCCCTCTCCTCTCAAACTTTCCTCACTAATCCACCAGTCTTTGTGTCCTCCCTCTCAAATTTCTCACCTAATCTCAGTCCTCACTTGATATCCCACCAGTCTCTCAAACTTTCTAATAATCACCAGTCTTCTCCCTCTCAAACTTTCTCACTAATCTCAGTCTTCTCCCTCTCAAACTTTCTCACTAATCTCAGTCTTCCCTCTCTCAAACTTTCTAACTAATCTCAATCTCCTCCCTCTCAAACTTTCTCACTAATCTCACATTCCCTCTCAAACTTTCTAACTAATCCACCAGTCTTCTCCCTCTCAAACTTTCTAAGTCTTTAATCTCAGTCTTCTATCTCTCAAAGTCTTTTCCTCACTCAGTCTTAATCTCACCAGTTTTCAGTCTCCCTTTCAAACTTTCTCACTAATCTCAGTCTTCCCTCTCTAAAACTTTCTAACTAATCTCAGTCTTCTCCCTCTCAAACTTTCTCACTAATCTTAGTCTTCTCCATCTCAAACTTTCTCACTAATCTCACAGTCTCTCACTTGATATCTTCTCTCTTTCTCAAACTTCTAACTAATCTCGGTCTTCTCCCTCATCACTTTCTCACTAATCTCAGTCTTCTCCCTCTCAAACTTTCTCACTAATCTCAGTCTTTTCTCCCTCTCAAACTACTCTCTAACTAATCTCAGTCTTTCTGTCCTCACTTCAAATTCCCACCAGTCTTTTTGTCTCAAACTTTCACTAGTCTTCTCCCTCTCAAACTTTCTCACTAATCTTAGTCTTCTCCATCTCAAACTTTCTCACTAATCTCAGTCTTCTCCCTCTCAAACTTTCTTACTAATCTCAGTCTTCTCCCTCTCAAACTTTCTAACTAATCTCAGTCTTCTCTCTCTCAAACTTTCTAACTAATCTCAGTCTTCTCCCTCTCAAACTTTCTCACTAATCTCAGTCTTCTCCCTCTCAAACTTTCTCACTAATCTCAGTCTTCTCCCTCTCAAACTTTCTTACTAATCTCAAAGTGTTCTCTCTCTCTCAAACTTTCTAACTAATCTCAGTCTTCTCCCTCTCAAACTTTCTTACTAATCTCAAAGTGTTCTCTCTCTCTCAAACTTTCTTATTTCTAACTAATCTCACAGTCTTCTCCCTCTCCAACTAATCTCATGGTGTTCTCTCTCACAAACTTTCTCACTAGTCTCACAGTCTTGTGTCCCTCAAACTTTCTCACTAATCTCACAGTCCTCTTTCTCTCTCAAACTTTCTCACTAATCTCACAGTCTTGTGTCTCTCATTCTCACTAATCTCAGTCTTCTCCCTCTTAAACTTTCTCACTAATCTCAGTCTTCTCCCTCTTAAACTTTCTCACTAATCTCAGTCTTCTCCCTCTCAAACTTTCTTACTAATCTCAAAGTGTTCTCTCTCTCTCTCAAACTTTCTTATTTCTAACTAATCTCACAGTCTTCTCCCTCTCCAACTAATCTCATGGTGTTCTCTCTCACAAACTTTCTCACTAGTTTCACAGTCTTGTGTCCCTCAAACTTTCTCACTAATCTCACAGTCCTCTTTCTCTCTCAAACTTTCTCACTAATCTCACAGTCTTGTGTCTCTCATTCTCACTAATCTCAATCTTCTCCCTCTTAAACTTTCTCACTAATCTCAGTCTTCTCCCTCTCAAACTTTCTCACTAATCTCAGTCTTCTCCCTCTCAAACTTTCTAACTAATCTCAGTCTTCTCCCTCTTAAACTTTCTTACTAATCTCAGTCTTCTCCCTCTTAAACTTTCTAACTAATCTCAGTCTTCTCCCTCTTAAACTTTCTCACTAATCTCAGTCTTCTCTCTCTCAAACTTTCTTACTAATCTCAGTCTTCTCCCTCTCAAACTTTCTAACTAATCTCAGTCTTCTCCCTCTTAAACTTTCTAACTAATCTCAGTCTTCTCCCTCTCAAACTTTCTAACTAATCTCAGACTTCTCCCTCTCAAACTTTCTAACTAATCTCAGTCTTCTCCCTCTTAAACTTTCTCACTAATCTCAGTCTTCTCTCCCTCTCAAACTTTCTAACTAATCTCAGTCTTCTCCCTCTCAAACTTTCTAACTAATCTCAGTCTTCTCCCTCTCAAACTTTCTAACTAATCTCAGTCTTCTCCCTCTCCAACTAATCTCAGTCTTCTCCCTCTCAAACTTTCTAACTAATCTCAGTCTTCTCCCTCTCAAACTTTCTAACTAATCTCAGTCTTCTCCCTCTCAAACTTTCTAACTAATCTCAGTCTTCTCCCTCTCAAACTTTCTCACTAATCTCAGTCTTCTCCCTCTCAAACTTTCTCACTAATCTCAGTCTTCTCCCTCTCAAACTTTCTCACTAATCTCAGTCTTCTCCCTCTCAAACTTTCTCACTAATCTCAGTCTTCTCCCTCTCAAACTTTCTAACTAATCTCAGTCTTCTCCCTCTCAAACTTTCTAACTAATCTCAGTCTTCTCCCTCTCAAACTTTCTAACTAATCTCAGCTTCTCTCTCTCAATTTTTCTCACTAATCTCAATCTTCTCCCTCTCAAACTTTCTAACTAATCTCAGTCTTCTCCCTCTCAAACTTTCTAACTAATCTCAGTCTTCTCCCTCTCAAACTTTCTTACTAACCTCAGTCTTCTCCCTCTCAAACTAGTGATTACTGCATTAGCAGATTGCATATTAACATTTTCCCAATTAGAAATTTGCTGTGGAGTGCATTCTTTCACTCCATGAATGCGACCGATGATAAGATCAGCGATCGGATTCGGCAAGAGACATGCTTGCACATCTCCTGTAAAGAAAGGAGTAGCAATATTGATAATGGCAGTGGAGTACTTCTCCAATGTGCCACCAAATGTTACACATTTGACTACATTGCCTGTGGCTCGAGAAGGATTTACGAGCGACTGCCTCCCTCCGATGGTAGTGCACCCCGAATCGAAAAGAATTGATACCGGAGTACCATCTATTAGACCTCTATTGAAGACAAGAGCACCCCTTCCATTATGCGCGATTGACGCAAGGAGAGCGGGAAGCGGGTGACCACAGCTTAAAGTAGAAACTGTGGTTGGATCAAATAATGTTTTGCATTGCGAACACTGAGATGCTCTATCAAAATCGAAAGCAGAACATCCTACATTATTAGAGTCTTTTTTATCATTATTCTGACTACCGGCCTCATGGAACTCTTGTTGTGCAGAGTTAGCCTGGTAATGAGATTTACCATGTCTTTTGTGTTGTGATCTACCTCGGTTATAATTGCCTCTATAATTATTATTTCCTCTGTTATAACCCCTATTTGGGTTTGAATCATAATATTCATGATCATAATCATCATGCTCATTATAATGAGTATCCCTGTAATGTTGGTTTTGTTGTTTCCATGAAGACCTTGGGTAGTTCCTATAGTTACTCCCTTTTCGGAAATTTCTATAATTATGGGCACCCCTCGTGTATCGAGGACTGTCAGCCCGATTCCAGTTCTTCGAAGAAGAACCCTGATTTGAGTGGTTACCTTGGTTTTGATGCTTATTCCAATTAACCTTTTTATCAAATTTATTTTGAGCTCCTTGGAATTTGTGTGAGTAATTATGATTATATTCTGTTGCTGAAGCAACTGGCATACCCTCTTTAATGTTAGTGTTACCAAGAATTATGTCAGGGTGTGCCGTGGCATACTGGTCATAATATTCTTCCATTTGCTTTAATGTACTAGGTTTACACTCATGTAAAAACTCTAGGAATGGTTTATTTACCGAAGACATGACCTTGTCTCTTAGCAATAAATCCGTAAGGCCATCAAATGTTTTCTCTATTTTGGATAATTCAATCCATCGTGAGAGTGTAAGTCGTGCTTTTGAAATGAATTCAGAGAATTCCACACCTGTCTCAGGTCTCATTGTTTTAAACAAAAGGCGATAACCTTCTTCTGACAATTGGTATTTCTTTATCAAGACTGCCCTAATAGCATCATAATTATCTTTGTCGGCCTCTTCAACCAAACATAACTTAGTCAGAGAATCCCCTTTTAGATTTTCAGACAACTGATTCACATACTGTGATTTATCCACATTATGAGCTCGACAAACACGTTCAAATCTATCAAGCCAGAATGCTATGTCATCACTGGCAGAGTTGAACGCTGGTACCTTGACCTTGTAAGTAAAGGGTTTACCATTACCACCAGATGATTGATTAACATTACTCATGTTTGCCAATTTCAGTTTCTCTAACTCAAATGCTAAAAGTTCTTTCTGATGTTCATGTTCCCTAATTGCTTTTCTTTCCTCAGCGTCAGCTCTTTTTTCCTCAGCAGCAGCTTGAAATTTTCTTTCCTCAGCTTCAGCTCTTTTTTCCTCAGCAGCAGCTTCTCTTTGCAATCTTTTTTCTTCAGCCTCGGCTGCTTTAATTTGTTTTTCCATTTCCATTTGGAATCTTTTTTCCTCAGTCTGTATCTGCAATTTCTTTTGTTCAGCTTCTCTCTCCAATCTTTTCTCTTCAGCCGCCATTTTTTTCTCTTCAGCTGCAGCTTTTTTCTCTTCAGCTGCAGCTTTATTCTCTTCTGCAGCTAATGCTTTGTCATATTGAGCAACTGCCCATTCTTCTAAGTCTTTACCAGTCTTATCCGGGGATTTCCCTTGTGCAATAAAGTAATCTAATGTAGACATCCTGTCTAATGAAATAGTAATCTGAAAAAGTAAATAAATTACCTTGTCCCACTTAAATGGGAGGCAAGTCTATACTATAGACTTATATACTTTATATAGTTACTGATAAGATCTCTTTTTGGAAGACAGACGTCATCATCATCAGTTGATAAACTCTTATAATACAAGACCCTTGCCCTGAGCAAGAGACATGCTGAAAAAATCTGAAGCTCACTCGAACACCACCAGAGTTAAATACTGTGTTGTTGTGTTGCTCGTGGTTTGAGTATGGAATGTCAACTTGACCTACGCAGTGGTGTGTAGACATAGATTGAGTGTATAACATGCGAATGATAAGAAGAGTTCGTGGTGTTGACAAATGTTCTTTTCTCACACTCATGTATGGCTGGAAGTCATCGACACCAACGACTGTGTACCTTTACTACAGTTTAATTTGGACGTACACACTCGACAGCACAGATAGTGACAAATCACAGGTTGGCATAATACATCATGGTACAGTGGATAAATGGTCTTGCAATGTTACATGGGCACTCATGTAGAATAATAGTATAATGGACTGTCAGTAGCCAAGCACTCAGTATTGCCCATATATATATATCATCTGAGTTTACTGACAAAGCACGTCAGATTATAAACAATGTCCAAGATGGCTTCTAGACCTAACCTCGTCTAGCGAAGATTCCTTAACATAATGTCCAGCACAGATTTTTCCATATAATCAAATTGAACCGCTAGCAATGGGTTCTCATGTGTAGCAGTGATCTCTGGACTAATCAAGCGATAATACGGGCATCCCTTTTCTCTTCTTGAAAGTCACTAAATGTTTGGTTCCAAGATGGCTTCTCTCATGAGCTGTCACTCACGTTTGGATACAGATAATGAACCTGTCTTAAAGTTAGTCATTCATTAAATGTTTCATTGCTCTGTAGATTCTATCATGATACAATTGACTGCATTCTACAGGATATAGTGCTGCTAGGAATCAGAGTCGTTTTCCATCTAGTTAAATGCATCCTCTCAGATGTACAAAATCGTACCTATCGAAAAACGGTGGCTTCATACGAGAGTTCAAAAGAGTATCTTTTATTACCTGGGTATCAGAAATATGATTCTGCCATTCCTTGGCAATAAGAATGAACACTGGGGTAAAGCATACATGATAGGTCTAGACGACTATCACTTTCCCCATAAATATAGAGATCACTTTTTCCGGCTACAAGCCGACATAGAAAAACACAGCCCATCATCAGGGTGAAGCCAAAACACACCTCTCTCTCTCGCGACACATCCGCCGAACAGCCTTTGACCTCTCTAGAGACAAAAGAACATATAGTTCGACTTAGATATGTAAAGATATACAGATATAAGACAGACTCGTCCTACTCAGACAAACAATACACATAAATTCAGGCCATAGATATTCTGAAGCAAGAACAATCTATTACTACCCAAACAAAGAATAAATCGCAGTAAAACTGGATTCATCCGCGGAGTTCGATCGAAAGAGACGACACAACTTTCAAGGGAAGTAACTCAATAATGACTTTTCCTTAAGCACTAAAAAGTATCTATTTTGTTTACAAAATATTTGCGAACATAACAAGTATACCAATGTATAATATTGTGAGATATCAAAGACTGCACGTAACAGTCTTACCACACCTCCCGGGAAAAAAAGGAACTTTATTTTTTTTGAAATACATCTAGGAGCAACGTACAATAGGCTTACAACGCATGAATAATGCGTAGATGAAAATATCAGGAATAAATATAACGCCTAATATGAGGCTAAGTCGACTTATGGAGTACTATAGAACTAGACATATCAAAACGTCTAAGCCCTAATAGTTATGTGAAATCATGTGGGCATCTTGACAGAATGTCTGCCATCACATTTTCTGATCCACGAATAGCTCGCACAGAGAAATGAAAAGGTTGAAGAGCAATTGCATATCGAGTAGACCTCGAGCTCTTCAAATTCTTACTCTGTATAGCAGTAAGAGCTTTTTGGTCGGTTTCTACTATGAAATGTGCGCCTAGAAGGAATCTCTGTAGTTTGAGGATCGACCAAACCATAGCTAATAGCTCACGATCTAAAACCGAATAATTCCTTTCTGCCGCATTAAGTTTTCTGGAAATATACATTACAGGATGCAGAGTTCCAGAGTACTCTTGCATTAGTGCCGCTCCAATCCCAGTGGATGAAGCGTCACTACGAAGAACGAATGTCTTATCTTTAGTAGGTAGCACTAAAATAGGTGGTGTTGAAAATAATGTTTTAATCTTATCCAGAGAGCATTGGCATTCCTGAGACCAGTGGACCATATTAGGCGAACCTTTCTTTAGAAGTGTAGAAAGAGGTGCCATGATAGAGGATAGATTCTGAATGAATCTGCCATAAAATTGAATAAGACCTAACAGACTTCTCACCTGTTTTTTAGTCTTAGGGATCGAGATGTTAAGTATCTTACTAGTATTATGGTCCTCTGTCTTTAGGAAACCATGACCAACTCGGTGGCCTAGGAAAGAAATTTCGCTAAAACCAATATAGGCTTTAGAGGGTTTCGCTGTCAGGTTGTGCTCGCGCAAAGTAGACAGCAATTCATCTAACCCTGAATAGTGATCTTCCCAAGTATCGCTGAAAAGACAGATGTCGTCTAGATATGCAATGACATCTGACCGATAAGATAGGATTCGGCGCATCATGCGTACGAATGTAGCTGGTGCGTTCATAAGACCGAAAGGCATAAAATTCCATTGGAACAAACCTCTAGGTGTTGAAAAAGCCGTGAGAGGTTTGGCGCGTTCAGATAAAGGAACTTGCCAATATCCTTTAGACAAATCAAGTTTAGTGAAAAAATGAGATTTGGAGAGTCGAGTAAGTAGCTCTTCCAGTAAAGGCATAGGTTCGGCATCGAACTTCGTTACTTGATTCAATTTTCGATAGTCAACGCAAAGACGTATGTTATTGTCTTTTTTACGAACAATAACCATCGGCGAAGAATATGCAGAGGTGGATGGTTCGATTATTTTCAAATCTATCATCTCATCCAACTCTTTCTCAACCTGTGCTTGAAAATGTATAGGTATAGGATAAGGTCTAACCCTAATAGGAGTATGGTCAGTTAGAACAATGTCATGTTCAATGACATGCGTTTGTCCAGGGATGTCAGTGAGTAAGAAATAAGTAGTCTGTTTTCCCTACAAGGTAGTAATACAAATGCTTTGTCACCAGGACAAAGTTGTCGTAAGCATCTCTTCTTATTGGCAAATTGCCTTGCCTTCTGTTTCGCAAATTCAGAAGAAGAAGTTGCTAATTTGCATGCTTCGATAATCTTTTGTCTCAACGCGATGACATATTCGTAGGATGACTTTGTGTCATCGTCAATATTGTCAGCTGTTATGAGATCATGAAGCAACGACATAGGGCCACGCGGACGCGCGCCAAAGACGAGTTCAAAGGGAGAAAATCCTGTATGTTCATTGGGTACCTCTCTGTAAGCGAAGAGGGCCGCAGGTAAAACTCTGTCCCAGTCTTGAGGATGATCCTCAGTTATCTTCCCTAGTAAGTTTTTAAGTGTTCTATTAAGGCGTTCGACCATACCATTAGACATTGGATGGTAGATACTACTTAAAGATCTATCTATCTGCAGCGTAGACATTACTTGAGACATGGTATCTGATATTAGTTGGGTGCCATGGTCTGACAATATCTCTCCGGCGAACCCCAGACGAGAAAATATAAGCCAAAGAGCATCTGCAATGTCAGCAGTAGTAATGCTCTTCAGAGGAATAGCCTCTGGCCAACGTGTGCACATATCAACACACGTCAAGATAAACTGATGTCCTCTGGCAGACTTGATCTTAAATGGACCAATAATGTCTATGGCCATTTTTTGAAACGGCCGAATAGGAATGTCCGCCGCCTGAATGGGTGCAGCATGCCGTGGACCTTTGGATTTAACTTCCTGACATACTTTACAAGATCGACAATAAATCCGTATGTCCTTGTTTACCAATGGCCAAAAGAAAGCCGCAAGGACTCTTGACTTAGTACGGGAAAAACCCATGTGTCCAGCACACTGAGAGTCGTGAGCGTGCTGCAAAATTTTAACTCTCAAATTCTTGGGAACCAGGATTTGAGAATGACTTGACGTAATGGAGTCTTGAACCATACGTACAAGTACGCCATTCTTCTTTGTAATCCACGATTTACGACTTGTGTCTTTATTCGGATCACCTTTAGTTGCAAGAATGAAGAATTTCTTCAGAGTGGGATCATCTTCTTGCTGTTTTATAAACGAGTCACGAGAAATTACCAAGGGATCATCTTGGTTATGCACTTCATTATCTTCAGTAGATGAAGTTTGAGGCATATTAAGAGCCTGAGCTCTAGTGACTACAGCGTTAGCAATCTGCATGTTTTGCCTTTCCCACGCGGAAATTTGTTGCGGAGTGCATTCTTTGACTCCATGAATGCGACCGATGATGAGGTCAGCGATCGGATTCGGAAGAAGACATGCGTGTACATCTCCTGTAAAGAAAGGAGTAGCAATCCTAATGATAGCAGTAGAGTATTTCTCTAATGTACCGCCAAATGTTACACATTTGACTACTTGTCCAGTGGCACGGGAAGGATCTACGAGTGACTGCCTAACACCAATTGTGGTGCATCCAGAATCAAATAGCACAGAGACTGGATTGTTATTTACTAAACCCTTATGTAAGACAAGAGAACCTCTTCCATCATGCGCGACTGATGCAGGAAGAGCAGGAAGAGGATGGCCACAGCTTAAAGTAGACACTGTGGTTGGCTCAGATAATGTTTTGCATTGGGGGCACTGAGATGCTCTCCCAAAATCAAAAGCGGCACATGCCATATTACTAGCATCATTATTATCTTTACTCTGTTTATAGGCTTCATGGGACTCTTGTTGTGCAGAGTTTGCCTGAAAATGTGGTTTATGTCTTTTGTTTTGAGATCTACCTCGGTTATTATCACCTCTGTAGTTATTGTTACCTCTATTGTAACCCCTATTTGGGTTTGAGTCATAGTTCCCTTGGTTACCATTATCATATTCATTATAATGAGTATCTCTGTAATTATGATCTTGTTGACTCCAAGACGGATAACCCGGATAGTTTCTATAATTACTTCCTCTACGGAAATTCCTATAATTATGACCACCCCTGTGTTGCGAGCTATCAGCTCGTCTCCAGTTCTTTGAAGAAGAACCCTGAAATGATTGGTTACCTTGGTTTTGATAACTATTATGGTTATCTTTTTTATCAAATCTGTTTTGAGGTCCCTGAAATCTGTGTGAATAATTGGGATTGTATGGTGTTGCTGAAGCAACTGGCATACTCTCCTTAATCTTAGTGTTGCCAAAAGTCACGTCGGGGTGTGCAACAATATTCTTCCATTTCCTTTAGAGATTTGGGTTTACGTTCATGTATAAATTCAAGGAATGGTTTGTTAACACATGACATAATCTTATCTCTGAGCAACAAATCCATAAGTCCTTCATACGTTTTTTCTGTTTTGGAAAGCTCAATCCAACGATCAACTGTGAGACGTGCCTTTGCAGTGAATTCTGAGAATTCTACACCTGTCTCAGGCACCATTGTCTTAAACAAAAGGCGATAGCCTTCCTCACTTAGCTGGTATTTTTTTTATCAAAGCCGCCCTAATGACATCATAATTATCCTTATCTGCTTCTCCTACAAGGCATAATCTAGTCAAAGATTCACCTTTCAAGTTTTCTGCTAATTGATTAGCATATTTAGATTTAACTACATTATGAGTACGACAAGAACGTTCAAATCTATCCAGCCAGAATGTAATATCGTCACTGGACTGATTGAACGGTGGAACCTTAACCTTGTAAGTAGAAGGTTTACCATTACCACTAGATGCCTGATTAACATTACTCATACTTGTCAATCTCAATTTCTCTAACTCAAATTCATGTTCTCTTATTGCTTTTTTTTCTTCAGCTTCTCTGTCTAATCTTTTTTGTTCAGCATCTCTGTCTAATCTTTTTTGTTCAGCTTCCCTGTCTAATCTTTTTTGTTTAGCATCAAATCTCCTTTGCTCCATCTGCATCTGCAATTTCTTTTGTTCAGCAGCAGCCTCAGCTTCTCTTTCTAATCTTTTCTCTTCAGCCAGAGCTTTTCTCTCTTCTGCAGCAGCTTTTCTCTCTTCTGCAGCTAATGCTTTGTCATATTGAGCAACCGCCCATTCTTCTAATTGTTGACCAGTTTTATCAAGGGATTTCCCTTGTGTAATGAAGTATTCTAATGTAGACATGATGTCTAACAATAATACTAATCACTTGAAACAATAATAATACCACAAGTTCTTAATGACTTGATTAATCAGTACACTATCCCAATATCTGTGGGTCACAAGCCTTAATAAGGTCTTGTATAACAGTAATAATAATCAAGTACTGGTTTATACCATAATCCAAGTGCAGTGCACAGGCAATAGTGTCTTATGAAATATACCTATATAAAACATATGTCAACCAACAGAATACATAAAGTACAAATAGGACTGACAATACGAAAACGTTTGCAGAAATCAAATAAATCAAATAGGGAAATCAATGAAAATAATCACTGAATCTGCAAGGGATAACAACACAAATGACGTCACAGTATATGAATCCATCGATGAAAATAGGACTTCTTAGTTCAATAATACTGTCTTCCTGTTAATATTGACAAGAATTGATCCAACTGTTCTGTGAAACTCTGTAATGTCTAATGTAAGAATGTCAACAACGCTGACCTACATACTGCATTCACTTGACAGGTCACGTGACGAAGTGTTGACAAAGAGCAAACCAATACTGCAAGTGTGTCGTATCAGCCACAGGAAACGGTCTGGTATCGGTAATCTGTTGACTTCTCAACTTCTGCGAGGTCAAACCCAGAAAGCTGGGCCACCAGTTGATAAGATCTCTTTTTGGAAGACAGACGTCATCATCATCAGTTGATAAACTCTTATAATACAAGACCCTTGCCCTGAGCAAGAGACATGCTGAAAAAATCTGAAGCTCACTCGAACACCACCAGAGTTAAATACTGTGTTGTTGTGTTGCTCGTGGTTTGAGTATGGAATGTCAACTTGACCTACGCAGTGGTGTGTAGACATAGATTGAGTGTATAACATGCGAATGATAAGAAGAGTTCGTGGTGTTGACAAATGTTCTTTTCTCACACTCATGTATGGCTGGAAGTCATCGACACCAACGACTGTGTACCTTTACTACAGTTTAATTTGGACGTACACACTCGACAGCACAGATAGTGACAAATCACAGGTTGGCATAATACATCATGGTACAGTGGATAAATGGTCTTGCAATGTTACATGGGCACTCATGTAGAAAAATAGTATAATAGACTGTCAGTAGCCAAGCACTCAGTATTGCCCATATATATATATCATCTGAGTTTACTGACAAAGCACGTCAAATTATAAACAATGTCCAAGATGGCTTCTAGACCTAACCTCGTCTAGCGAAGAATCCAGCACAGATTTTTCCATATAATCAAATTGAACCGCTAGCAATGGGTTCTCATGTGTAGCAGTGATCTCTGGACTAATCAAGCGATAATACGGGCATCCCTTTTCTCTTCTTGAAAGTCACTAAATGTTTGGTTCCAAGATGGCTTCTCTCGTGAGCTGTCACTCACGTTTGGATACAGATAATGAACCTGTCTTAAAGTTAGTCATTCATTAAATGTTTCATTGCTCTGTAGATTCTATCATGATACAATTGACTGCATTCTACAGGATATAGTGCTGCTAGGAATCAGAGTCGTTTTCCATCTAGTTAAATGCATCCTCTCAGATGTACAAAATCGTACCTATCGAAAAACGGTGGCTTCGTACGAGAGTTCAAAAGAGTATCTTTTATTACCTGGGTATCTTGAACGGGGAAAAACTACAGAAAGTTGAAAGTTTCAATTATTTAGGCAGTAAAATGACTCAGGATGGTGACACAACAAGAGAAATCCATACTAGAATTGCTTTGGCAGCTAGCGCCTTCAATAGATTATCTAACATTTGGAAATTACGATCATTGAATATACATACCAAGCTTCGTCTGTTTAATTCAAATGTTATCTCAGTGTTAACATACGGCTGTGAGAGTTGGAAAACAACAAAATCATTGGAGAACAAGCTGAATACATTCGAGAACAAATGTCTTAGAAAACTCATGAACATCAGTTGGAAAGAATTCAAGACTAATCGACAAATAAGAGAAGACTCTAGGCAGAAATATGTCTCCGACTATATAAGGAAAAGACGATGGTCTTATATCGGTCATGTCCTACGAATGCAAAACAACAGAATACCACTACAGGCGCTCACTTGGGTTCCTGAGGGTAAGAGGAAAAAAGGAAGACCAAAAGAAACACTCAGAAGAACAATAATAAGAGAAGGAAGAACGTTGGGCCTAAATAATGTGCAAGAGCTAAGAGGAGTGGCGTCACAACGAACAACCTGGAGAGCACTGGTTTCTGCCTTATGCGCCGTGTTTGGTGCTTAAAGAATTTATTATTATTATTATCAGAAATATGATTCTGCCATTCCTTGGCAATAAGAATGAACACTGGGGTAAAGCATACATGATAGGTCTAGACGACTATCACTTTCCCCATAAATATAGAGATCACTTTTTCCGGCTACAAGCCGACATAGAAAAACACAGCCCATCATCAGGGTGAAGCCAAAACACACCTCTCTCTCGCGACACATCCGCCGAACAGCCTTTGACCTCTCTAGAGACAAAAGAACATATAGTTCGACTTAGATATGTAAAGATATACAGATATAAGACAGACTCGTCCTACTCAGACAAACAATACACATAAATTCAGGCCATAGATATTCTGAAGCAAGAACAATCTATTACTACCCAAACAAAGAATAAATCGCAGTAAAACTGGATTCATCCGCAGAGTTCGATCGAAAGAGACGACACAACTTTCAAGGGAAGTAACTCAATAATGACTTTTCCTTAAGCACTAAAAAGTATCTATTTTGTTTACAAAATATTTGCGAACATAACAAGTATACCAATGTATAATATTGTAAGATATCAAAGACTGCACGTAACAGTTACCTTGTTTATAATGTAACAAATGATCACTTGAGTACCTGTGGAGAATAATATGTTTCTATCCCAATCACTGTGGGAGACAAGCCTTACAAAGGTCTTGTATACTTTCTTGTACAACAATACTAGTAATTAAGTACTGTTCTGTACTATAATATAAGTGTTTTTAACTATACCTCATATATCATATGTCAACTAAAGACATTAGCAAGGACAAACAAGAAAAGACAATATGAAATCAATTGCAGAAATCAAATTAAATTAAATAGGAAACTAAAGTAAACAATCACAGGATCTGTGATGATAACTGCAATAGAACTAAACAAAACAAATGATGCTAGAGTGTATAAACATAAGGGTGTAAAGAACTTAATGAAAGGAAAGATAAGACCTACAATTATACAAACAAATCAAACAAAACTAAGGAACAGAAAAATATTACAAAAACAACAATAAATACAGTTTCCACAGCTAACAAAAAATAGCAACAGATGTTGCATGCAAGTTTCAATTAAGAAATTTGCCCCTACAGAACACTAGTACAAGACCAATGTGACTCGGTATATCTTGTCCTAGTCACCAACCAACCAGGCCCGCGACATATAAACACCTACACATATAAACAAATAATATGTAAACATAAATAGCATATAGCATACAATGTAATTTATATCATGAATGGAATGTGTTGCAGGTATAGTGTTGCAAAGCAGACACAGTCTATTTTAATAATAATAACTTGCCACTTTATTGAGTAATAGATTTGTTTTTTAACTATTACACAGTTCAATTTTTTTTGAGCACCCTAGAAGATCTAACGATGAAATAAATATGCACTTCTATTTCTGACAACACTGTGATTCTTCTTGAACAGAATGAACAATCAGTTCTATCTTCTGTACTGTGCGAAATGTCAACAAGTACTGAACCAGATATGCATTCACTTGATTCAACTGTTCTGTATACTACTGTCTGTACAGCGAAAAACTGTCAATAACCGCTGACCTAGATACTGTATTTGATCGGTAAGACAGGTCACGCTGACATCGATTTCCTCGTTGTACTTCAAATCTGTCCACTGGTGTTAATGCGTGTCGTATGTGGCGTCAGGGATGTCTGGTTATAATAACCCCAGGAATCTGGCTCACCACTGTAAAAGATCTGTTGTTTCTTCTTTTTTTGTTGTAAAGATCTAGTTTATCGACCACTTCTGTAAAGTAATGTAAACGTTAGTCCAACTGTAAAGGATTCGTTCCTGTTGGTGCCTTGACAAGATGTACTGTGAAGTGCTTTTTCTGATGTAATGGGTGAGTGTAAACATCAAGGGTAATAGACGCGAATGGATGACAGTTCGACAGGTTTACAGGACACTCACTCCAATCACAGGTATAAGTCAAGGATTGCTTGAACCACAGCTGACGTTTCAATGGTTTAATAAGGACGTACACACTTGGACAGCACGGATACAGTCATAGGTACATGTTGACATACATTCATTAGGCATTTGAATCGTGGAGCATATTTTCATGCAGCCTTCAAATATAGTGGGCAACATAAGGCAGCATTCAATGTTCTGTTAAATTATCGCCGTATCCCCTTCTGACTGAACGCATCAATGAGGATCGGTAACGTATAAAGAGTTCATAGCACGAACCTTCATTTCTTGGCTAAGTTCTTAAGCTGAATATGTCCAATGTTTGTATAATCGTAATAAACCACGATAGTGGGTTTTCACATCATAACAAGATCTCTATACCACTGCCCGATAGTAAAATGCAAAGTCTGTTCTCTTGACAGTGATCCAAAAATGATGACAGGAATTCAAGATGGCTACCTTCTTGAGTTTCACTCACTCAGAAGAAGGGTAAATGATAAGCCAACGTTAATTCATAATAAATATTCTCATAGCGTTTCCAAACAGTTCCATATCAATGAGGTTGCTTTATGTAGTACACAAGAACTGTTGGCACACCTGTCATCTTCATCGATATATTAACGATCCTAGACATACGAAGCACAATGTTCAAACTAGGTCTAATCGAATCGAGATCATCGAAAAGGGTCTGGAATTACCTGGAGTCCGAATTAAACACAACAAAGTATATGAGGAGGATCTCTAAGAACAGAATCTCGTAGAGACACAATCTCCTACAGAAATGATCATTCACAGATCATTTTCAAGCTTGTTACAGGACCAGCCCAAATACACAACAGCCATTATCGGCGACTTCGTCAGGACTCATTACACCTTCCTAGGCAAAAACTAACACCTGCCTCAGAATTTCGGCAGAAAGAATATAGTCCGACTTAAACATACGAAGAGATACAATATAAAACTGAATCTTCTTGTTCTAGACAAGTAATACATATGAATTCAATGCATAAACATTCTAAGCAAGATTAATCTATTTTCTGGCCCTACCAAATGAGAAATGACAAATTCCGTATTAATCCGCCAAGTCAATATTCAAGAGAGACCACTCATATATACAAAAGTATAAATCAATCATGGATTATCTAGCTTTACAAAGGAATGCATTTTCGTACACAAATAAATACAAATATATATTTTCCATATTAAATAGACATACTAAATGAATTGTATGCCTCTCTGAAGTAATCCGTGCGTCCCATAAGAATATGAGCGCAACAACAATGTGATGTCGAGATTTTATACCTAGGTCAGCTAAATGCTGTGGACTAAATTATTGTGTTATTTTCTCCTGAAGGCAAAGAAGCTAAATAACATATACAGCAGTAATTATTGGATATGTATTGTGACGGGGAGATCCACGTTTTAGTTTAGAAGAATATACTTCAACTTTTTATTTGAGTTTATTTTAATTTATTTATATATTTATTTATGTTTGGCTCCAACATTAAAGAAACAGTTAATGTATCTAGCAATCTCATCAATGTGCTTATATGTTTTTATACAAGGCTTTTTTCATTCCTGTCATATTACATAGCGTAAAAAGGCGTCAGTAACGTTTAAGACTTGTAAAGCAAGACATGAAATACACGACAGGAATGAGACGGAGTGATCTCAGACTAACGCTGTCAAACACTGAACCCTGTACCACAACATTGATCCACATCTATTGGAATCAAGTAGCATCCGTTGATTGGTTATACGTCCTTCAATGAATATCTTAATTAGTATTATTAATAGACTGGTTTGTTTGTTTGTTTGCATTTATTACCTCTTTAATTAGTAATTAACTTTTAAAATTAATGTTTATTAGTATTATTTTTATTGTTATTAAGGTGAACATAATAAAGACACTTTAAAAAGTTCATACGCCTTTATGTTTTTAACCCACTGTGCATTATGTCTGTTAAGCTATTTTTGTTTTAAACAGTCTTATTAGAACGTTTTGAATGCGGCAGCAAAGTGCAAACATTTGCTTTTTTGTACATAAATCTATGCTTGTTTTAATTATTGTCAACTTATGAACAAGCCCCCGAGAGCACAGAGCCCCTAAACTTCAGCCTTCTTAGAGAGGATCCCGTTACACGCCCATTTGACGCATACTGGGAATTTGGTGTTAGGCCCATATTTTCTTGACCATCGGCACACTAAGGGTGGAGTGGTCAGCATCACGCCGGCCGCCTTAACCTTCCCAGAGTTGCGCTGGTATCCAAATCATGAGGCTGGTTCGACCTTGGAGCCGTTTGCGGTCTAATAATTTCGACCTCAAATGGGGATCGAACCTCGGACCACCGAGCTAGGAAGCCAGTGCACTAACCACTGAGCTACCGTGGCTCCCGTCAGCCTACTTAGCCTCATGGATAATCTGGCCTTGCATTTGTCACTTACCCAATCACGAGCAATGAATAAGTCATGTCTTAGGATTAGCAAGGTCAAACAAAAATCCTTGAGCAGTGAATAATGGAGGGTTTCCTTGGAATAGGCAACTTGAAATGTGAGATTTTTGCACTCATAGATAGATGTCCATTTTGTGTACGGGAGGATATTGTATAATATTATGGGGTCGAAATAGTGTAATTTCACATTCATCAACTTCCTCTAGTAGTTGTGGAGGTACACTGTGTCAGGGAAAGAAACTTGTTCTGCATTGTGCAATCAAGTCCCTTCAGTCTTGTTTCGACCAAAGATTACTTCTCACACCTTAATGTATATTATGTTTCAATGAAATGTGGATTAAGTCTATCTTCAAGCGGTCCTTCGATATAAGGGTTACTGATCAAACGTGACAGAACCCGAAACTTGAATCAACTGCATTTAACATTATTTAATGATTACTATTAATTATCTCTATGACTAAAGAGACTTATTTTCTTAAAATCTAAATAGAACTTCATGAAATAAAATAAATATAAACATATTGCAGTTATTGAAAATAGTAACTTTGTATCCTTAATGGGACCTAAAGCTGCAGCAATAGAGAATGCAGTAAGCGACCCATAGCTTGACTGCTTGCGTCAGGGTCAACGAACCAGAGCTGACCAAGACCCTACTCCACCTCCAAGTGGTGGTCATGGAAACAGGCTGCATCACTGCAGTCTGGCTGAGAGAGTAGGGATCGAAGTGGGAAGGCAAACCCGTCCCAAAAAATACTGTGCTGAAGTCGGATGTGTCGGCCGAAAGGTGCAGATATCGCAGCTTCGCTGTAAATGGACACAGCGCAACCAACGTCCTTTTCAGGACGAACGAGGAAGAAGAAGAAGTATCCTTAATGTTTTACGAATAATTTAATATCAAGGTTTTAACAAAATTTAAAAGTACATAAACATATGCAGTTGCTCTCTTAGATAGGCTGATGCCTTTATTACGATAATAATACTTTCTTACCTCTCCTTAACAATACTGCGATAGGTATGTCAGTGCACGTCATTGTGATGTCACTGTGACAAATGGAAAGGAGAGAAAGCGTGTGTAGGACTGTGCTCGGTGGCAGACATTTCTGAATAAAAAAAATAATATGTTTACTACCGGGCTTTAAATGAGGAAGAATGAATATTAACACTGAACCCTGCCAGACATTTTTGTAGAAAATTAACAAGAAGAGTTGGACACGGATCGTTTAACTATCCTGCACAAACGTATGGCCAAAACTGTTTAATCTACATGCACATTACAAAGTAAATAAGTTAGATAATTCAACTTCAGGCATGCAAGACGGAAGCAGGCTTCCATTAAGAATATCCTTGAAGTAAGCTTGAGACAGTCGAACTGAATGTAGAATGCTGACTATCATTTTTGCGTTGAGGATAATACCGACAGTCTTTTTACTGTGTGCACCTGAAATATCCGAACACGCTTTGCAAAATAACATTCAAGGGAATATAAAAAAGAAACTCAACCTAGGAGAATTGTGCTGTCTCTGAACATGAAAATCAAAGTACATCAGATAGTGAAGATGTGGCTTTAATTAAGTTTAGCGCAGACAACACTCATAGAATTGGAGGCTAAACTAACATTAGCAACACTAGAAACTGCCAAATGAAAATTAAGTAACAACAATATCAAAGTTATGTACCCACTAATTAGAAAGAAAAATCAATGAAAAATCGATTATACACAAGATCACGAAATATAATAGGGAAAAAGAGAAATAAACGGTATCATAATTCTAATACATGACATCCATGACAGGAAAGAACTACCAAAGTGGTTTAGAAGAAATCATCAGAAAATAAGTTCTTTACCTGTTTTGAATTTCCCTCTATGTATAGTTTACAACAAGGACTGCCTTCCATGCATTTGAGAAACTGAAATGTATTATTATACCACTACAAAGAAAAACAGTACATGTTATTCACACATTTTCTGTAGTTGCGTCTTTTTAAGTTGTACTGCATTGTTTTCTTCTTCTTTTTCTTCTTATTCTTCTTCGTCTTTTTCATTCACCATCAGACGTCAATTTGAATATTTTCAATGAAAGCAGTGATCAGTCTGAGGCTGTTTGCATCTCCGTATAGCATGTTTTAGGAATGGCACTGGTGATGGTCATATGCATTTTCTCTGTTCCTCATACGTTGTGCACCTTCGAAGTAGCTGACCAGTAGTCATTACATCAGTGCCACAGTTACACTCGTCAGTAGTTCCTATCTTTAACTTGTTGAATAGATGGTATCCCAATCTGTTATTAGTTGTGCAAAGTTTGAAGATTACCACTAAATAACTTTTGCTAAGCTGGTAACATGCATCATTTTTATTGTGGCCTGGATGTTCTGCTTACCGCTTGCTGCAGTATCTGCGCTTGATTAAATTATTGATCTCTTCATAAGTTATGCTTGTGTCAAGATGAGTTAGCTTTCCCCCTTTCCAGCTTCTTCATTTCCCGAGACGTTACAAAGAGAAGGGATTCACTGTATCACAACTCTAGTGAATTGCTGACACAGTTTGTGAAGTGTTACACTTATGTCATCGAGGTCGGCATTAATTCTGATTCTTCGCGTTCCAATCACTGACAGCGCATTTGAGAAGATCGCTCCTTGTCTTTCTGAGCTTTCTTGTCATTAGGTCTTCTGTTTCATTTTAGAATGGGCATCTGCCTCTGCTCTGAAGTTACTCGAAAATGTTCCGGTTGCGACTGACAGCTATTTTTGCTTTGCTTAAACAAGAAAACTCCGTCTTGGTTCGACAAGGAAGGGTTCGTCCAATCTATATACACATTCTATCAGTAACAAATGAACACATTCCAGCTTTTAACGACGTTCCGATGTAAATACAGCAAGAAATGTAATTAGAAAGAATGACACGATTAATATTTCTGGGGGGAGTTAACATCTTCTGACTAAATTATTTTGTCTCTTGCTGATCAAACTACGGAGGAGTAATTGTTGACGCTTGTCACAGAGAGTTTATTGATCATAAATTGCCTATATCCTCTTCTTTTTCCTTCCCCCGTATCCTCTATTTTTATTAGCAGTCTTTACCTTTTTCCTGTATTTTTCGCATCCATTCGTTTGCGAAAAATATTTTCTTCCCCATTCTAACGTTTACCTGTTTCTTGTCTCAAAACTGAGAATCGCACTAGTGATGGTATTACGTAGATGTCAGTGAACGAAACTGTGAATATATTCATCTGACCAGAGACCGGACCAGACATATGTCTACAGCATTCCCTGCACCAGACGAATTACACTGTGAATATTCGTTTCGCCAGACCTATAGGCGACAAAATTGTCGGCATTTTTCACCTGTCACAACGTAGCTTCTCGGTGAGTTGCGCGGGGAGGTGTGAATCGCGGCAGACATTGCTCGCTTAGAGCAGACAGAGGGTCTGGCTTTTCGCATCTGACATCCATAAATAACGTCTAGTAATGGTAGTGTGAAATGCAAGGTGTTTAAGACGAGAAGGGGAGATTATTTCGTTTGCGAAATAAGTTGGGGCTTCTTTGTCTGATTTTAAGATATTGGCCGGAGTTTGAAACTTATTTCACTCGTTCTCCAGTTGCAGTAGACGCGATCACTTCGTTCTAGATACTTAAACTTATAAGTGATATCTCTTAGTTTCGTTGTGATACCGTAGTACTGTGTTTGAGTGAATACTGGGTAACCCGAACGTTGCCGGCGTTTAATAGAGTAACATACTTGGGAAGAACTTAGAAATTTCTTTTCTTTAACCACGTGGGTTTTCAAGTAACACTGGTCTGACAGAGCATGTGCCATCAGAGATAGACAGAAATACGGAGCCACGCTAGCGTAGTGGTTACAACACCGCTCTGGCGACCGGGTGATTCAGGATCAAACTCGGGCGACGGCATTTGAGGATTTTTCGTCGACCGGGATTTGGACTGGATTAACTCGAGACCTGGCGAGGACATTTGAAGGAGTGTCGTCGACCAGGGACTGGCGGCTCCTGAGCCAACCCAGCTCTAATGGGTACCTCCGAAAACGGCGAATATCTGCCTGAATGGCGAGGGACACTTGTCTCTGTACAAGAAAATAGGATACTCACGTAAAAATCAATGTCAGGTTAGACATTAAAAATAACCTGAGATTTCGCCTCGAGTATTAGCGGGCGTACGAAAAAAAAAAGACAGAAATACCAATCCCACTAACGGGTTTTTAAAGACGGAATGCTCATTACTGGTCCTTTGAGCCAGATCATATTTCTTCCTAAACTCTAATGTAAATTGCTGCCGTGCGGCGAGAATAATTATAAGAAATAACATTAACATTTCCGACATTGTTGAAAAAGTGTCTAGTGAACCAAGACTATCTCTTGAGAGAAGTTGTCCACTGGTCATATTTCCAAATTAAGGGAAACCTCGTGTTTTTTTTACTCTGTGTGCCCGTTTTAACTTGCTTACCAAAAACTGATTCAAGTGACCTTAACGGTAATCTAAAATTTAACTGGTGAAGTGAACGCTCCCCGAAAACAGAGGAAGAAACCTGTATTTGCAGAGCTGGGATTCGCTTTATCCAAAGAATACAGATTCACTGTAGAGAAGTGTCCTAAGGTTTGCGCCAGACGGCGAACAACATCAAGCTATTAGGTAAGAACGAGAGCCAGGGTACCCTGATGAAAGAACCGAGTGAAAGTGGACGGAATGATGTTCTTTGTTTGATTCACTCACTTTGTAACTTTCCTTATGCAAGATTTGCTGCTTAATTAAATTGTTCCTTTAGAATAGATACTGCTGTAAAAGTCAGTTTATACCTTCAAAAGGGGACTATATTAGACCCTAACCATATGTATCTATGACTCTTTGGGCCATCATCTTTCTCCTAACGGGACTGTGGGCTAAACCTAGAGGGAAGAACATAACGGGGCTATTATTCTTGTAGCATTTTCTTGATATTTTATGACTATTTGTATATGTTTTTTTCTGATGTAAATTTTGGATGTTATGGTGGTGGAAGTTTATAAATGATAATTAAACTGCCCTTAAACTTAAATCAGCGTGTTGGTCAGCTCGTTCTAGAATATCTATATAATCATTGTTATAGTTGTTCCCACGTCTGTACGTCTAACTGTCGTCTTGTATGTGCGTGCTCGTGAGTGGATAGAAATGTATATGTAATATATATATCTGTGTTTAGACTGTCTGACGCATTTGAAGCTGTCGTAGAAGATAGGTGAGAGAGAGAAGATTTTCTCGATTTCAGAGACAGCCTCTATATCACAGTCCACCATCTCACTCGTGGAATTCTATTGCTCTTACTAACTCTCACTGTGTCTATCACCTATTCTAATCTATTCAGAAGGGACCAACCCAAGTCTTAATTCTCCTATCAAAAATCTACGACAAATGGGGTCTCGTCTATCGGGATTTTGAACTTAAGATTCTGTATTCTGATATAGAGTAAGAGTGTGATTGTCTTGTGAGTTTTATATCTTTAAAAAAAATAATAATAATTTATCCCCTAGACTATCGATCTGTTTACGGGCGTGCTGACCACACCAACTGATAAGTTCTTCCACAGCCATTTGAATAATATACATTTTAGTTACAGGTTGATTTGGTCGGAATATATGTTAATTGCTGATTTTGTAATACTAAACGCTGGTAAAGTCGTGAGTGTATAACATTCACTTGGGTTCTGAAGAAATAGGTGTTTGAGCTAAGCTAAGGAGTGCGTTCAGACAATATCGTCTTGTTAATTGCCTCCCTTACCCAACTGTCTTCAGGGGGCGAACTTATAGTGGATTTTTAAATTAAGGGAATTTTAGTGTTCTCCAAATTTTTGCAATAATTATTTTCCTTTCACTGTAGCAACTTATTTTTAGGGATTAATCTTAACTACCATTAATTTGGCGTAGTCGTTTGCATTAGATGCTTTATTGCCCATTAATAGCAGCGATAGTTAGATACTATATTTTGGAGGAGGTATCCCAGGGTTAAGTATATATATTTTTTATTTTTGGTATTTTTTGCTCGTAAGTGGTAGAAACCAGTGTATCCTTTTTCCTATTTTTCTTTCTGAACTAGTCTCAGTCACTGACTTATTATGGCCGAGAGGGCAAAGCTTAGACAACTCCTCAGAGATGAAGCGAGAGATGAGGGACTGGAAGGAGAGGAAGCGAAAGCGTTTGTCAGAGACGAACTTGAGAGATATGATGCTGAGAGGAAAGCAGCCGAAGCCAAAGAGGAAAAAGAAGAAGCTAGGAGGAAAGAAGCGGAAGACCGTCTATTACAGCAGAAGAAGATGGACGAGGATATGGAAATCCGCAGAGAGAGAGAGAGAAAGAGAGAAGGAGAGACAGCATGAGAAGGAGAGGGAGGAGAGACAGCATGAGAAGGAGAGGGAGGAGAGACAGCATGATTTGGCTCTTAAAACTCTAGAATTCCAAAGTCGTGGTGCTGCCTCTACCTCCAGCAATGGAGAGTCTTCTCCTCATTCTTCCTTAACTGATCCTTCTAACACTCAATCTACTCATCTCACTGCTATGTCTTTTCCGCTAGAGTCTTTCCCTTGTCCAAATGAGAAGATTGACACGTATCTAGAAAAATTTGAGAAAATTGCAACTCTGTACGGTTTGGAGAGGTCACGTTGGAATATGAAGCTTTCCCAGGCTTTAAAAAGTTCTGCGTATGTTTACGCCAAACTGGAAAGCATCCAACAAGAAAACTATGATCTGTTGACGAAAGCGCTACTGGAGCGTTTTGAAATGAATGCGCGAAAGTTTTTGCAACTGTTTCACAACAGCAGGAAGGAGAGCTCTGAAACTTTTCAGCAGTTCTCATCTCGTTTGAAGGGATACTTGACAAAGTGGCTTGAGCTCTCGCAGCTCCCCTCTACCTATGAAGGTCTTGAGGAATTTGTTTTAACAGAACAAATAAAGAACACATTGTCTGCTGATACCCGGAGATTTCTAGCTGAGCAGGGTGCAGAAAAGCTTGAAGACATCTTAGAAAAGTCCCAGCATTACCAAAATGCGCTGGCTGAACTACCGGCCACAAAGCGGAAACCGACAGAGGAGCATTTTCGAAAAAATAATCTAGATCAACCTTCTCATGGTTCTAATCAGAATAACCACAGAGAAACTGGACCTCAAAACCCCTCTCCTGAAAAACCCAAGTTCTACAAAAACAAGTACCCCAACCACAGTAAACAGTCTGATCAACCCGACCGCCCTACATGGCAGCGCAGCCAGAAAGGACAAGGTGGCAAAGGTAAAACCCCTGCGCACAGGACAGATGATCAGAACGAGCACACCGAGCCTAAACGCATCGGATGCTTATTGACAGTCTCGCAAGGCGGAATTATTGACAGTGATTCCAAACCTGTTGGGGATAGACCCTCAACGCGAGGTACTGTTATATTGAACGGTTCTCAAAGTCTTTGTTTATTTGACACGGGGCTTTCTTATGATTGCATTGTGGCCAGAAACCTGGTTAAACCCGGTCAAGAGACAGGAGAGACCGTCAAACTTTGTGGAGTTTCTAAGAGTGAGGCACCTACAGCGCTTCCCATCGCATTGGTGGAGATACACTCTGACTTTGTCAGAGGTGTGATCAAAGCGGCTATTATGGATGACCCCATCTACCCAGTCATACTTGGCGGTAGATACGTGTCTATTGGGAAACCGGAAGAGCCGATTGTGGCAGCAGTAACTACAAGAGGGCAAACCAAGAAAGAACAGGAGCCTGCGCCTAATTTGTTACCTATGGAACTTAACTCTTAGTATACGAGCGGCCTCTTAGAGAGACCGATGATCGATCCCCTTCAACAGCGAAAATGTATAGGTGAATGCATGTTTAAAACCACTGAACAATTTAGTTACATGCATGATATAGGGGTTTCATTTCTTCACATTTTGATATATAACACTTTATGTTATCTTTATAAATAAATTATTTAGTGCAGATCGATCATCGGCCTTTCTAAAAGGCCGCTCGTATACTAAGAGTTAAAGAAGCGCAACAAAAGGATCCTACTTTGGCACCCTGCTTTAGGAAACTCCCCATGGCTAAGGAACCCAGACAGCACGGAGACTTTTTTTCTAAGGATGGCGTACTTTATCGCAGAACGGGCAAGCCTGACCAAGGTTACAACTAGCTCCTAGTAACGAAACAGTACAGAAGCCAAATCCTAGAAATGGGGCACTCTCTTCCCTTCAGCGGACATATGGGACAGAACGCCACAAACCAACGGATAACCACTCATTATTGGTGGCCAGGAGTAAATACTGATATTATCAGGTATGTCAAATCCTGTGCCCAGTGCCAACTTGTACCACTCAAGCAACGGACACCCCCAGTCCACATGGGTGAAATGCCAATAATGGGAACACCATTTGAACGGGTTGTGATCGACATTTTAGGACCCCTAGAAAGGACTAAAAGAAGGAACAGGTTCATCCTGACCTTAGTCGATACATGCACTTTATGGGCAGAAGCTATCCCGCTAACATGCGCAGATGCCAAGCATGTCGCAGAAGCCCTCGTGCAGATTTTCACTCGGTTGGGATTCCCGCAGCAAGTGTTGACGGATAACGGATCTCCATACCGAAACCTGTTGATGGATGAGATCGTTAAGATCTTGAGGACCCAACACATCCACACTAAGCCATATACTCCTGCCGGAAATGGGCTCGTGGAACATGCTAATGGAAACCTCAACATTATGCTAAGTAAACTGGCACAAGTGAAACCTGACGATTGGGATCTTTGTATTCCTGCAGCTCTATTTGGCTACAGAGAATCTCCTCATACGTCCACAGGATTTCCGCCAGCTACGCTTTTATTCGGCAGACCCATAAAGGGGCCACTTGAAGCCTTACTTCAGTCTCTGACAGACGAGAAGGCGGATGAGACAGTTGTCTCAGCAAGTAAATATGTGTCGGTTTTAAAGGAAAGGTTGAAACTAGGATGGGACCTAGCAACTACTAACTTTAAGCGAGCACGCACAAAGCACGCTAACCAATACAGGAAAGTCGCGAAAGAGAGAGAACTGGAAGCAGGAGAGAAAGTTTTGGTGTTACTCCCTACCGGGAACAACCAACTGAAGATCGGATGGCAAGGGTCATTTACCGTCCTGAAAAAGATTTCTAAGGCTAACTACCAGATCTCTATTCAAGGAAAGGAGAAGGTTTTCCATTTAAATCTGTTAAAGAGATACTTGGAAAGACCAGTGCCAACCTCCGACCATCTCCTGACGATCGCGTAAATTGACGAAGATGACGATAGTGGAGGGATATTCCACTGCAATCACACGAAATCTTTCAAAAATGTCAAAAGCGGCGACGCTCTTTCAAGCGCGCATGGGAGACATTCCAGAGAAAGGAAACTTTGGGAGTAGACTTGAGTAGGAATTGGAGAGAGATGGAGGGGGAAGATGAGAGGGAAGCAGACAGACACCCTGAAGCTACGGATATAGGAAATTTATTCCCATAACGTAGACATTGAGTGCTTCCATATCTTAAAGGGGGGACGTTCTGTCACAAAGAGGTTAGTGAACATAAATTGCCTATATCCTCTTCTTTTTCCTTCACCCGTATCCTCTATTTTTATTAGCACTCTTTACCTTTTTCCTGTATTTTTCGCATCCATTCGTTTGCGAAAATTATTTTCTTCCCCATTCTAACGTTTACCTGTTTCTTGTCTCAAAACTGAGAATCGCACTAGTGATGGTATTACGTAGATGTCAGTGAACGAAACTGTGAATATATTCATCTGGCCAGAGACCGGACCAGACATATGTCTACAGCATTCCCTGCACCAGACGAATTACACTGTGAATATTCGTTTCGCCAGACCTATAGGCGACAAAATTGTCGGCATTTTTCACCTGTCACAACGTAGCTTCTCGGTGAGTTGCGCGGGGAGGTGTGAATCGCGGCAGACATTGCTCGCTTAGAGCAGACAGAGGGTCTGGCTTTTCGCATCTGACATCCATGCTCCACGGCGCAGTTTGAGACATTTGTCTGGGAATCTCAGCTGACAAGGCACCCACTGTTGGCCTGGTCAGCGCGAGGTGCGAAAACGCAAAAGTGTCAGTTTTGGATAACGTCTAGTAATGGTAGTGTGAAATGCAAGGTGTTTAAGACGAGAAAGGGAGATTATTTCGTTTGCGAAATAAGGTGGGGCCTCTTTGTTTGATTTTAAGATATTGGCCGGAGTTTGAAACTTATTTCACTCATTCTCCAGTTGCAGTAGACGCGGTCACTTCGTTCTAGATACTTAAACTTATAAGTGATATCTCTTAGTTTCGTTGTGATACCGTAGTACTGTGTTTGAGTGAATACTGGGTAACCCGAACTTTGCCGGCGTTTAATAGAGTAACATACTTGGGAAGAACTTAGACATTTCTTATCTTTAACCACGTGAGTTTTCAAGTAACACTGGTCTGACAGAGCATGTGCCATCAGAGATAGACAGAAATACCAATCCCACTAACGGGTTTTTAAAGACGGAATGCTCAATACTGGTCCTTTGAGCCAGATCATATTTCTTCCTAAACTCTAATGTAAATTGCTGCCGTGCGGCGAGAATAATTACAAGAAATAACATTAACATTTCCGACATTGTTGAAAAAGTGTCTAGTGAACCAAGACTATCTCTTGAGAGAAGTTGTCCACTGGTCATCTTTCAAAATTAAGGGAAACCTCGTGTTTTTTTTAACTCTGTGTGCCCGTTTTAACTTGCTTACCAAAAACTGATTCAAGTGACTTTAACAGTAATCTAAAATTTAACTGGTGAAGTGAACGCTTCCCGAAAACAGAGGAAGAAACCTGTATTTGCAGAGCTGGGAATCGCTTTATCCAAAGAAAACAGATTCACTGTAGAGAAGTGTCCTAAGGTTTGCGCCAGACGGCGAACAACATCAAGCTATTAGGTAAGAACGAGAGCCAGGGTACCCTGATGAAAGAACCGAGTGAAAGTGGACGGAATGATGTTCTTTGTTTGATTCACTCACTTTGTAACTTTCCTTATGCAAGATTTGCTGCTTAATTAAATTGTTCCTTTAGAATAGATACTGCTGTAAAAGTCAGTTTATACCTTCAAAAGGAAACTATATTAGACCCTAACCATATGTATCTATGACTCTTTGGGCCATCATCTTTCTCCTAACGGGACTGTGGGCTAAACCTAGAGAGAAGAACATAACGGGGCTATTATTCTTGTAGCATTTTCTTGATATTTTATGACTATTTGTATATGTTTTTTTCTGATGTAAATTTTGGATGTTATGGTGGTGGAAGTTTATAAATGATAATTAAACTGCCCTTAAACTTAAATCAGCGTGTTGGTCAGCTCGTTCTAGAATATCTATATAATCATTGTTATAGTTGTTCCCACGTCTGTACGTCTAACTGTCGTCTTGTATGTGCGTGCTCGTGAGTGGATAGAAATGTATATGTAATATATATATCTGTGTTTATACTGTCTGACGCATCTGAAGCTGTCGTAGAAGATAGGTGAGAGAGAGAAGATTTTCTCGATTTCAGAGACAGCCTCTATATCACAATCCACCATCTCACTCGTGGAATTCTATTGCTCTTATTAACTCTCACTGTGTCTATCACCTATTCTAATCTATTCAGAAGGGACCAACCCAAGTCTTAATTCTCCTATCAAAAATCTACGACAACGCTGTAACATGAGAGGAAGACGCAACTATGTTCTAGCAGAAAATGTGTGAATTCTGTCCGCAAGAAATGTTATAAGAATGACTGAAATGTGGTTTAAGAAAATAATTAAATAATTATAGTTCCTCGATTTCAAGAGACATGGCGGCTGATATCCTGACACAGGTCAAATTTCAAGCGGATCTTTCTGTACGCAAGAGAGGATGATAATTATCTAAAATTTGACAACAGTTATCTTTCAGATGAGGACCGTTCTCTCTGAGATGTGTGCTTGTCATATATTCATACAATATATTTAGACAGAAAAATAAGAACAGTAAATACACACGTAAAAATTTATGAGAGACATAACGCATTACAACACAGACAAAGAATGTAGATACGCAGAATTAGACGTAAGGAGTAAACACGATTGTACAGAAATACACATGTTAATGAAAGTGTATATACCATCAGTAACAGCACATAAGCCAATATATTATAACAAATTCTGTACAGGACGGCACATTGCAATAGGAACCGATTTTAAATGCATCCTGAACAACGTGGACATGTCGCGAGGAACCGTACAAGGAAGAAGGAAGCCTCTAAATAGTGTACACACATAAGTAGACATACCACAAATACTGAACACAAACAAGTAGACATACCACACATACTGAACACAAACAAGTAGACATACCACAAATACTGAACACAAACAAGTAGACATACCACAAATACTGAACACAAACAAGTAGACATACCACAAATACTGAACACAAACAAGTAGACATACCACAAATACTGAACACAAACAAGTAGACATACCACACATACACATAAGTAGACATACCACAAATACTGAACACAAACAAGTAGACATACCACACATACTAAACACACAGAAGTAAATATTTCACCGACAGTGAAATCACACAAGTAAAAATATCACAAATAGCGAAACACATAAGGAGACATAACACAAATAGTGAACACACACAATGGTGTACCTCAGAACACACACTATTAGGCATAACACATATAGGGAAACAACACAAGTAAACAAATCACAAATAGTGAACACACAAAAGTAAACATACCACAGATATTAAACACAAAGAAGTAGACATACCAAAAGCAATGAAAACAGACCAGTACACATACAACTATTGGTGAACCCACACATAGACATACCACAAACAGTGAACACACAAACGTAGACATATCCCAAATAATGAACAAACCATGTAGACATACCACAAATAATGAGCACAAACACGTAGACATGCCACAAATAGTGAACACACGCATAGACACACCACAAATAGTGAACACACTAACGTTGACATTGTTGTTGTTCGTCCATCACGGGTGATGAAGATCACTCTGTTCATCCAATTATTTAGGAATATGTTAGGTTAGTCTATGGGTACGAAGGTGACTGATGAGCCCGATGCGTGCCTGGAAAGATCTCGGACAGTGTGGGCAGGGAATGTTTGCTTCATGTGAAGGTTTTATTACACGGTCCTTTCTAGCTTGTTTCCGCTGTTCCGCTGCTGCTCTTCTGGATGATTCGCATGCCGCTGCACCTTTACGAAGAGATGTGCGCCAGGCAGTTCGGTCTTGCGCAGCAGCTTCCAGTGTGTCAGGGCTTATGTCAAAGGTTTTTAATGAAGTCTTAAGCGTGTCTTTGAAGCGCTTCTTTTGGCCACCATGGGAGCGTTTACCCTTCTGCATCTCACCATAAAAGAGTATCTTTGGCAGTCGATGGTCTGGAATGCAGACTACATGACCTGCCCAGCGAAGCTGTGACTGCATCAGTATAGTATCGATGCTAGGGATACCAGCTCTGTCAAGAACGGCGGTATCTGGAATCTTGTCTTGCCATTTGATGTTCATTACCTTCCTGAGACAGACTGTATGGAAGTGGTTTAGCTTCTTTACGTGGCGCCTGTATACAGTCCATGTTTCACATGCATAAAGCAGCACTGGAAGCACCGCAGCTCTGTACACCTTCAGCTTTGTCTGTAGACTAATTCCACTTCGATGCCAAACGTTGGTGTATAGTCTGCCAAATGTGCTGCTGGCTTTGGAGATCCTGGTGTTCACCTCATCATCAATGACGATGTTCTGGGATAGTGTGCTACCAAGGTATGTGAATCTGTTCACAACATTCAGTTTCTCACCATTTACCTTGATGATTGGCTCAGTATAAATTGTGCCAGGAGCTATTTGGTAGATGATTTCTGTTTTCTCCATGTTGATGGTAAGCCCAAAGTTGGAACAGGCTTCGGAGAATCTATCCACGCTATGCTGCAGATCAGCCTCTGAGCCAGCACTGAGGGCACAATCGTCAGCAAACAGAAGATCTCTGATGGTGTGTGATTTGACCTTGGTTTTTGCTTGAAGCCTCCTAAGGTTAAACAATTTTCCATCAATACGATATCTGATGTTGATTCCTGTGTCCCCGTCTCTGAAAGCATCAGTCAGCATAGCAGAAAACATGATACTGAACAGAGTCGGTGCAAGTACACACCCTTGTTTAACTCCATTTGAGACTGGGAAAGGCTCCGATAGCTCACCGTTTTCCTGAACTCTAGCCTGCATTCCATCATGCAGTTGCTGCACTATTGAGATAAATTTCTTTGGGCAGCCGAATTTTGCCATGATCTTCCATAGACCCTCTCTACTGACCGTGTCGAACGCCTTTGTCAAATCGATGAAAGCTGTGTACAGGCCACAGTGCTGTTCTTGGCATTTTTCTTGTAGCTGTCTTGCAGCTAACACCATATCGGTGGTTGCACGTTCTTTCCGGAATCCACACTGACTTTCAGGTAGAAGACCTTTGTCAAGATGAGCTGTAAGGCGATTAAGAAGGATTCTGGCGAATATCTTCCCAGCGATTGATAATAGGGAGATGCCTCGATGGTTGTTAAGTCTTGGCGATTACCTTTACGTTTATAAAGATGTATAATTGACGCATCTTTGAGGTTGTGTGGGATGGTTTCACTCTGCCACATTTGCTGGAAGATCATGTGAAGTTTCTCTATCAGAACTGTACCGCCATCTTTATAGAGCTCAACAGGAATTGAATCGGAGCAGGGGGCCTTTCCACTAGAAAGTTGACGAATCGCTTTTTGAGTTTCCTCCAGAGTTGGTATATCATCTAGTGCTTCATTTATAGGAATTTATAGGCTGGTTCAGAATATTATTAAAATGATCGACCCAGCGTTGGAGAATTTTTTCCATGTCTGTAATTAGTGTTTTTCCATCTGTATTAAGGAGGTGAAATGATCCTGATGATGTTGGCCCATAGACCGCTTTGAGTGCATGGTAAAAAATTTTCAAGTCATGGCTGTCAGCAAAGGCTTGGAGCTCATCTGCTTTATTACTCAGCCATGAATCCCGCATCTGGCGTAGTTTATGTTGGACGATTCTACGCATGTTGTTTTGTATCTGGCCAGTTCTCTCCCAATCAGGGCAGTTTGCCTCTCGGGTCTGTTTGCGTTAAAATCTTTGTCAAGTAGAGTGCGCACATTCCATGCGCCTAGAATGAGGGGGAAAAATCTGTCCTTTCTTTTTCTTATGTGTCGCCCGCCGAAGTAGGGTACCCACCAACCGCGGTAAGCTGGTTAGGTAATGGTGGAGCAGGCAATGTTTAGGGCACCTTTTCTAGCCCCTTCCTCATGCCATGGAGGTGAGCAGTGCTTTCCTAAAGAGGGCTGCTCAGTCACTCAGGGGGCTGCCGAATCCCACTGCTGCTCCGATCAGTGGAAGACGACCTTATGGCCTGAGCCACCTGTGTGTAGGTCTGCGACTACGACTGCCAGCGCACCCACGCCTGCCGCTTCGCCGCTCGCCCATCGCCACAGGACTTGTTGTGAGTGGATGGATGAGTGGATGAAAGAGTGACTTGCGCAGTGATTTGGTTTAAAGTGAGGAAGAGTTGCGCAATTCGTCGACCTCACTCTCTCGCCTGGGTCCATCTTAATCCAGTGGCAAGACAAGTCAAGACGACTGGAGATGAAGTCAGGTGCAGTGGATGACCAGGGCTTTCTACGTGCCTCGCCCTGCTCCTTACGCTCCACAGCGCGTTGCTGGTAATCGCCGTCATGCCCGTTGAACCAACAGGTGGTTTCTTCCGCGCAGTCTACCGAATCCAGTCTTCGCATGCATGGGTAGGCAGACCCTAACTCGACGAAGGTTTATAACCAGTCGGCTACCCTCACCTAGTTTAGCCGGCCTGTCAAAGCCGTTTCCCGGGGGGTGGCCGCTGTCGCATGCTGACAGCTACGAGGAGCCACAGGTGAGAGCTGGATGCCAGGTTTGGACCAAAGGTGACCGAGCTGCCCTGAAAAGGGCATGACAGCTCCTTCACTAGAGGTACTACCAATACCTGACATCCCAAACCCCCCAACGTTGACATACCACAGTGGTGAAAACATACACATAGACATAACACAAAACATGTTAGACACACCTGGCCTGAAACACGCCCAATGTAGTTCCCGGTTATCTTTAACAAATAAAGAATAAACCTACTATTCCCTCACACAATCCGTAACTGGTGTTTAATATTCGATTATGCAAAAGGCTGTCAACCTCATCATATACAGCAAAGTGCTACACAAAGCACAGCTCCTATAATTTTAGCTTTGACTTAGGATTCCTCAAAGAGGGGGGGTGCCTTCCTTAAGGGAGGCTTCTGCAATTGTGATCCCTTCTCCATAAGATGTACACACACACTCAGACAGAAATAATGATGATGATTGCGACGATAGGCTGAAAGACGTATATTGAAACAAGCAGCTAAGTGGAAGAGAAATAGCCATGCATACAAAACACTATTTTTGGAGTATCATCAAATTACGTGTAGATCGATTTTATATGGTTTACTGCTACCTCGGGGCTTCAAAGCTTGATCTTCTTCTTCTTCTTCCTCGTTCGTCCTGAAAAGGACGTTGGTTGCGTTGTCTGTTTACGCCGGAGCTGTGTTATCTGCACCTTTCGGTCGACACATCCGACTTCAGCACGGCATTTTTTGGGACCGGGTTTGCCTTCCCTCTGCGATTCCTACTCGCTCAACCAGACTGCACTGCTGCAGACTGTTTCCAGGACCACCACGTGAAGGTGGAGTAGGGTCTTAGTTAGCTCTGGTTCGCTGACTCTGATGCAAGCAGTCAAGCTATGGGTCGCTGACTGCATTCTCTATTGCTGCATCTTTGGGTCCCCAAAGCTTGATGAATTGCTTCATCTAAGAATGCAAGGACTTTTGTTTCACAACGTAGACTCCATCTCGTTTCTCGTGGCATGGAGGAAGACTTCAGAGAATGTATCTCTTCATTAAAACGGATCTTAACGGAAGGATTGATCTATCTATCCAAAACTTGTGAGTGTCTGGTTGATTTCAAATTGCGTGATTTGTGGTATCTTTTCAACCAGTGCAGATGCGGTTGAGTTCTTTCAGGAAAAAAGAAATCCCCACCTTGATGGTGCGTGGACGCCAGTATAAGACGTAACATCCAGGCAAGGTCGTTCCCAAATAAACCACCATGGATGTGATGCCAGTATGTGTTGTTCATATCACTCAAGCTAGATGTATGTCGCGAGCCCGAGCTCTCCATGCTGAAACAAAATTTATAGACAAATCCGAGAAAGATAAACTTTCTTCGGCATCATTCGCCCTCCAAGTTATCATACAGGAACAAGCACAATTGTAATGACTTGACTGTGGTGCATGGCACAATGCGCAACGCGTGAATAACGACATGCTGAACCAAGCACATCATTAACATAATTTAAAAAAAGAATAGGAGATTTAAATTTCAATTTTGATATCGAATGACATCCTGACGTTCACCAGCGTTTGCATATCTGGCGAGTCCTTTTCATAACGAGTCCTTTTAAGGGCTTTATGTATGCAGATGGATATTGTAGCCCTTTTAGTATATATCAACGCTGGACAAGCTAGCATTCTGTTAGATTACTTAAGACTTCACTACAACCAGTGTTTCGCTGAACACTGAGAAAGTGCGGGCAGCGTTGTTGTTGCTGGTGAGTCATTTTTATGGCAAGTCCTTTTCAGGGCTTTATGCTTAGTCGTTCCCCTTCTACCGTGAGGTGTAGAGTTTTGGAAGAGAAAGCGCCAGACTATCCTATCGGCTGTCTTTCTCCTTGCCTGGTTCCATTCTAGTCCTCGGTCCTACAAAGATTGTCTAATGATGTCCTCCCAGCTGTCTGGAGGTCTGGATCCCTGTCTCTTAGTTTCCTATGCTTGTCGTGGTAGCCGATCTTCTCCCATTCTGCAGACATGGCCAAACCATCTTAGTTGGGACTGTTCTACTTGGGTCTGCAGGGATTGGGATTTTAGGTCTTGACGTATCGTCTGGTTGCGGACCATGTCTCTTCTTGTTACTTCAGCTTATATATATATATATATATATATATATATATATATATATATATATATATATATATATATATATATATATATATATATATATATATATATATATATATATATTACTCACGCTGTCAGTATCGCAATCTGAACGACTGGAACGCATTCAAAATGGAGGGATGCGTTTAGTCTTGGGCTGTAAGCGAGATACCCCCATTGTGACGATGCGGTATATGCTTGGCTTGCTGTGTATTAAATCCAGATATGCGATGGCTCAGGTAAAAGCCTAAATGTGAGTAACCACAGATAAAAGTCATCCCCTACACATGATCATAGCTGACAACAAGGGAGTACGAATAAAGAGGGGGATGTCATGGATGGCGCAGGCTGAGTCAACTATTCGACAGGTGACCACAGTTGAAAATATATTCAAGGGAGAGGAGTGGAGTAGGTCTAGTGAGAACTTGGCTACCTAGTCTGTAGCTCGTGGTGGGAAATCAGGATGGGGCTTCTCGGCTAGAATTAAGGGCATGATAGTCGCTGAACATAGCGGGGCCTACTGATAAGGGTGGATTTAGGCTGACTGGTTACCACCCCTATCGACACCAGTTAAATTATAGTTGTAGTGTAGGGTGTCTTATCTGGTTTATGTTGTTGCTGTGTGCAAAGTAGTTTTTATCTTAAAAAAAAAACAAAGTGTACATTTAGTCAATCTAATAATACAATGTCTTTAGCAAAAAATGATCATACAATGACTTAGAAAAAATGATCAGTGCGTAACATTACCGCACCCTCCCGGGAAAAAAATGAAACATTTTTTTTTTAATCCTGGAGCCGGAAGACAACCCAAGGCTACCAACGCACGTATGATGCGCGGATATATTGCCTAAAAATGAGGCTAGCTATCTCAGATAATATAAGTATATAAACTAATAAAAAGGTATTGAATCAGTTTTACTATCTTTAGCTATCTCAGATCCTTAGAGAAAAAAAATTTACCTAAGTATCCGCGTATATATTCCAGGAAGGTGCCACCAACACACACGCCACAATGATGGCAATATCATAATGAAAGTCAAATTATACTCATACAAATCTATGAAATTAAATATATTATCCTAGTATTATACAATGAAATGTTGTGCAAACAGCAGTGTAATATACCAATATACCGCAATATAATATAACACATATTTGAACAAAGAGTACATTATCTATTGCATTATTAATAATTACAAATACATGTGCTGTTTCTCGTAGACCTAAATACAATCGATACAAGAAGATGTGGACATCATCCGCTCCCAATCCAGAACAGGACTAGATAACTTCAAAGTTCCACAACGTACAAATCTCGCAGACTTCAATGATGTGCTGCGAAAATATCAATAACACAAATCTTTAAGACAAATGTTAAATCTCTTAATACAATCATTTAAATATAATAACTAAATGTGGCCATGTGATCTTTTGGCCCGTACATCGCTAACTAAGCCTTCTTCTGTTATGATCAAATTGGTAACAGAAAAAAGGAAATTACATGGTACAACGTTATAAATTCCCAAAAATGAGAAAATATGTGCTAATATGTCATTATAGTATTGAATTGTATATCAGGAAATATATATGACAGAAGAATTATGTGGAATCGTGTTGTGATCTATCACAATTATTATCTATATTGAGCCCATTGCTCTTATTTGAACTCCAGTTAACATAGTTATGATTGTTATTTCTCTTCTGAACAAAATATCTATTAAATGGTTTTTGTTGTCCTGGAGAAAAATTATTACCATGTTGATAACCTTTATGAAAGTTCTTATAATCACTGGGACCAAAATGTTGAGGGCAATTAAATTGCCTCCAGTTCTTTGAAGAAGAACTATTATCATATGGACGCGTTTGGTAATGTCCACTATCACGGTTATCTCTCTTACCAAATTTGCTTTTATTTTTTTCCGTGTCAAAGTGCTTAATAGGTACATCATACTGACTGGGCTGAGTACGATGGGTATTAGTAGTTTTGTTTTCTTTTACCACTTTATCAGAATTTCGAAAAGTTGATGCACGGTTTTTCTGAGGAATCTTGTCATGACATTTATCAAAGTCCTCACCGTGATCCAAAAGACTGACACTTAATTTATTTTTGTTGGCCTGACGCCAACTCCCGTTAGAGGCAGTATCGTTATTCCGTGGGAAACCATATTTACCACGAAACGATTTGTTGACATATTGTTTAATGTTACTGCTGGCATCGAGTGCATGTCGCTGACTCTTTGCATTAACATATTGACCATCAGCTTTTTGTCTAACTTCATGGACCTTGGTAGTAGATAATATCTTATTGCACAAAACAATATCTAATAAGCCGTCAACTCTGTTGCGAAGTTTTGTAACTTCTGCCTCTGAGATAGCTTTTTGCTTAGCAAGGGCTTTATGCATTTTCTCGTTGGTTCTAACTTCCCAGTTATAATCTAACTTTGTAACATGTAACTGAGATACAAGAGTTTTCTCTCTAGCAATACTATCTTTGAGATCTGTTCTCAACTTTGTCATCTGAGATGTAGTTTCTAGAACCTTAGCTTTCTCTTGAATAAGTTCAAGTCTGAGTCCTTCTATAGCACTATGATGAATATTCATAAGTTCATCCACTTTCTCATCTTTTTCTTCGCCCTCAACTGTGTTAACTCCAATTGTAGTGACTGAATCTGAATCTTTAATTTCTCATTGTCCATTTTTATTTGTTTCAAGTCCTCGGTGCAAGCATTTTCTTTACAATATTGCTCGTATTGAGCCAAGCTCATATCACTTTCTAACCATTGTTCATATTTAGAAAAGCTCATCTCATCTTCAAACTCTTTTTTCTCCTTTTCCAGTTGAAAATGTCTTAACTTATTCTCATGAGGAAGAGTTAATGTTTCTATTATCTTCCACAGTAGTTTTAAATCAAGCGTGGAAGAGTTCACCTGCTCCATCTGGTTATTCAACAACTGTTTTAATGAGGTTACTTCCTCATCCAACTGTTTCTTCTGACTAAGAGAAGAGTCATAGAATTTCTTATTATCTTCTATCAACATCATCATTTTATCTTTTAATATTGTATTTTCAGAATTCATTGCTGATAACTTATCAGTAAGAGCTTTCTTATCAATTTGAAGCTCATTTATTGTTTCTTTTAATGAATCCAACTCCAAACTACTGCTCCTCTGAGTATTTGGTTTTCCTTCATCATAAAAAACTGTAGATATCAACTTGGAAAGTCTCAATGCTTTCTCTTTTGAATAGTCGTATCCAAACTTACACAAGGCATATTGTTTTAGATCCTGACTCACTTGAAGTAGGAGCTGTTTTGTGGCATATTCTTCACAGCTTGACCCAAATAAACGTAATTTCCTATCTCCCTCACGGAGAAAATAATCCAACATATCCATTATGTCTAATAATATGAGCTAAACCCTGAAATAATTAATTAACTTATTTCAATCTTAATAGTGACAAGACTTAAATAAGTACTTGTATAATCACAATGTTCACTCCAATCTCTGTGGGCAACAAGTCTTTGACACCAAACTTGTATTATCAAATGTATAATAATATCACAAGTTACTTCTTACTCATCAGTGCACTACACACATCAGTGCAAAACCATCAGTTATTTATCATAACTGCACAATGTAATAGTGCATGAACAAATCCATTAGTTAGTTATGATAAGTGCACTATAAATCAATAGTGCATGAGCAAATATGTAACAATAGTGAAAGCTAATTACTCAAGAACTATGTAACCTATAACAAAGAACAAAGACAATGTAAACAATAACAAAGATCAAAGTCAATGTAAACAACAACAAAGATCAAAGTCAATGTAAACAATAACAAAGATCAAAGTCAATGTAAACAACAACAACGATCAAAGTCAATGTAAACAACAACAAAGATCAAAGTCAATGTAAACAACAACAAAGATCAAAGTCAATAGGAAAACATTCGCATAAGTCAACTAAATAAACAGCAGAACTAAAAGGAAAATATCACAAAAAATGTGATGACAAAATGCGAAGAATGTACACAAACAAATGACGTCACAATGTATAAACAAAACCGGTGTATAGAACTGAATAATAGAAAAGGGAAGACCTACAAATACAAACAAATGAAATCGGAACTAAAAAACAGAAAAAAAATATTACAAAAAACAACGAAAATAAAGCACAACTCGTCACAACTAAACAAATATAGCAACGTTTGTCGCTAGCAAATTTCACAATAGGAAATTTGCACAGTCCCTAAAGAAAACGCTAACAGTAGAAACCTCTGTGACGTGGTATCTTCTACTGAAAGACACCTCCCAACCGAAACCCGCTGAAATATAAATATAAATTTACAAATAACATATAACATATAAACATGTAGCATGTAAACAGAGTGAAAAGTGTGAGAGACAGAAGGCTCAGCTAGAACATAAGGGCACAGTTCACAAACAAAACAGGCCACTTAACTTCTATGAGTCCAAACGTCAGCACGGTGCAGAACAGGTTGAGATCAGCATTCTAAGGATAATGATCCAACGTTGATCACCATCTGCTCCTATAGACAGCCATGACGCTGGAAAATGAGCTTCTGATACCGGAACAGTTGTTACGGCACTTGACCTTCTGAATCCTATAAATCGACTTAACCGGCACTTGACCTTCTGAATCCGCAACAGTAAATCGATTCAATCGGCACTTGTCCTTCTTAGTCAGGAAACTTTGATAACTTGACGAGCAACGCCGGGTATTTTGAAAATATTTCCGAAATCAGCAACGCCGGGTACTTTCATCGAAGGTAGTGAGTTGAACTGCAATCTTGCATATAGTATTATGATGATGTCTGGGTTTGTTGACCCCCTTGAGAGTTGGTACCAGAATAAACCAACTATTGGCCACCATGAAATGATAAGGGTGGATTTAGGCTGACTGGTTACCACCCCTATCGACACCAGTTAAATTATAGTTGTAGTGTAGGGTGTCTTATCTGGTTTATGTTGTTGCTGTGTGTAAAGTAGTTAGCTAGTCCACAGAGTTACAGCACAGGCAAAGTGACATGCGAAGTCATAAAGGAGGTAACTGCTTTTGACGTTTCCATCATTTATTTCACGCCACAAAGACAGTTACTTCACATACATCATCAACATCACAGTTCAAATAGTTTTCAGAAATGATAATGGTGCGCCAAAATGCCAGGTACGTTAGCTCCGTTATAACACACTCACTGTTCAAACAGGTGTAGCATTCATAAAATGATATTGGTGCCAACTGATAGTCATGTAGGATCCAATACTCATCAGTCATAGAGTAAACAATACTTCAGTGTATTCAGTATCATAAAGTTCTGGTTCATGGATCTGCATAAATGATATGGCACAGATCTGGGTACCTAAAGTTCATAAATATTAATTCTGCAACAGTGTCAGCTGCAGATCATCAATGTTCATACATAATAATGAATACTCCCCTCCTGATGCTAGCAGATCAGATGTATACAATAAGTCCATTGTTGTCTGCACGTGAATAGCATACATGGAGTACAGATCAACCTGACCTTTATAACATTCCTAAGTCTAACCTTCGACAAAAGGTGTGATCGCTGACCTAGCGATATTCATAGGACGTAGAACTGTTCCTCGGGCTTAGGATATCCCGTATACATATAAATCACAGGTATGGAAAATACCTGGGGTGTGATTTCTATTCGAAGCACCTCTATCACTGTAGTACGTGAGCAAGCACAGATCGACCATTGTCAACATAATGTTAAATCATAGATTCGAAACATAAATGAGGTATTACCTTGTTTCGAAATCAACACCACAAACATACGCCTCCAGGCGTTTGAAATCATAAAGGGAAGGACCTTGTTAGCTACACTAACTCACAAAAGAATCCTAATTCCCTATCACAAATCACAGCGACGCTAAAATGCGTCCTGCCTCGCTCAGAACAATATCTTCTCTCCTCCGCTGGGCGGAAGACGATTCTCACCTCTCAAAGTTCAGACATGCGCAGAAAAGCATACACCTGAGTAAAATTCAACGAGACGATGGTTGAAGACCTTCTAGAAAGATTTTGTAAGAAATCTTGCCTTATATGGACAGCAAACGAATCCTCAACACTGGTTTCAGACATTCTAACAACAGTTGACCGATACTACCAAATAAGGAGAATGGTCACACTTCGTTAATAAAAATGTGGACCGACCGTGTCTCGACACAAGAGGAGGTAACATCATATTGAATGATACTCTCCATATCCCGAGTTATCTAGCTTTGACCGAAAAAAACAAAGTGTACTTTTGAGTCAATCTAATAATACAATGTCTTTAGCAAAAAATGATCATACAATGACTTAGAAAAAATGATCAGTGCGTAACACCTACATGACAACAACCTCCAGTATGAGAATGGATGTAGAGACAACTACTTCTGCTTTAAGGTGGTTGTCTGAAACTTCATTGACATAGCAGTTATTGTGTCAGACTCTTAGTCCATGCTTCGGAAGATACAAAATGGATGGCTACGGCATGAACGGAAAACCTCCATAGCAGCCTTAAATCTTCAGAAACTGGTGTGGTTCTACTGTTTTGGTCATGCAGGGATACGGGCAAAGAAAGAGCTGATAGACTTGCTTCAAGAGCACATATAGTGGGTGCGTTGGATATGGATAAGGGAGAGATAAGGGAAAACAATTAATGATCGCCTGTTAGAGAATGACACGGCAATTGATGAATCATCACGGCTGAGATTGTTGGAGTTTGACATTAGGCTTAGGACTGGCAGGAATGAACGTATGAGAGGATGCATCCGGTGTATGTACAATCAGCGCGCAACAGAAACCATTAGCTTTCATACCCTTCAAAATTTGCTGAGGGAGAAGTAGCACCTATGAGTTTGCCCGGCGTACAATGATGTCGATTCTTAACAAAAATAACCATAACTATATATATATATATATATATATATATATATATATATATATATATATATATATATATATATATATATATATATATATATATATATATATATATATATATATATATATTCTGAAAGTAAACACATAACAAAGCTTTCTTATAAGAAAGGAATAACACAACACAGTAGAAAAAGAACATAAATAAACACTGAACCAGTATTACATTTATGCAAGAATAGATACAAATATGCTTTAAATAACCCAAAATGAACTATTAACCAAACAAACAAACAAAAAACACAAAAAACCCGAACGTGAGGCATAGTACAGTACAGAATGTATAATAAACACAACCAAGAAAATAGCACATTAAATGAAAAAACCATCATGATATAATCAACAGCCCATGAATATGGTAAATGGTTGAAACGATCGTGCTACACAAGGGAAAGTAGCAAACAGCTTAAGAAAAAACAAAAGAAAACAGTGTTACTGTTCGCATCTATTCGCCTAGCTAGCTGTTCCCATAACGTAGAGTGACCGTTTGTCCTCTTTTCCCAAGATTTGTTCTCTTTTCCATCTTATGTTTGAGCATCTGGGTGAATGTTTGTGAACATTTATTCTTAGTTTACATTTTTTGTCATCATGAATGACAAATAAATTTTAAAAATCAACACTTTTATTCATGTATCGATCTGTAATAATGACCGATTCATTGTTTCATCACATAACAGTTTCGTTACATTTTTACTTTCATTTAAAAAACAAACAGTTCAAGAAGTCGACATCAGTATTAATCTGTTTTATAAACCTTTATTACAATTATCTGAGCAAACGTTTTTCTTTCTTTACATTAGATTTTTATTTGAATAAAAAAATATTGACAGCCCTCAACACTTAATTTACTATCAATCTGTAATGATGACGCATACATTTTTTAAAATGATCACGTAACAGCTTCTTGAACCCTCGATGTTTCATTTTATCTATCAATAACAATAACTGATCAAGCTTTCCCTGTTCCTAATTTAAACAGCTGTAGTTTTTAAACTGATTTATGATCGATGCAACAAACCTCCTTTTTGTTTTGAATGACATTTTTTAACACTTAACAAGTATATTTATCTGACAAAAATGGTAACAAGAATGAGATTTTTTAATGTCTAAAACGTCAATGCATTTAAATGAGAAATAAAAGAAGAGAAAACTACAAGGCTCTATTCTGTATTATTACTTGAGAAATCTGTAACAATGTATGGAGGGGCCACTCAACAGTTACAAATAAATAAATCAGGATCCGAGCCAGTAGTCCACACTGGTGATAGACTCCCGCCCAGATACATACGGATTAACCAAATAAACCCTCCAGTGAAAATTAAAAACATACCAGCTTAGAAGATATTATATTTTGGATAATAAAACCATTTTGAACTATAACTACTTCTTCTTCTTCTTCTTGCGATCGCATCTTTGATGTTTACACCGTCAGACGAGTTCTCATGATGAATTCGACTGTTGTTTGAAGTTCCTCTTTAACTCCATATAGCTTTGAGTTTAGTGTTGAGTCATTGGGCCAGTATATCTTTCTTAACTGGTCATACAGAGGACAGTCCTGTAGAACATGCTCAGCAGTTTGTTCGTTTAATCCACATGTGCGCAGTGGTGAAGTAGACAATCCTAGCTTGTGCATGTGTTTATTCAGTTTGTTATGCCCTGTCCTGAGTCGAAAAATAGTTATCTGTCCCTGCCGGTCGAGAGTGTGATAGTCGTCTTTGGGTTGGTTCTGTTCTCTTCTGATAGTCTGGATAGCTCTCTTTTTCTCAAAGTATGTGACTTCATTATCTTCTTGTTCACATTCTCCTCCCTTTTTTGCAAGTTTATCTGCCTTTTCATTTCCGGGTACACCACAATGAGATGGTACCCACTGAAGTATGGTTCTCTTTTTGGCAGCTACCTTGTTTAGTTCATTTCTCAGATGCGGGAGTTTACCACCCTTGAGAGCTTGCAGGACAGCCAGTGCATCTGTGAGGATGACTACCTGGTGGCAGTCAGAGTTGGTGTTATAAATCATATTGGCAGCTTGCTCTAGAGCTTGAACCTCAGCTGTATAGTTGGAACAGAATTTACCAGTGGGAATGTGCCTAGTCTCATAGTGGTTGTCAGGATATGAGATAAAGATACCGGCACCTCCATTCCTAACAGCATTAATTGCTGATCCATCTGTATAGGCATGTATCCATGATTGATAGGGATAGCTTTCTTGGATCATACTCAATGTAGCAGTTCATTTTTGCAGATCATTATACTCACATCCACTTGTGAGACCACTGACTGATGTATTAATTTGGAGGGCACTGCTGGCCTGCTCCCATGGTACAGGGTGGGCTTCAGTGGTGTTGTCTTCATGGATAGGTCTTCTTGATGCTGTCTTATAAGTCTTTTTCCCCGATGCACAAAGCTGCTACGCTTTAGATGTCCCAATGCCAGATCATCTAGTCTTGCCTTCATTGGGTGCATTGGCATGCTGTTGTACTTTTCCATCTGGATCATGGTTTTTGTGTCTCTTCTATGGGACAATGTCTGTAATCCAGCAACCTTCTGCATCTCTGTTATTGGTGTAGTTTTCATGGCTCCTGTAATGAGCCTGAGAGCTTGATTTTGCACCTTGTCCAAAGACTGCAGATGTGAGTTAGCAGCTGATGACCATGCTGCTGAGCTAAACTCTAAGTGTGGTCTTATTACTCCATTATAAATCTTCTTTAGATTTCGTTCATTTGCTCCCCAGTTGGTACCTGCTAATTTTCTGAGTATGCCTAGTCGTCTTCGGGCCTTTCCTTCTGCATTTTCAATATGCTTATTCCATGTAAGCCTTTGGTCAAATGTCACCCCAAGATAGGTGGGGTAGCTTTCTTCCTTAATCACGGTTGTCCCTAGGTGTATGTTAGCTGATTTGTCCTTGGGGGCGAGGGAGAACAGTGTTGTGGAGGTTTTGTCTGTGTTTATTGTGATAAGCCATTTCTCTGCCCATGACACTAGCATGTCTGCTGCCCGCTGCATTCTATAATTTGCTGTGGTGACATTTTCATCAGCGCACCAGAGTACTAGGTCATCTGCATATAAGGCAGCTTTCACTCCTGCAGGGAGATCTTTCACCAGGTCATTGATGTAAACAAGGAAGAGTGTTGGGGAAATTACTCCTCCTTGAGGTACCCCCTGATGGAGCAACACTTTTCTGCTCTGCAGACCGTCAAGAGTGACTCTAGTTCTCCTGTTATGCAAGTATGACTGGATCCATTTCATCATGTTGCCTTGGATTCCACTTCTCCTAAGTTTTGCAATGAGGCCATCTTTCCACACCTTGTCAAAGGCCTGCTTGAAGTCGACCCAGATCGTTAGGACCTTTTTCTTCTCCTGGAAGGCATCTTCTATTGCTTGAGACTGATTGGCCAGTAACTTGCAGCCTCGGTCTTACATTTCCCTTTCTTTAGTATGGGTATTGTGATGGCTTCTCTCCATACTTGGGGTACCGTTCCTTTCAACCAGCTGTGGTTGAATATCTCAAGCAGTTTTGTCTTTGCTGCTGAGCTCAGATTTACTAGCATTTCGTTGCTGATTTTGTCTGGGCCGGGTGACTTTTGAAACTTAAGCTTGAAAATAGCCTTCTGTAGTTCTCCTAGTGTGATGGGTTCCCTCATTGGGGCAGGAGTATCTGTCTGTCTCATGGTTGCCAGTATTTCTTTTCTTATCTCTCTCTGATGGTCTATGTTAATGGGTAAGTTGCTTTCTGAACTGTATCTTCTAGCAAACAAGTCTGCAGCTTGTTTTCCTCTGAGAAGTTTGCCACCTTCATCCAATGTGATAGTCTGCCTTGGTGAGGAACGCTCTTCATTTAGAGACTTGACTAATCTCCAAAGTTTCCTGCCGTCTTTCTCAAGGTTCAGCGATGCCGTTTTAGTTCTCCAGCTTTTCCGTTTTTCTTCTAGCTTTGTTCTCTGAAACTCTGCTACAGCCTTTTTCTATTTGTTGTGTGTTTCAAGTGAAGGCTGAGACTCTGCGTCCTTTCTAGCCCTGTCCATAGCTTCCTGACGTTCTTGGAGTGTGCTGGACCAGTATGGTATGTAGCTACGCCGGCATCCTTTGGGAATGGTTTCTTTTGCAGCTTGTAGTATGCATCTGTTGAAGTCTTTTACCACTTCATTAATGTCTCTGTTCTGTACCTTGAGGGTAGACAGCAGCGTGTTCACCTGATGCCTGAATAAACCCCAGTTGGCTTTTTTGTAGTTCCATCTTGTAATGGCTGGGCCTGTACTGAGAGTTGCACTCTGGACGGTAAGAAAGATTGGGGGTTGGTCGTTTCCCCCTATTTGGTCTCCTACTTCTCTACTAATAGATCCAGCTATATCTGGTGTGGAGAAGGCAAGATTTGGTGTTGAAGTTGTGTGCCATCCTCTGGAGTAGACGATAGGAGTATCTGTGGCATTATTGACTAGGATTAGGGAGTGATCATCTTGCCAAGTTTCAACCTCTTCACCTCTGTGATCCAGATGGTTATAGCTCCAGCTCTGGGAGTGGCTATTAAAGTCTCCAACTGCTATAAAGTTGGTGGCTGGTACCTGTATAGAGCTGAGACTCAGGGGTTTGTTGTTCGGACAGTAATAGTTCAGGAGTTCTATTTCCATCTTGTCTACCTTTATCTGCAACAGCTGATATTCTGCTCCATCCATGAAGGTTTTCCTTTCGTGTGCAGGAATGTTATTCCTTACAAGAGTAAGTACTCCTCCTTTTCGTCTATCTTTTCTGTCGGATCTGAAGCATTGATATCCCCTTATTTTAAAGGTTTGATCTGCTTTCAAGTGAGTGTCTTGGATACAGCAAACACTGACTTGCTTCTCATACAAGATGTTTTCCAGCTCTGTCTTTTTGCTGTATCCAGCCTGCTTGCTGTTCACTCCCTCTGCATTCCAGTGCATCATGACAAGTGGCACTCTGGGTTTCTCTTTTTGTTTTGTTTTGGTCAGTAGTTCTCCTCCGCCGCCTGCTGACTCCACAAGACGGTCTAGAGGGTCCTCCAGTAGCTGAGGGTGGGCTCTGTCGAGGCTCAGAGCCCGGCACTGCACCTGCCTGGTGGAGCTCCACAGGGCGAGCACCAGTACGAGATTTATTTGACGGTGTACTCTCCATAGAAAAAAAAGCGAGTTGCGTGATACTGTGGTTTCCGGTGCGCCTTCTGGCCCAGTATCTACGACTTTAGCACCTGTTCAATGGGAGAGTGGGCTCATCCCTAATCTGTTTATGTTCCCAGTAGAAGACTATTCGCAAGCAGCCTGGGGGTGTCACTGATCTGCACGGACCTTGTTTACCGAGGCGGCGTCCGAGCTCGTATGGTGAAAATATGGTTGCATTATCTTCAAAATAAACCTGTCTTTCCCGTGGCTTTTCTGCCATCCTGCAACTTTGAGTTAGGGAGCTCTGAGCTCCAGTCTCTTTCCCAAGCATTTTATCCTGGCCCGGCATGCATACAGAGGACCCCACTTCTGGTTCTAAGTTAGCAGTTGGGGATAGGTGGGGTGGCACACTGTGCATTCCCCGTCATCCAGGGGGGCTCTCCAACTATGCAGAGCTTGCACAATGCTGTGCTCTGGTTCTGGGCTCTCCCAAGGAATCCTCACGTCCTGCACAGAGCCACTTCCAGATACCTACCACCTGCCATCCCTTCACTGTAGAATCTCCTGCATGCGGCCATCCAGTCAAGAGCCAGTATTAAGTCTGGTGCCCATGTGATCCCCCCAAGCCTAGTGTGAAATGCTGGGTTCTCAACATGCTGCAACACAGGGGGGATTGTGATGCTCAGCCATCTCTCTCAACTCTGCACTGATAATTGACATCGGGGACTTAACTGTGCCTCAGTACTGGGAGGCTCCGTTTCCGGGTACACCACACACAGCCAATTGAGGAACGGTCGTCGTGGGCGTACTATAACTACAAAAGGAAAAATACCTACTAGAGATAATATAGTATGAAATAAATACAAAGAAAAACATATTACAATAAATGAAACACGTCATGATATAACCAACAGCTCCATGTACATGGTAGATGGCTGAAAGGAGCGTGCTACAAAGAAAAGTAGCAAACTCATTAATTTAAAAAAAAGAACAGTCACAGCGCTGTTCAAAAAGTGTTTTAATTGTGTACACGCTCACGATTTTATATAAAATGTATCTATATTTTACTGAACTGAAACTAAGGCTTTGTAGCAACGAGAGCTATTCTGCATAAACAATGGACCTATTAACAGTTTTAAACATGGAACTACACTGATGCATTATTTTTCAGTTGATTATTTCCCTTTGACCATAATCTTTCCACTTGATTAAATATTTTCTGTTCAATTTAAAAATTTTTATTTGTTGCATCCCTTTATGAAAACAATGGGAGGTTAAAATAGCAAGTGTCACTGATGTGTAATGAATGTAATTTTAACGTCCAATTAATAAACTACGTAACATCACGCTTGAAATCGAAGCTCTTTTATTTTATCTTATTGTTTTTAAATGCGTCGTTTTAATTTCCCAATGTAGGAGCCGCGCTAGCGTAGTGGTTACCACACCGCTCTGGCGACCGGGTGATCGAGGATCAAACCCGGGCGATGGCATTTGAGGATTTTTCGTCGACCGGGATTTAGACTGGATTAACTCGAGACCTGGCGAGGACATTTGAAGGAGTGTCGTCGACCAGGGACAGGCGGCTCCTGAGCCGACCCAGCTCTAATGGGTACCTCCAAAATCAGCGAGTATCTGCCTGAATGGCGAGGGACACCTGTCTCTGTACAAGAAAAAAGGGATACTCACGTAAAATCAATGTCAGGTTAGACATTAACAATAACCTGAGATTTCGCCTTGAGTATTAGCGGGCGTACGAAAAAAAAAAATTCCCAATGTCAATAATTTTCTTTCACAGATGATATGTAAATTTTTATAATCAGAAAAAGAAACTTGTTAGAGTAGCTTATAATGTTATTAAAACATAACTTTGTGCCGGTGGGAGCGGCTAGTGTCGACTTCTACTCGGAACTGGCCTAGTCTATACAATACATGACTTCGACGCCTCTTTGAGGTTCAAGGTCCAGCTAAAGCTTCCCTTCCGCGGGAACTTTGCACGCCTGGGGTCAGAGCTGGTTCCTCCCCATATGTCATGGTACAAGACGAAAGCTGGGGGCGAGGAGTTAGGTCGGGTGCGTAGTTAAAAGCTGGCATCCTCAGCACGGAGGTGGGCACTCTGTGCGTCCTTGTGATAGCTGGTTACCGGCCATAGTCTCACTTCATGAGCAGGACTTATCCTTTGATAATGTCCTTGCTTATCAAGTAGGGGAGATGCTGCGCCAGTTATCCCTCGCCTAATCTTAAATCAACGATACGTCAGTGTTCAAAAGGGATTTCAAATGACTATTTGAGATTAACGTATGTGCAATTTACATTGTCAAGTCATATTTTTTCCCACCTGAACAAACATCTGTCGTTGTATCAGCGCAGCGGCTGTTTTTTAAAAATACAAACTGCATCAGTTTTAACTGTTCACCGATATAATAATTATGTGACAGTCTACAGGTCCACTTGCATGTTCATTGATGCCTGAATATCGTCAAGTGCAGTCTATGTAGCAGAAAACAACGCTAATTGCAATTTATATGGCATATAGTAATAAAGTCTAGTCTTATGTAAACAATAATTGGTTCCTATCCATATTTAATAGAAACGAAAGCTATAGGCAAAGTGTTTTGTGTGATGTTTATTTTTCTTAATAATGAGAATAATATTTTTATTTAGGGCAAAAGGCAATTTGAATTTATACCAGCACATATTTTCATACTTCAAGTGTGTTTACTGAGCAGTATACTTTTGAGGTTGGTGATATATTGTGCACATGCACAGCATCAAGGCTTGCTTAAGAAAAATGTTGATTCTGTCCATGCAACTTTCTGGTAACAATGACTAAGAAAAATGTCGATTCTGTCCATGCAACTTTCTGGTAACAATGACTAAGAAAATTAGTGCAACCTGCTACATACCATCAGCAATGTTTTCGTTGCTACGTTGCCAAAAGCAGTATGATTGTTGCGATGCCTTTGGCACATGTAACATTAGATTCATATATTGTGCACATCAAATAGGAAATCTCATAAGAAAGTATTTGTTGTGCGAAATGTCCACCATTTCCTTCTATACCGTGTTTACTATATTTCTCCATAGCAAGGCTCATTCAAATATATATGGTGTTGCTTGTATCAGGGCACTCATTATTTTTTGTAATATTTGTCTTGATTGTGTATATTCTATAAGATGTATGTTGCGTGCATATTTTGACGCACATATTACAAAAATCGATATGGCTATTTAATATGGAAAAGATATAGACATTCATTCATTTGTGTATGAAAATGCTGTCTATGGTAAAGCTAGATAATTCATGATTGATTCACACTTTTGATTATAGGAGTAATCGTTCTTGATATTGATCCGGCGCAAGGATATTGCTCTCATGTCCGTACTTATTTGTTAGGGCCAGAAAATAGATTAATTTGCTTATTATGTTTATGGCCTGAATTCATATGTATTACATATTATTAGTACAAGTAGAATCAGTCCTATATTGTATATTTTGAATGGGTAGGCAGGACTATATTCTGTTATGCCGCTCTAGCCGAAGTATGAGTTGTCTTGACAAGTCGTGATGAGTTCCGATGTACCGTTTACAATGGCGGGTTACGCATTTTCAAGGGCTGGTACATTCTTAAGTAAAAATGATTTATGAAGTGATTTTTCTTCTGTAGGAGATTGTGTCTCTACTAGAGTTTGTGTTAGAGACTCTCCTAATGTACGGTATCATGTATGATTCGGACTCCAGGTAATGCCAGACCCTATTTTTGATGATCTCATGTCGGTTAGACCTAGCTGGAATATTATGCTTCGCAACGCTAGGGTCATGTTTGTATCGACGACGATGACGGGCTTCCATGCAGCAGTTATGTCTACGTGAACTGGATTACTGTAGAACTGTATGGAGAGACTTTAGCAAATTATTCATATGCATTTCAAATTAACTTTGGCTTATATATACCCTCCTGTCCCCATCAAGGCCAGCTCCTTGACGTGGAGATGGGGCTCAAGTACAGCCATCAGCGGCTGAAAAACCAAGACTGGCCAGGCCCTCCTAGACTCGAGCAAGACCACAGTCTGCCCTAGCAAGTCAAGGTGCTGAAGACGGAGGCAACCAGCCAAGAGGCGCACCACAGCAATCAGGATGCCACGCATTAGCGCTATGGGAAGTATGCCTATATCTGCAAAACGTTATGGCACTCGCCCTGTGACGGACACCCAGGCAGGCGCAGTGCCGGGCCCTCTGCCTCGGAAGGGCCCAACCCCTACTACTGGGGGTCCTTCTCAATTGCCCCGGGGAGCCAGGAGGCATGAGAATAGAGCTACTGGCCAAGCAAAGAAAAGACCATTTAAAATAATGCACTGGAATGCTGAAGGCGTCAATAGTAAAAAAGACGGCTACAGCAAAAAATTAGAGCTCGAAAATATCTTGAATGAAGAGCAAGTAAATGTATGTTGCTTGCAAGAAACCCACCTCAACAAAGACATAGCCTTCAAAATCAGAGGCTACCAGTGCTACCGATCTGACCGAATAGACAGGCGAAAAGGTGGAATACTGACACTCGTGAGGAATAACATCAGTGCATGTCAGCTTGAAACATATATGGAGGGGGGGCGGAATACCAGATGCTTCATCTCAGGACAGAAAGTTCAGAATTCCACCTGCTCAACTACTACTGTCCAAGCGACCGCCCACTGGCACTAGATACAATCCCAGCAAAAGAAAGACTGATTGTATGCGGAGACTTCAACAGCCACTCACAGAGCTGGGGCTATGATCACATGGACAGGAGAGGTGAGGAGCTTGAAAACTGGCAGGATGACAATGGGCTTATCCTGATTAACCAGCCAATCGACCCACCAACCTTCTACTCGAGATCATGGCACACCACCTCTACACCAGACCTGGCATTCCACTCACCCAGCTTGGAGTGGAACACCACACGCGTTGTAGGGAAACAACTTGGAGGCAGCGACCACCGGCCAGTCTTCCTAATTGTGGAAAATGAACTTGTCAAGGAGAGCAGCACTCTCTCTAGGTGGAACTACAAGAAGGCAGACTGGACAATGTACCAGCACCGTACTAGTATACTGGCTAGAGATCTGACTGCAGACAAAGACATCAATAAGCTAGTTGACGAATTCAGCAGATGCATATTACAGGCTGCTCGTGAAACA
>JAMPIV010021935.1:0-164248 GCA_024509875.1 Oreohelix idahoensis
AGGAAAGCTAGGGTTCTCTATTGTCTCCCTTTAAATCAACAAATTTTTAACGGGAGGGGGAATGAAACAACAGTTACCCAATCCCGCTAGGAGAGATCCCGTACAGGAATATAAGGCACCTTAGTATAAGGTCGAACTAATTAAAAGGGTAAAGAAAAGATAAATCTCCTTTCATTCAAAAAAAACACTCTCTAGGGCTGGCCATCCCAACAAACACACACGCAGACTTACCGAAAGAGGGAATTCTGGCACTTCATAGGTAAAAATAAAAAACAGCACTAAACCTTGGCTTAGGTAAAAGTAATTTCTTCCGTGTACAGCCCCAGATTTTTGCGGGTTGTTGAAGTTAACAAAGTGCCCGAAATCGCTGGACGTTGAAGTTTAACGGTACTGTTTGTTTATTAGATAAAGTTCCTAAAGAAAGGCTCAGGCGCTTGGCTAGGCGTGAGGTATGGTGTGGTTCCTAAATTTGGCACAGCTGGTGGAGATAACTTCCTTTTTCCGTAATGTCACAAGTTAAGAAAAACACTGAGGTAAGTTCTTCTTGGGGGGGGGGGGGGGGCGGGGGGTTAAAATCCAATGAATATACGTGACAGACAGTGTCAGGTAGATCGATGTTTTTTCTTCACAAATAGGGGCAGTGAATAAAATATATTCTGCGTCCAGTTGTCTTTAAGGACTCTATATGAACTAGTATTTTTAAAGTGTTTCTTGAATGGCTTTTATTCTCAGTTTACGTTCAGAGGAGCGGGGCCCATTACAGGTGCCACAAGTTTTGCTTTAAAAAAGTTCATATGTTTACTGGAGTTATCGAATTGAGTTTGGCAGAACTCTGTATATAGTTAATAATTGCTGGGATGCAGGTTGAATGATCGTTCTGAATGAAAGATAATAAAACAAGATATGCATTTACAAATAATATTATAATTGAAGCGATAAATAAAATTAAGTTAGCCTATTTACCTTATTAGTGTGACGTACGTCTAGTTTGACAAGTGAATTCTCCCTGATATGATGGATGATTTAAAGGGACTTTTAGCTTTTCATAACATTAGAACCCCTGAACATTTGTTGTAACTTTTCGTTTGCCAGAACTCATTCCACCGGGACTCATGTAGGATACAGCGACGAGATCAAAGAGACAGACCGAGGGATCTTAGGGGAGACTATCGGCGCTATCAAAGACAGTAGTTTTCCCTGATACGAGACGCAGTTGCTTGCCGCTAATTTCGCGTCTCGGTGTCAATCGAGGAACCGAGCGAACGGGGGAAAGCGAAACGGGCAGCAGCGAGCGGATACGAAGACCAGGGGGCGGTTTCTTCTCTTGATTTGGCGGTCAGATCCCCAAAAGTTCGTGAGATCAAATAAGTTGTCAAGTTTATCATGTCCCACTCAACTTACATTCCATTTTAGCTAAATAGACCATGAAGAACTAGACACGTTATCACTCGCTGGCCAGACCTTTACAGAAGCACTAGCTTTATTGAAATCTTGTTATAGATTTTCCCCTGGATTTTTTATATATATATATTGCAGTGATTTCTATTCTGTGCAAAGCGGTAATATATATTGTGTAAAGTGATCAGTGGTCTAGTTCAGTCATTCTATTTCAATGGATTTTGTGTTAATTTAAATCTATTAAATTAAACCATCTCAAGAGTTCCAGTTTTAAATATAATGATCTATCTATTATATTATTTCAAAAGATAATAGATGCTTAAATTAACTTTTAAAGTCGCGAAGGAATTTATAATTAATAAATTCAGTTAAGTCCTAGTTTTATAGATGTGGGTTTTTAACCACTAGAATTCGCGCAGTGTTTATTAAATACATAATTAAATACTCGAGTGTATTATAGGCTTAACGGGAAATTCATCGCGCTTTAGAAGGTTATTTGTTTTCGGTATATTACATGTCTTTTTTTTCTTTCATACAGAGTGATCGTAACCTGTGCGATCCCAGCATTAAGAAAGCAATAAAGAAATCAATCTAAGCAAAGCAAAGCATAAACAGTGTGTAGAGTTCCCCTGACGCAGAACTTGTTGAGACTGTGTAAATTTTTAATCTTTGAGGCGATTCTATGTTTGGAATTCCGCTATCTAACTTATAGCAAAGAAAGCACACCCAAAGACAAATTTAACGCACCATCAAACAACTTAAGTCGTAACGGGAAGAAGAACACTGGCCCGAGCTTTGTTAGTTTACTGACACAGAGAGATAATTCATAATTTCCTGAACAGTGATGTGACTAGTTTTTCTCACTGGACTTAAACCATACCTCACGGATAAAGTGTACCAGCACGCGTAAGAATTTTATTATCAGCGGCATAGTCAAATAGACCACACCATCCTCACCCCGGTATCAGAGACCGTGCCCTCCCATAGAAACTGTTATTAAGAAAAGAGACACAACTACAGATTCATTTTCCAGCGATTACGGGATCCTTTTATGTGCTGACCGCCTACCCGATAATCTGGGGCTAGAACTTGAACAAACACTCATACATTTAGTTGAGGTGTAACTGCTGTTGTGTTATTCTATGGAGTGCAAGATTTTTTCACAATCGGTAAGTGAGAGCAAGATGAGTGAAGGCCTTTGCTAGCGCGTGTATGAATGACAGGAAATTAATTCTTTTGTGTGACCATTTTGTTAACTTGCTTACCTGGTAACATATATCTTTTCTGTATACCCTACATTGTTCCTTTAAGTGGGATAGTTGATAATTTGTTAACTCTGTTTAAAACCACCTCCTTTCCATTTGCTTAGTAAAGGGAAGAACAGCTGGGAAGAACAGGTTTTTTTCTATCACCTATACCTAACTTGGTAACACCTCTTTCAGAGTAATTAACTTCACTGTTAGGTTAACGTACCCGTGTTCCTGATATTATCTATCTCTGGACTGGGTTTATCTTTGTCTAATAAGCGGGAAGGGCTTAGTCGATACCAATCTTCTTCACCCCCTCCCAAACTTGTTATTTGCATTTGTGTACTTATGATAATTTATGTAATATCTGATATTTTTAGTGATTGATGTTTAAAGTGAATAAAATCACATAAACTCATTTAGTTCTGTGTGTTGGATATACCCAAAGCCCAACTTTTCCCCTATTCGTTTAAATATAGTTTGTATCAACGTCGTGTGTGTGTTTGAAAACACCAAATCGGTGTGCGCGCAGATGCGAGTCTGGAAAACTGGCAAATAATTGTTTGACCAGGAGAGTGAAAGAGAAGATTGAGAGAAACGATTTGTCGTAAATAAGTCTGTCTTTACTCTCCTCCAGCACGCTGTGAAGCAACTATTAAATCTCTACATTTTCTATCACTGAGCTTTCCATCATCATTTTTCACTCTAAACCGGACCACTATTTCTAAGACTCTTTTCTCTCAAAATAAATTTACGACAATATTTGGCCGGCTCGCCGGGATAATTTTGAGATACATTTGATGCACACATATTTGTGGGCTGGTTCTGGGATCTTGAGCTACATTTGAGGCAATCGCATAGCCGGGTTAAAGATATTTTGAGTCTGATTTAGTTTGGGTCTAACTAGGTAGAGTGTGAATGATTTGTCTTTGTGAATTAGGGAAATAAATAAATAATTACACCCCTAGACAAACGTTCTTTAAGTATTTGGGTTGTCCACACAGCATATTTACAGGTTGTTTTCTCTCCACAGCAGTAGAAAGTACAGATAAACAAATATATTTGCTATTTTAATTATCCTCTGGCGGAGATAATTCAATTTCTTTCTTTATAAGAGTTGCTGGGATTGCGTGATTGTTTTACAGTCACTAAGGTTTTTGAAGTTAAAAAGAGTTGAGCTTAGCTAAAGACGGATTGTTCTGATTTTTAAAAATTAAGTTAACAACGTCTCATCTCAATAATTGACTTTAGGGACGGAGTTTGTTGTCAGAGATTAAAAATTTAGGGAAATTTTTTTTTCTTTTAAATTGTTTTAATATAAATTTTTCTCTACTGTTAGTAAAAGTAGATTCTTTTCCAGTGTAACTTACCATTTAGTGGCATAGTCGCTTGCGTTTAGAGCCTTAATTGCCAGATAATAGCAGCGATAAGTTTGCACAGTACAGGTAGGAGGTAACACAGGTAAATTTGTACTTGTGTTTTTTTTCCTCGCGCGTTCAGAGTTCCTCCCTTTCGCGTTGCTTCTTACTAGTTCTCTGAGCATACTTCATCTTATTCTTTAACAATGGCAGAGAGGATAAAGATGAGGTCCATCTTGAGGCTGGAAGCGAAAGAGGCAGGATTAGATGCAGAAGCTGCAAACGCGTTTATTAACCAGGAATTGGAAATATATGACGCGGAGCAACAGAGAGCCGAAGCTGAGAGGAAGGCGGAGCAACAGAGAGCCGAAGTTGAGAGGAAGGCGGAGCAACAGAGAGCAGAAGCTGAGAGGAAGGAAGAGAAAGAAAGAACAGAGAGGAGAGAAGCCCAGGAGAGGGCAGATAAGAAAGAAGCGGAAGAACGTCTTTTGGAACAGAAGAAAATTGAAGCAGAGATGGAAACTCGCAGAGAGAGAGAGAGAGAGACAAGGAAAGACAGCATCAACTGGCGCTTAAGGCTCTAGAGAGTCGGGGCGCCTCTACTTCGACTAACGGAGAGCCGTCTTCGCCCCAGTCTCAATCAATGGACCTCTCCAGTACTCAATCTGCCCAATTAACTGCTATGTCGTTTTCTTTAGAATCTTTTCCTAGCCCTAACGAAAAAATTGACAGCTACCTAGAAAAATTCGAGAGACTCGCGAATCTTTATGGGTTAGAGAGTACCCGCTGGGCGCTCAAACTTTCAACGTCACTGAAAGGCAATGCTTATGACGTGTACACAAAGCTGGGACCGAATCAACATGATTACGACATGTTGAAAAAGGCCTTACTACAGCAGTTTGAGATGACTGCCCGAAAGTTTCTGCAGTTGTTCAGAAACAGCCGAAAAGAGAGCACGGAAACATTTCCCCAGTTCTCTTCACGTCTCACGGGTTATCTGACAAAGTGCATTGAATTATCTGACCTACCTCTTTCATATGAGGGACTCCTCGAACTTGTTCTTGTGGAGCAGATAAAATCCACTTTGTCGAATGAAACACGTAGATTTTTGGCTGAACAGGGGGCAGTCAGGCTTGAAGACATACTCAATAAAGCCGAACGCTATAGCAATGCAATGGCCGAACTTCCCAGCACTAAACGTAAACCCACCGATGAGCCATCTCGAAAACAGAATCTAGAGCAGGCATCCTATTCTTCCACTTCCTCTCAACATTATAACCAACGAGATAACAATACCCAGAAACCTCCCCAGGAAAAATCGAAATTCTACAAAACCCGATACCCCCCCAACACAAATTCTGATCAACCCAACAAGCCTACGTGGCAGCGCGGCCACCAAGGTCAAGGAAAAGGGAAGACCCCTACACCAGGAACGTCTGATCAGGGCAAACAAACCGGTGCAAACCGCATTGGATGTTTGCATACAGCCTCGAAAGGTAGAGTCAATGTCAGTGATTCTCAACCTGAGGGGGACCGACCCTCAACTCGAGGAACTGTAATTTTGAACGGTACCTCTACTACTTGTCTTTTTGACACTGGATTAAGTTTTGATTGTATTGTCGCTAGGCACCTAGTCAAACCCGGTCAGGAGACAGAGGAAACCGTCAAACTTAGTGGAGTTTTCAGGAGTGATGCACCCAGGACGCTTCCTATCGCACTGGTAGAAATACACTCTGACTTTGTCAGAGGAGTTATTAAAGCGGCCATAATGGATGATCCGATCTACCCAGTTATCCTGGGATGTAGATATGTGTTCATTGGGAGACCTAAGGAGCCGATTGTGGCAGCGGTAACCACAAGAGGGCAAGCCAAGAAGGAGAGGGAGCCTGCGCCAAACTTGTTGCCGAATGAACTGAAGGAGGCGCAACAAAAGGACCCTACTCTGGCGCCCTGCTTTAAAAAACTGCCCATGGCTAAGGACCCCAGACACAACGGAGACATCTTTTCTAAGGATGGTGTATTGTATCGTAGAACGGGCAACCCGGACACGGGGAATAACCAGCTCCTAGTACCGACGCAGTACAGAAACCAGATCTTAGAAATGGGGCACTCTCTTCCCTTTAGCGGACACATGGGACAAAACGCCACTATTCAGCGAATAAAAAACCACTATTGGTGGCCAGGAATGAACTCTGACATTGTCAGGTATGTGAAATCCTGCGCCCAGTGCCAACGGGTAGCACCCAAGCACTTGACACCCCCAGTACCTATGGGGCAAATGCCAATAGTAGGGACTCCATTTGAACGGGTTGCTGTCGACATTATTGGTCCTCTGGAAAAGACCAAAAGAAGGAACAGGTTCATCCTGACCTTAGTTGACACTTGCACTATGTGGGCCGAAGCCGTACCGCTACCATGCACTAATTCCAAGCATGTCGCAGAAGCCCTTGTGCAAATTTTTACACGGTTGGGATTCCCTCAACAAGTTTTGACGGACAATGGATCCCAATTCCGTAGCCTGTTAATGGAGGAGATCTTTAAGATCTTGAGGGCCAAACATATCCACACAAGTCCCTACCATCCGGCCGGAAATGGGCTCGTGGAACGTTTTAACGGTACCCTCACCATGATGTTACGTAAGCTGGGTCAGGAGAAACCGGAAGACTGGGACCAATATATATCGGCTGCCTTATTCGCCTACCGAGAGGTACCCCAAGCGTCTACGGGTTTTGCGCCAGCTACACTTTTATTTGGCAGACCTATTAAGGGGCCACTAGAAGCCTTACTTCGGTCCCTGACAGACCAGAAGGCTGACGAGACAGTCGTCTCTGCAAGCAAGTATGTATCTGAGCTTAAGGAAAGGCTAAAGCTAGGATGGGATCTAGCTACTACCAACCTTAAGAAAGCCCGCGCTAAAATTACTAAAAGATACAACAAAGCTGCAAAAGAGAGAGAACTACAACCAGGGGAGAAAGTCCTATTGCTACTTCCAACCGGAAGCAATAAACTTCGCATCGGATGGCAAGGACCGTTTACCGTCCTTAAAAAGATCTCACGTACCAACTACAAGATCTCCATCAAAGGAAAGGAGAAGGTCTTCCACATAAATCTGCTAAAGAAATATTTGGAAAGACCGGTGCCATCCTCCGAGCATCTCCTGGCTGTCGCCATAGCAACGGAAGACGAGGAAGATGATGATGGTTGCATGGAGTATCCATTGCAACCCACAGAATCCTTTAAAGATGTCAAGTTCGGCGACAATCTCTCACCAGAACAACAAACAGAAACCAGGGCTCTACTAAAACAGTACAGTGCAGTCTTAACGGATGTACCTGGTCGAACAAATCTCATTGAATTTGATATGAAATTAACAAACGAGACCCCTGTTCAAACCAGAGTTTACCCCATCCCGTACGCTAAAGCTGATGCACTTCGCGGAGAAATAGACAAGCTGCGTCAGGCAGGAATTATCAGTGAGTCTACATCTCCTTACAGCTCGAGTGTAGTGCTGTTGCAGAAGCCCAATAAGGAAGTTCGGCTGTGCATTGATTACAGGTTGCTAAACGCTGTAACGGAATTCCAGCCCGAACCTCTCCAAACTGTTTCTGAGTTGTTCACCAAGCTCAGCAAAGCAAAGATCTTCTCCAAGATTGACCTCAGCAAAGGTTATTATCAAATACCAGTCAAGGAGGAAATTAAACCTTTGTTAGCTTTCAGCACTAGTGAAGGACATTACACATTTAACGTGATGCCGTTCGGTTTGCATAACGCACCAGGAGTGTTCACCAGGATGATGAGGAAGCTTCTAGAACCTTTGCAAAGTCCCCATATCCATAATTTCATGGATGACATCTTAATTGCATCGGAAACCTATGAAGAACATATTGCTACGGTTGCTATGCTCCTCAGGAGACTACAGGAAACGGGTCTCACAGCCAGACCTAGCAAATGTCTCATCGGGTTTGAACAGTTAGACTTCCTGGGGCACACTATTTCTCACGGATGCAGTTGGCCTATTAAGAAGAACGTGGAGAAAATAGTGGCAGCAAAAAGACCCCGAACGAAGAAAGACGTACGTTCCTTCATATCGCTATGTGCATACTATCAGAAGTACATCCAGAACTTCAACGGACTGACGGCACCTCTGACTGACCTCACAAAGAAAGGTTGTCCTGATAAGGTCATATGGGATCAAAAGTGCGAACACGCGTATAGCACTTTGAAAGGACAGTTGTCTGCATACCCCATTTTGAGGTTGCCTGACCTCAAGAAACCTTTTGTACTGAGAGTCGACGCGTCAGGTCAGGGCATCGGGTCAACACTGCTTCAAGCCGATGACAGTGACCTGAACATGCTATTTCCAGTTGCCTATGGCAGTCGGAAATTAAATAAAGCGGAACGGAACTACAGCGTAGTTGAAAGGGAATGTCTTGCTCTGATTGACGGTATCAGACGCCATCATGAGTTTCTTTATGGTACATCTTTCACGGTGCAAACAGACCACGCTCCGTTAGCATTTCTTGGTGCCAATAAAGAATTTAACGCTAGGATCATGCGTTGGGCCCTCCTTTTAAGCGTTTATTCTTTCAAAGTGGAATATATTCCGGGAAGACAGAATGTCGGGGCTGATTTCCTGAGTAGAAACTGGTCTACAGAGGAAGAAGAGCAAACTGAAGATACCACTCATCCTAAAATCACCAATCAGGTCACCTCCATTGTCAAAAAATGAAACATGAAAAATGGTTTCATGTCTAAAAGTGGGGACGATTGTGACGTACGTCTAGTTTGACAAGTGAATTCTCCCTGATATGATGGATGATTTAAAGGGACTTTTAGCTTTTCATAACATTAGAACCCCTGAACATTTGTTGTAACTTTTCGTTTGCCAGAACTCATTCCACCGGGACTCATTTAGTAGGCGGCACGAGATCAAAGAGACAGACTGAGGGATTTAGGGGAGACTATCGGCGCTATCAAAGACAGTAGTGGTCCCTGATACGAGACGCAGTTGCTTGCCGCTAATTTCGCGTCTCGGTGTCAATCGAGGAACCGAGCGAACGGGGGAAAGCGAAACGGGCAGCAGCGAGCGGATACGAAGACCAGGGGGCGGTTTCTTCTCTTGATTTGGCGGTCAGATCCCCAAAAGTTCGTGAGATCAAATAAGTTGTCAAGTTTATCATGTCCCACTCAACTTACATTCCATTTTAGCTAAATAGACCATGAAGAACTAGACACGTTATCACTCGCTGGCCAGACCTTTACAGAAGCACTAGCTTTATTGAAATCTTGTTATAGATTTTCCCCTGGATTTTATATATATATTTGCAGTGATTTCTATTCTGTGCAAAGCGGTAATATATATTGTGTAAAGTGATCAGTGGTCTAGTTCAGTCATTCTATTTCAATGGATTTTGTGTTAATTTAAATCTATTAAATTAAACCATCTCAAGAGTTCCAGTTTTTAATATAATGATCTATCTATTATATTATTTCAAAAGATAATAGATGCTTAAATTAACTTTTAAAGTCGCGAAGGAATTTATAATTAATAAATTCAGTTAAGTCCTAGTTTTATAGATGTGGGTTTTTAACCACTAGAATTCGCGCAGTGTTTATTAAATACATAATTAAATACTCGAGTGTATTATAGGCTTAACGGGAAATTCATCGCGCTTTAGAAGGTTATTTGTTTTCGGTATATTACATGTCTTTTTTTTCTTTCATACAGAGTGATCGTAACCTGTGCGATCCCAGCATTAAGAAAGCAATAAAGAAATCAATCTAAGCAAAGCAAAGCATAAACAGTGTGTAGAGTTCCCCTGACGCAGAACTTGTTGAGACTGTGTAAATTTTTAATCTTTGAGGCGATTCTATGTTTGGAATTCCGCTATCTAACTTATAGCAAAGAAAGCACACCCAAAGACAAATTTAACGCACCATCAAACAACTTAAGTCGTAACGGGAAGAAGAACACTGGCCCGAGCTTTGTTAGTTTACTGACACAGAGAGATAATTCATAATTTCCTGAACAGTGATGTGACTAGTTTTCTCACTGGACTTAAACCATACCTCACGGATAAAGTGTACCAGCACGCGTAAGAATTTTATTATCAGCGGCATAGTCAAATAGACCACACCATCCTCACCCCGGTATCAGAGACCGTGCCCTCCCATAGAAACTGTTATTAAGAAAAGAGACACAACTACAGATTCATTTTCCAGCGATTACGGGATCCTTTTATGTGCTGACCGCCTACCCGCTAATCTGGGGCTAGAACTTGAACAAACACTCATACATTTAGTTTGAGGTGTAACTGCTGTTGTGTTATTCTATGGAGTGCAAGATTTTTTCACAATCGGTAAGTGAGAGCAAGATGAGTGAAGGCCTTTGCTAGCGCGTGTATGAATGACAGGAAATTAATTCTTTTGTGTGACCATTTTGTTAACTTGCTTACCTGGTAATATATATCTTTTCTGTATACCCTACATTGTTCCTTTAAGTGGGATAGTTGATAATTTGTTAACTCTGTTTAAAACCACCTCCTTTCCATTTGCTTAGTAAAGGGAAGAACAGCTGGGAAGAACAGTTTTTTTTCTATCACCTATACCTAATTTTGTAACACCTCTTTCAGAGTAATTAACTTCACTGTTAGGTTAACGTACCTATGTTCCTGATATTATCTATCTTTGGACTGGGTTTATCTTTGTCTAATAAGCGGGAAGGGCTTAGTCGATACCAATCTTCTTCACCCCTTCCAAACTTGTTATTTGCATTTGTGTACTTATGATAATTTATGTAATATCTGATATTTTTAGTGATTGATGTTTAAAGTGAATAAAATCACATAAACTCATTTAGTTCTGTGTGTTGGATATACCCAAAGCCCAACTTTTCCCCTATTCGTTTAATATAGTTTGTATCAACGTCGCCTGTGTGTGTGAAAAAACACCAAATCGGTGTGCGCGCAGATGCGGGTCTGGAAAACTGGCAAATAATTGTTTGACCAGGAGAGTGAAAGAGAAGATTGAGAGAAACGATTTGTCGTAAATAAGTCTGTCTTTACTCTCCTCCAGCTCGCTGTGAAGCAACTATTAAATCTCTACATTTTCTATCACTGAGCTTTCCATCATCATTTTTCACTCTAAACCGGACCACTATTTCTAAGACTCTTTTCTCTCAAAATAAATTTACGACAATTAGCGTCGTCAATTAACAAATCAGGAAAACTTCCCGTGAGTTAAAACAATTAAAAGCACATCTATCTATACAGAACTAAACTGTATTAAAGTTATAATTCTCTTTAACGTCTGCAAAATAAATTTACGCGTCAATTGTATTAGGAAATACTTTTAGCTGTAACATTAGTTTGCACTAGAACTTTGAAAATGGGTTTATTTAATAAGGTTAAATTTACACCACAATCCATTGAAATCAATTAAATAACTCGACCGCTGATCACTCGAAGCTAATGTATAAATTACCGTCTGCACAGAAAGAATACACTCCAATAGTCACGAAAGTAGATGAAATCCAGCAGGAATCCGACTATGCTAGTGCAACTAGGATTCTGTCAGAGCGAACGATAAAATGCAGTTTATCGGAGTTCTCTATTTATACTTCTCGAATGTAACTTGAATGGGGCGTGTTAAATTTTCGCACCTTTCTTGATCTTGAGCAAAATTCGAGATACCTCGCCGTTGTGTTAATCGCTGCAATTCCTACGTTTTCCCCGGTCTACCGATTTCCTTCCGTCTCAGGCTTCTAGCATGAAAGTGCGAAAATCTTCCGAGAAGCTAACTCTGTGAGCTGAAAGACCCTGATTCTTTAGATCGCGGCCGCTCCACGTTGAATTCTGAAGATCAGCCTGTTCTTTGATGGTACCGCTGTTCTGAGAGCTTTGGCAACTCCCACCAGGCGGGGTGACAGCCAGGTAAGAAAATGATCTGCTGTTTATTGCTCTAGAAACAGGAGTGAGTCTGTGGCCCGTCCTCTTTTGGGCCGGCGTTAAGGAAAAGATTGCTATAAATCGTTCTCAGAAATGGTTGTAGGCGGGATTTAACCTCCCATCAAAGGCCATGCGATCTCAAACGTTCACAAAAGATAGCAGGCTACATATTAATGATCCAGCGTGTAAGGTTCTCGTGGAAATTCTGCATGCCGGTAAAAGTTACAACAGATGATCAGGGGTTCTAAAGTTATGAGAGGCCAATATTCTGTTATCATCCATCGAGTCAGGGAAATTCATTTGTCATACTTAGACGTACGTCACAGTCGTCCCCACTTTTGAGACATGGAAACTCGTTTTCATGTTTCATTTATGACAATGAAGCTGCCCTGATCGGTAGCTTTTGGATGATTGGCATCGTCGATTTTCTCCTCTTCCTCCGTGGTCCAGTTTCTACTCAAGAAGTCAGCTCCGACATTCTGTTTTCCTGGAATATATTCCACTTTGAAGGAATAAACACTCAATAGCAAGGCCCAACGCATTATCCTTGCGTTGAATTCCTTCTTGGCACCCAGGAAAGCTAGTGGAGCATGGTCTGTTTGCACCGTGAAAGAAGTACCATACAGAAACTTATGATGGCGTCTGATGCCATGAATCAGAGCGAGACATTCTCTTTCAACGACACTGTAGTTGCGTTCCGCTTTATTCAGTTTCCGACTGCCATAGGCAACTGGAAATAGCATGTTCAGGTCACTGTCATCGGCTTGCAGCAATGTTGACCCGATGCCCTGACCTGACGCATCAACTCTCAGTATGAAAGGTTTCTTAAGGTCAGGTAACCTTAGGATGGGGTATGCCGACAACTGTCCTTTCAAAGTGCTATACGCGTGTTCGCACTTTTGATCCCATATGACCTTATCAGGACAACCTTTCTTTGTGAGGTCAGTCAGAGGTGCCGTCAGTCCGTTGAAGTTCTGGATGTACTTCTGATAGTATGCACATAGCGATATGAAGGAACGTACGTCTTTCTTCGTTCGGGGTCTTTTTGCTGCCACAATTTTCTCCACGTTCTTCTTAATAGGCCAACTGCATCCGTGAGAAATAGTATGCCCCAGGAAGTCTAACTGTTCAAACCCGATGAGACATTTGCTAGGTCTGGCTGTGAGACCCGTTTCCTGTAGTCTCCTGAGGAGCATAGCAACCGTAGCAATATGTTCTTCATAGGTTTCCGATGCAATTAATATGTCATCCATGAAATTATGGATATGGGGACTTTGCAAAGGCTCTAGAAGCTTCCTCATCATCCTGGTGAACACTCCTGGTGCGTTATGCAAACCGAACGGCATCACATTAAATGTGTAATGTCCTTCGCTAGTGCTGAAAGCTAACAAAGGTTTAATTTCCTCCTTGACTGGTATTTGATAATAACCTTTACTGAGGTCAATCTTGGAGAAGATCTTTGCTTTGCTGAGCTTGGTGAACAACTCAGAAACAGTTTGGAGAGGTTCGGGCTGGAATTCCGTTACAGCGTTTAGCAACCTGTAATCAATGCACAGCCGAACTTCCTTATTGGGCTTCTGCAACAGCACTACACTCGAGCTGTAAGGAGATGTAGACTCACTGATAATTCCTGCCTGACGCAGCTTGTCTATTTCTCCGCGAAGTGCATCCGCTTTAGCGTACGGGATGGGGTAAACTCTGGTTTGAACAGGGGTCTCGTTTGTTAATTTCATATCAAATTCAATGAGATTTGTTCGACCAGGTACATCCGTTAAGACTGCACTGTACTGTTTTAGTAGAGCCCTGGTTTCTGTTTGTTGTTCTGGTGAGAGATTGTCGCCGAACTTGACATCTTTAAAGGATTCTGTGGGTTGCAGTGGATACTCCATGCAACCATCATCATCTTCCTCGTCTTCCGTTGCTATGGCGACAGCCAGGAGATGCTCGGAGGATGGCACCGGTCTTTCCAAATATTTCTTTAGCAGATTTATGTGGAAGACCTTCTCCTTTCCTTTGATGGAGATCTTGTAGTTGGTACGTGAGATCTTTTTAAGGACGGTAAACGGTCCTTGCCATCCGATGCGAAGTTTATTGCTTCCGGTTGGAAGTAACAACAAAACTTTCTCCCCTGGTTGGAGCTCTCTCTCTTTTGCAGCTCTGTTGTATCTTTTAGCGTGTTTAGCGCGGGCTTTCGTTTCTGCCTCAATTTTCTTCTGTTCCAATAGACGATCGTCCGCTTCCTTCTTCCTAGCTTCTGCCCTCTCTTCTCTCTCTTTTTCTTCCTTCCTCTCAGCTTCACCCTTTGTTTCTCTTCCTTCCTCTCTGCTTCTGCTCTTTGTTGCTCCGCGTCATATATTTGCAGTTCCTGGGTGATAAACAGATTCGCGGCTTCTGTGTCTAATCCTGAGTCTTTCGCTTCCTGTCTCAAAATGGATCTTATCCTAATTCTCTCAGCCATTGTCAAAGAACTGGATGCTTCTAAGACTAGAGAATAGTAAGATGGAACAAGAAGGGGAAAAACTCAAAGCCGCTACGAGAAAAACAAAGTAAAAAATTTACTGAATGACCTCGTGTGTTAACTTATCGCCGCTATTATTGTCACTTAAGACTCGTAACGCAAGCAACTATGCCAATTAAATGGTAAGTTACACTAGAAAAGAATCTACTCTTACTAACAGTAGAGAAAAATTTATATTAAACAATTTAAAAGGAAAAAAAAAATTTTTTCCCAGAAAATGTTAATTCTCTAACAACAAACTCCGTCCCTGAAGACAATTTTTGAGATGAGACGTAGTTAACTTAATTTTAAAAAATCAGAACAATCCGTCTTTAGCTTAGCTCAACTCAAACGCTTCATAACCTTTAGTGATTGTAAAACAATCACGCAGTCCCAGCAATTATGTAACCAAAATTTTCGATTCCCTCTGCCAGAGAATACAAATGTGACAATCTTTTATTATCACTAACTGCCTGTTCCTGTGGAAAAACAAACCTGTCTTAATTATTGTGTGGTTGGCCCAAAATACTGAACGGCTTGGTCTAGGGGAAGTAATACTTTTAAAGATTATACCCTACTTCACAAAGACAATCAACCACACTCTATTTTAACTAAGTTCAGAATCCCGGACGAGCTAACCATATATTGTCGTAATTTTTATCTGAGAGGGTGCTGATGAATATTGGTCCCTTTAGAGTGTAAAGTGATATTGAAGGCTCTGTGAGAATAAGGATTTAGGAGAATGAGGTAGTAGATTCACAAGCGCTGGGAAGGAGCAAGGACAGTCTCTTATTACGACAATATCTGTTTTCTCACAGACTACTCCTATCTCTCTTCTGCACAAACAATTGTTTGTCAGTTCCAATCGCTCAACGTACATGAATACAGCCTACACAGATGGAAATGTTTGGAGTTTTAGGCCAACCGACAACCAACACAATTAATGATTAATACCTTTATTATCAGCAAGGACGCACACATAATTGTACATTTACAGTCAAAAATCAAAAGTTACAGAATACAAATATAACAAGGGAAGAGGGGGTTTTTGAGGGAAAATATCCCATCCACCGTTTCCCGTTTATATTTACTAACAGACAAAACCCGGTCCCAAAGACAAGAAAGGGAGGGGGGGGGGGGTGATCAGAGATAGGCAATTTAACCCACTGGTAAATTTATTACTCTGAGGCAAGGGGTTACAGAAAAAAAGGGGGGGGGGTGTAGAGGAAAGCTAGGGTTCTCTATTGTCTCCCTTTAAATCAACAAATTTTTACGGGAGGGGGAATGAACACAATTACCCAATCCCGCTAGGAGAGATCCCGTACAAGGAATATAAGGCACCTTAGTACAAGGTCGAACTAATTAAAAGGGTAAAGAAAAGATAAATCTCCTTTCATTCAAAAAAACACTCTAGGGCTGGCCATCCCAACAAACACACACGCAGACTTACCGAAAGGTGAATTCTGGCACTTCATAGGAAATACATAAAAAACAGCACTAAACCTTGGCTTAGGTAAAAGTAATTTCTTCCGTGTACAGCCCCAGATTTTGCGGGTTGTTGAAGTTAACAAAGTGTCCCGAAATCGCTGGACGTTGAAGTTTAACGGTACTGTTTGTTTATTAGATAAAGTTCCTAAAGAAAGGCACAGGCACTTGGCTAAGCGTGAGGTGTGGGGTGGTTCCTAAAATTGGCACAGCTGGTGGAGATAACTTCCTTTTTCCATAATGTCACAAGTTAAGAAAAACACTGAGGTAAGTTCTTCTTCGGGGGAGGGGGGGGGGAGGGGTTTAAAATCCACTGAATATACGTGACAGACAGTGTTCAGGTATCGATGCTTTTTCTTCACAAATAGGGGCAGTGAATAAAATATATTCTGCGTCCAGTTGTCTTTAAGGACTCTATATGAACTAGTATTTTTAAAGTGTTTCTTGAATGGCTTTATTCTCAGTTACGTTCAGAGGAGCGGGGCCCATTACAGGTCGCCACAAGTTTAGCTTTAAAAAAGTTCATATGTTACTGGAGTTATCGAATTGAGTTTGGCAGAACTCTGTATATAGTTAATAATTGCTGGGATGCAGGTTGAATGATCGTTCTGAATGAAAGATAATCAAAACAAGAAATGCATTACAAATCATATTATAATCTGACGCGATAAATTACAGTTAGCCTATTTACTTATTAGTGTGACGTACGTCTAGTTTGACAAGGGAATTCTCCCTGATATGATGGATGATTTAAAGGGACTTTTAGCTTTTCATAACATTAGAACCCCTGAACATTTGTTGTAACTTTTCGTTTGCCAGAACTCATTCCACCGGGACTCATTTAGTAGGCGGCACGAGATAAAAGAGTCAGACTGAGGGATTTCAGGGGAGACTATCGGCGTTATCAAAGACAGTAGTGGTCCCTGATACGAGACGCAGTTGCTTGCCGCTAATTTCGCGTCTCGGTGTCAATCGAGGAACCGAGCGAACGGGGGAAAGCGAAACGGGCAGCAGCGAACGGAGATACGAAGACCAGGGTGCGGTTTCTTCTCTTGATTTGGCGGTCAGATCCCCAAAAGTTCGTGAGATCAAATAAGTTGTCAAGTTTATCATGTCCCACTCAACTTACATTCCATTTTAGCTAAATAGACCATGAAGAACTAGACACGTTATCACTCGCTGGCCAGACTTTTACAGAAGCACTAGCTTTATTGAAATCTGGTTATAGATTTTCCCCTGGATTTTATATATATATTTGCAGTGTTTTCTATTCTGTGCAGAGCGGTAATATATATTGTGTAAAGTGATCAGTGGTCTAGTTCAGGCATTCTATTTCAATGGATTTTGTGTTAATTTAAATCTATTAAATTAAACCATCTCAATAGTTCCAGTGGTAAATATAATGATCTATCTATTATATTATTTCAAAAGATAATAGATGCTTAAATTAACTTTTAAAGTCGCGAAGGAATTTATAATTAATAAATTCAGTTAAGTCCTAGTTTTATAGATGTGGGTTTTTAACCACTAGAATTCGCGCAGTGTTTATTAAATACATAATTAAATACTCGAGTGTATTATAGGCTTAACGGGAAATTCATCGCGCTTTAGAAGGTTATTTGTTTTCGGTATATTACATGTCTTTTTTTTCTTTCATACAGAGTGATCGTAACCTGTGCGATCCCAGCATTAAGAAAGCAATAAAGAAATCAATCTAAGCAAGGCAAAGCATAAACAGTGTGTAGAGTTCCCCTGACGCAGAACTTGTTGAGACTGTGTAAATTTTTAATCTTTGAGGCGATTCTATGTTTGGAATTCCGCTATCTAACTTATAGCAAAGAAAGCACACCCAAAGACAAATTTAACGCACCATCAAACAACTTAAGTCGTAACGGGAAGAAGAACACTGGCCCGAGCTTTGTTAGTTTACTGACACAGAGAGATAATTCATAATTTCCTGAACAGTGATGTGACTAGTTTTCTCACTGGACTTAAACCATACCTCACGGATAAAGTGTACCAGCACGCGTAAGAATTTTATTATCAGCGGCATAGTCAAATAGACCACACCATCCTCACCCCGGTATCAGAGACCGTGCCCTCCCATAGAAACTGTTATTAAGAAAAGAGACACAACTACAGATTCATTTTCCAGCGATTACGGGATCCTTTTATGTGCTGACCGCCTACCCGCTAATCTGGGGCTAGAACTTGAACAAACACTCATACATTTAGTTTGAGGTGTAACTGCTGTTGTGTTATTCTATGGAGTGCAAGATTTTTTCACAATCGGTAAGTGAGAGCAAGATGAGTGAAGGCCTTTGCTAGCGCGTGTATGAATGACAGGAAATTGATTCTTTTGTGTGACCATTTTTTGTTAACTGGCTTACCTGGTAATATATATCTTTTCTGTATACCCTACATTGTTCCTTTAAGTGGGATAGTTGATAATTTGTTAACTCTGTTTAAAACCACCTCCTTTCCATTTGCTTAGTAAAGGGAAGAACAGCTGGGAAGAACAGTTTTTTTCTATCACCTATACCTAATTTTGTAACACCTCTTTCAGAGTAATTAACTTCACTGTTAGGTTAACGTACCTATGTTCCTGATATTATCTATCTTTGGACTGGGTTTATCTTTGTCTAATAAGCGGGAAGGGCTTAGTCGATACCAATCTTCTTCACCCCTTCCAAACTTGTTATTTGCATTTGTGTACTTATGATAATTTATGTAATATCTGATATTTTTAGTGATTGATGTTTAAAGTGAATAAAATCACATAAACTCATTTAGTTCTGTGTGTTGGATATACCCAAAGCCCAACTTTTCCCCTATTCGTTTAATATAGTTTGTATCAACGTCGCCTGTGTGTGTGAAAAAACACCAAATCGGTGTGCGCGCAGATGCGGGTCTGGAAAACTGGCAACTAATTGTTTGACCAGGAGAGTGAAAGAGAAGATTGAGAGAAACGATTTGTCGTAAATAAGTCTGTCTTTACTCTCCTCCAGCTCGCTGTGAAGCAACTATTAAATCTCTACATTTTCTATCACTGAGCTTTCCATCATCATTTTTCACTCTAAACCGGACCACTATTTCTAAGACTCTTTTCTCTCAAAATAAATTTACGACAATTAGCGTCGTCAATTAACAAATCAGGAAAACTTCCCGTGAGTTAAAACAATTAAAAGCACATCTATCTATACAGAACTAAACTGTATTAAAGTTATAATTCTCTTTAACGTCTGCAAAATAAATTTACGCGTCAATTGTATTAGGAAATACTTTTAGCTGTAACATTAGTTTGCACTAGAACTTTGAAAATGGGTTTATTTAATAAGGTTAAATTTACACCACAATCCATTGAAATCAATTAAATAACTCGACCGCTGATCACTCGAAGCTAATGTATAAATTACTGTCTGCACAGAAAGAATACACTCCAATAGTCACGAAAGTAGATGAAATCCAGCAGGAATCCGACTATGCTAGTGCAACTAGGATTCTGTCAGAGCGAACGATAAAATGCAGTTTATCGGAGTTCTCTATTTATACTTCTCGAATGTAACTTGAATGGGGCGTGTTAAATTTTCGCACCTTTCTTGATCTTGAGCAAAATTCGAGATACCTCGCCGTTGTGTTAATCGCTGCAATTCCTACGTTTTCCCCGGTCTACCGATTTCCTTCCGTCTCAGGCTTCTAGCATGAAAGTGCGAAAATCTTCCGAGAAGCTAACTCTGTGAGCTGAAAGACCCTGATTCTTTAGATCGCGGCCGCTCCACGTTGAATTCTGAAGATCAGCCTGTTCTTTGATGGTACCGCTGTTCTGAGAGCTTTGGCAACTCCCACCAGGCGGGGTGACAGCCAGGTAAGAAAATGATCTGCTGTTTATTGCTCTAGAAACAGGAGTGAGTCTGTGGCCCGTCCTCTTTTGGGCCGGCGTTAAGGAAAAGATTGCTATAAATCGTTCTCAGAAATGGTTGTAGGCGGGATTTAACCTCCCATCAAAGGCCATGCGATCTCAAACGTTCACAAAAGATAGCAGGCTACATATTAATGATCCAGCGTGTAAGGTTCTCGTGGAAATTCTGCATGCCGGTAAAAGTTACAACAGATGATCAGGGGTTCTAAAGTTATGAGAGGCCAATATTCTGTTATCATCCATCGAGTCAGGGAAATTCATTTGTCATACTTAGACGTACGTCACAGTCGTCCCCACTTTTGAGACATGGAAACTCGTTTTCATGTTTCATTTATGACAATGAAGCTGCCCTGATCGGTAGCTTTTGGATGATTGGCATCGTCGATTTTCTCCTCTTCCTCCGTGGTCCAGTTTCTACTCAAGAAGTCAGCTCCGACATTCTGTTTTCCTGGAATATATTCCACTTTGAAGGAATAAACACTCAATAGCAAGGCCCAACGCATTATCCTTGCGTTGAATTCCTTCTTGGCACCCAGGAAAGCTAGTGGAGCATGGTCTGTTTGCACCGTGAAAGAAGTACCATACAGAAACTTATGATGGCGTCTGATGCCATGAATCAGAGCGAGACATTCTCTTTCCACGACACTGTAGTTGCGTTCCGCTTTATTCAGTTTCCGACTGCCATAGGCAACTGGAAATAGCATGTTCAGGTCACTGTCGTCGGCTTGCAGCAATGTTGACCCGATGCCCTGACCTGACGCATCAACTCTCAGTATGAAAGGTTTCTTAAGGTCAGGTAACCTTAGGATGGGGTATGCCGACAACTGTCCTTTCAAAGTGCTATACGCGTGTTCGCACTTTTGATCCCATATGACCTTATCAGGACAACCTTTCTTTGTGAGGTCAGTCAGAGGTGCCGTCAGTCCGTTGAAGTTCTGGATGTACTTCTGATAGTATGCACATAGCGATATGAAGGAACGTACGTCTTTCTTCGTTCGGGGTCTTTTTGCTGCCACAATTTTCTCCACGTTCTTCTTAATAGGCCAACTGCATCCGTGAGAAATAGTATGCCCCAGGAAGTCTAACTGTTCAAACCCGATGAGACATTTGCTAGGTCTGGCTGTGAGACCCGTTTCCTGTAGTCTCCTGAGGAGCATAGCAACCGTAGCAATATGTTCTTCATAGGTTTCCGATGCAATTAATATGTCATCCATGAAATTATGGATATGGGGACTTTGCAAAGGCTCTAGAAGCTTCCTCATCATCCTGGTGAACACTCCTGGTGCGTTATGCAAACCGAACGGCATCACATTAAATGTGTAATGTCCTTCGCTAGTGCTGAAAGCTAACAAAGGTTTAATTTCCTCCTTCACTGGTATTTGATAATAACCTTTACTGAGGTCAATCTTGGAGAAGATCTTTGCCTTGCTGAGCTTGGTGAACAACTCAGAAACAGTTTGGAGAGGTTCGGGCTGGAATTCCGTTACAGCGTTTAGCAACCTGTAATCAATGCACAGCCGAACTTCCTTATTGGGCTTCTGCAACAGCACTACACTCGAGCTGTAAGGAGATGTAGACTCACTGATAATTCCTGCCTGACGCAGCTTGTCTATTTCTCCGCGAAGTGCATCCGCTTTAGCGTACGGGATGGGGTAAACTCTGGTTTGAACAGGGGTCTCGTTTGTTAATTTCATATCAAATTCAATGAGATTTGTTCGACCAGGTACATCCGTTAAGACTGCACTGTACTGTTTTAGTAGAGCCCTGGTTTCTGTTTGTTGTTCAGGTGAGAGATTGTCGCCGAACTTGACATCTTTAAAGGATTCTGTGGGTTGCAGTGGATACTCCATGCAACCATCATCATCTTCCTCGTCTTCCGTTGCTATGGCGACAGCCAGGAGATGCTCGGAGGATGGCACCGGTCTTTCCAAATATTTCTTTAGCAGATTTATGTGGAAGACCTTCTCCTTTCCTTTGATGGAGATCTTGTAGTTGGTACGTGAGATCTTTTTAAGGACGATAAACGGTCCTTGCCATCCGATGCGAAGTTTATTGCTTCCGGTTGGAAGTAACAACAAAACTTTCTCCCCTGGTTGGAGCTCTCTCTCTTTTGCAGCTCTGTTGTATCTTTTAGCGTGTTTAGCGCGGGCTTTCGTTTCTGCCTCAATTTTCTTCTGTTCCAATAGACGATCGTCCGCTTCCTTCTTCCTAGCTTCTGCCCTCTCTTCTCTCTCTTTTTCTTCCTTCCTCTCAGCTTCTGCCCTTTTTTTCTCTTCCTTCCTCTCTGCTTCTGCTCTTTGTTGCTCCGCGTCATATATTTGCAGTTCCTGGGTGATAAACAGATTCGCGGCTTCTGTGTCTAATCCTGAGTCTTTCGCTTCCTGTCTCAAAATGGATCTTATCCTAATTCTCTCAGCCATTGTCAAAGAACTGGATGCTTCTAAGACTAGAGAATAGTAAGATGGAACAAGAAGGGGAAAAACTCAAAGCCGCTACGAGAAAAACCAAGTAAAAAATTTACTGAATGACCTCGTGTGTTAACTTATCGCCGCTATTATTGTCACTTAAGACTCGTAACGCAAGCAACTATGCCAATTAAATGGTAAGTTACACTAGAAAAGAATCTACTCTTACTAACAGTAGAGAAAAATTTATATTAAACAATTTAAAAGGAAAAAAAAAAATTTTTTTCCCAGAAAATGTTAATTCTCTAACAACAAACTCCGTCCCTGAAGACAATTTTTGAGATGAGACGTAGTTAACTTAATTTTAAAAAATCAGAACAATCCGTCTTTAGCTTAGCTCAACTCAAACGCTTCATAACCTTTAGTGATTGTAAAACAATCACGCAGTCCCAGCAATTATGTAACCAAAATTTTCGATTCCCTCTGCCAGAGAATACAAATGTGACAATCTTTTATTATCACTAACTGCCTGTTCCTGTGGAAAAACAAACCTGTCTTAATTATTGTGTGGTTGGCCCAAAATACTGAACGGCTTGGTCTAGGGGAAGTAATACTTTTAAAGATTATACCCTACTTCACAAAGACAATCAACCACACTCTATTTTAACTAAGTTCAGAATCCCGGACGAGCTAACCATATATTGTCGTAATTTTTATCTGAGAGGGTGCTGATGAATATTGGTCCCTTTAGAGTGTAAAGTGATATTGAAGGCTCTGTGAGAATAAGGATTTAGGAGAATGAGGTAGTAGATTCACAAGCGCTAGGAAGGAGCAAGGACAGTCTCTTATTACGACAATATCTGTTTTCTCACAGACTACTCCTATCTCTCTTCTGCACAAACAATTGTTTGTCAGTTCCAATCGCTCAACGTACATGAATACAGACTACACAGATGGAAATGTTTGGAGTTTTAGGCCAACCGACAACCAACACAATTAATGATTAATACCTTTATTATCAGCAAGGACGCACACATAATTGTACATTTACAGTCAAAAATCAAAAGTTACAGAATACAAATATAACAAGGGAAGAGGGGGTTTTTGAGGGAAAATATCCCATCCACCGTTTCCCGTTTATATTTACTAACAGACAAAACCCGGTCCCAAAGACAAGAAAGGGGGGGGGGGGGTGATCAGAGATAGGCAATTTAACCCACTGGTAAATTTATTACTCTGAGGCAAGGGGTTACAGAAAAAAAGGGGGGGGGGTGTAGAGGAAAGCTAGGGTTCTCTATTGTCTCCCTTTAAATCAACAAATTTTTACGGGAGGGGGAATGAACACAATTACCCAATCCCGCTAGGAGAGATCCCGTACAAGGAATATAAGGCACCTTAGTACAAGGTCGAACTAATTAAAAGGGTAAAGAAAAGATAAATCTCCTTTCATTCAAAAAAACACTCTAGGGCTGGCCATCTAAACAAACGCAGACTTACCGAAAGGTGAATTCTGGCACTTCATAGGAAATACATAAAAAACAGCACTAAACCTTGGCTTAGGTAAAAGTAATTTCTTCCGTGTACAGCCCCAGATTTTGCGGGTTGTTGAAGTTAACAAAGTGTCCCGAAATCGCTGGACGTTGAAGTTTAACGGTACTGTTTGTTTATTAGATAAAGTTCCTAAAGAAAGGCACAGGCACTTGGCTAAGCGTGAGGTGTGGGGTGGTTCCTAAAATTGGCACAGCTGGTGGAGATAACTTCCTTTTTCCATAATGTCACAAGTTAAGAAAAACACTGAGGTAAGTTCTTCTTCGGGGGGGAGGGGTTTAAAATCCACTGAATATACGTGACAGACAGTGTTCAGGTATCGATGCTTTTTCTTCACAAATAGGGGCAGTGAATAAAATATGTTCTGCGTCCAGTTGTCTTTAAGGACTCTATATGAACTAGTATTTTTAAAGTGTTTCTTGAATGGCTTTATTCTCAGTTACGTTCAGAGGAGCGGGGCCCATTACAGGTCGCCACAAGTTTAGCTTTAAAAAAGTTCATATGTTACTGGAGTTATCGAATTGAGTTTGGCAGAACTCTGTATATAGTTAATAATTGCTGGGATGCAGGTTGAATGATCGTTCTGAATGAAAGATAATCAAAACAAGAAATGCATTACAAATCATATTATAATCTGACGCGATAAATTACAGTTAGCCTATTTACTTATTAGCGTCGTCAATTAACAAATCAGGAAAACTTCCCGTGAGTTAAAACAATTAAAAGCACATCTATCTATACAGAACTAAACTGTATTAAAGTTATAATTCTCTTTAACGTCTGCAAAATAAATTTACGCGTCAATTGTATTAGGAAATACTTTTAGCTGTAACATTAGTTTGCACTAGAACTTTGAAAATGGGTTTATTTAATAAGGTTAAATTTACACCACAATCCATTGAAATCAATTAAATAACTCGACCGCTGATCACTCGAAGCTAATGTATAAATTACCGTCTGCACAGAAAGAATACACTCCAATAGTCACGAAAGTAGATGAAATCCAGCAGGAATCCGACTATGCTAGTGCAACTAGGATTCTGTCAGAGCGAACGATAAAATGCAGTTTATCGGAGTTCTCTATTTATACTTCTCGAATGTAACTTGAATGGGGCGTGTTAAATTTTCGCACCTTTCTTGATCTTGAGCAAAATTCGAGATACCTCGCCGTTGTGTTAATCGCTGCAATTCCTACGTTTTCCCCGGTCTACCGATTTCCTTCCGTCTCAGGCTTCTAGCATGAAAGTGCGAAAATCTTGCGAGAAGCTAACTCTGTGAGCTGAAAGACCCTGATTCTTTAGATCGCGGCCGCTCCACGTTGAATTCTGAAGATCAGCCTGTTCTTTGATGGTACCGCTGTTCTGAGAGCTTTGGCCACTCCCACCAGGCGGGGTGACAGCCAGGTAAGAAAATGATCTGCTGTTTATTGCTCTAGAAACAGGAGTGAGTCTGTGGCCCGTCCTCTTTTGGGCCGGCGTTAAGGAAAAGATTGCTATAAGTCGTTCTCAGAAATGGTTGTAGGCGGGATTTAACCTCCCATCAAAGGCCATGCGATCTCAAACGTTCACAAAAGATAGCAGGCTACATATTAATGATCCAGCGTGTAAGGTTCTCGTGGAAATTCTGCATGCCGGTAAAAGTTACAACAGATGATCAGGGGTTCTAAAGTTATGAGAGGCCAATATTCTGTTATCATCCATCGAGTCAGGGAAATTCATTTGTCATACTTAGACGTACGTCACACGGGGTCATTAAATAAAACTTCGCTATCATTGTACTATTAGTAAGAGATCGTTGTTTGGGAAATGAGGGATGCATTTATTGTATCATTAGATTTAATAAGGATAAATAATGGATAAATAAATGAATGACCATTATGCATCCGTAATTACACCAAAGCTTTTTTTTCGTTTACTTCATGCGAATGCCGCTAAGCGTCGAAGGTAGGGTAAATTATTGATTTCCAATTCTGCGCGCACATTACAGCCTGTAATCTGCAACCATGACAGTTGACCTTAAACAGAAGGCATGCACCGAATACTTCCATGCTCTTCCCGCAGTGGTTATTTCTGTAGCAGTTTCTATGACATGATGGTGTTGTTATCATCACTTTAATTAACGCTTCCCTGATGAAGTATTTGTCCTATTTATTTATCTCCTGAGAGATTCCTTGTTGCGAGGTATCTCCGTGGGGTCAGGCTGACAGTAGCCATAGCAAAGTGTTTTAACTGGGTTAATACGAATAGCCAACCAACAGTACCATGTATATGGTAAACGGTTAAAAAGGACGTGCTACACATAGGAAAGTAGCAAACACCTTATATATATATATATATATATATATATATATATATATATATATATATATATATATATATATATATATATATATATATATATATATATAAGTAGCTACCTGTAGGATTTCTCTCACTGTGAGGTCTTTGTTCCCTGAAGTACCGGGAGCATAATTTTCCTTCAGGGGCAGACAGTAGGTCAAACTGTGGTCGTGCTGTTTTAAAGTTATTGTCGACTTATCTAAACTCACATAAAAGTGATACTCACCACTTCATTCAATATTTATTTCACGTGTTTGTGGTTTGCTTCTGGAGTCTTGTCTTTCTTCATTCACGCAATTTTTTTTTTCGGGGGGAAGAAACGTTGTATAAATTCCGAAGATCTCTGAGAAGACTAAGACAGAAGAGAACCCGCGTGTCCTCGGGTTGAAGAGTCGACTAAGGTGCACTTGTGCTTGGGGCTGGCAACTTCATCATGTAAAACGAAACATTCAAAAAACCACCACCACAAGAGCACACGAGGTGCAGTAACGTAGGCTTACTGTAAAACGGGCACCTAAAATTCTAGCCGCATGCTCATCAAAATGCTTGAAAACATTGGCGATAATGAACTACAACAGAATCTTTTTATTTCCATTTCAGTTGAGAGTTTATAATTTCATAGCTTATCTCGTATTATAGGATGTAACATTTTCCTGGTTTCGGACTGGCATTTTGTTATTCAGAATTTTCCGGATGTATGACAGTTAAACGCCTCGCGCGCCTGAATTCATCCTGCCACAGATGTTCAGACAACTCCCAACAAGTTAAATTCACACCCGCTGTCTTGCACAAGAAAGTTTAGAGAGCACATTTTTCTATAAGACAGCAGGGAGGAAAGTTATATTTCCTTCTGCTTCGCGAAATTCCACTTGTTGAAACCCCAGTGCGTTCTAGAAAGATAAGCAGATTGTTATCAAAGGACGTGGCACGTCTTTGTTTAAAAAAAATGATTTGCCCTCGTACGTCAGCTCGTGTATGAGAGATGTAGAGAAAAATCTGAGAAATAGCAAAGAAAAATAAGACATAGAATAAAAAAAGTGTATGCGATAAGGAAAGAAAGAAATAATATTATAGAGAAGGTAAGAAAGGGAAAAATTCCTGCCCCGGGACATTTTAATGTGCTTTTACACTGGTAGTTTATTTAGCAATTTGTTTTATTTGATAAGTTTTCCAATCCCATGCACCCCTTCGCATTAGTAGTCTCTTGGAAAATGTTGTATGGAGCACCGTTTCTATTCTTTGTCTGAATCGTTAGAAACGTCGCCCAATCCAAATGGACGTTATGAGTATTATGGTATCCGTGGAAACGGTGCCAGTGTGATCTTCTCAAATCAAGCGTGTGGTTAAACACAAATGAATTAAATCAAACTATCTTCAAAGAAGACATTAGTAAATAATCGTGAATAAATAAAAATAAAATAAAAATACAAACGAATTATTATGTTTAAACTTCTTGTAACTAAGCAAGACTTGTATAGCTACCATAGTTCGTATACGGTACTCCTCAGGTAACATCAGCGTCACAGATACTTACATGCGTGAGGTAATATAGCTGTAGAATGTGTTTGCGTGATGAGTTGATGGTGTGTATATTGCTGCAGTCTCAGATTATTTTTTCCTTATTTTAGAGATTTGATGCCTCCTCTAATCGTTCGTTACCCTTCGGCTCCCCAAGGAGCATAGGTCTTCAGACTTATGCCACGTCCTTGTGTCCCGTGCCATCCACTCAGGCTCTTTCCGTGTCTTCCTCATACCTTTCATTTCTGTTTCTAATTCTCCTCGTGTTTTTCGATCTCCCTCTATAGCTCTACATCTGAGGGTTCCAGAGGAAGGACAATCTTGTAGTGCCCATTAACAGGTGTCATCATTGTGTGTCATATCCATCTCCAGATCTATTTCTGCACTGGCATGTCTGGTTCTTGTCATAAGTTTAACACTGGTGGTCTTGTCGTACCATTAATACCTCGAACACACGACAGTAATATGTTCACATTCTGTAAAGGCTTGATGGTACATGTAGTAGTGTGAGGGCATGTTACTAGCTAATTTTACTGCCTCGATATTTTGCGTTAATGTTTCGTGTTTAACTTATACGTCTTGGTCTTGTCTTTGTCCATTGTTTCTTCTTTTTTTCTCTAATAATCTATCTGTCTAATTTCAGTGTGTAAGTTTCTCTTTCTCAGTCAAACTCTCTCTCTCTCTCTCTCTCTCTCTCTGTTTTAACACCTTGCTGTTAGTAGCACGAAAATAAAAACATGGCAAGAATACAAGTGTTATTCTATATTCTGTTTCCAAATCACAGTAAGACGTATAGCGCCAAAGTTTACGAGAGCTCCTGAAGACGTCAAGATCATGCCAAACAATGACGTCAACTTGACCTGTGTTGCCGTAGGGTCACCCATGCCGTTCGTGAAGTGGAGAGAGGGAGCCCAGGACTTGACCGGAGACGACAACATCCCAATCGGCAGAAACACCCTTATTCTAACATCTGTTCAGATGTCCAAAAACTACACGTGCGAGGCATCCTCTGACCTTGGCAACATCGAGCATCACGTGCAGGTCATTGTAGAAGGTAAGTAAATGAGTGTCGAGTAGACTGACTGTAAAACCTCTTGTTTCTTACGTATCACCGTCGGCAGAGACCAGACAGGTACGTGTATACCCGCTTGTCGCTGTTCAGATCTTATTTCTTTTGGTAAATAATTTAAAAACTAGGTCCAGGACGGTATTTAACAAGCAGTTTTGTTTTCTTCAGTGATTGGGAAGAATTATTGTTTCTATTTTATATTTTACTGTACGGGGAAAAAAATGTCCATTTGGCAGAGTGGCTAGAGCGCTTGCCTCTCGCGGCAAAGTTACAAAAACCTGGTAACTTGGTAACGTTCACTCCAGTCTACACAGCTGTAAAGGGGTACCTGACTTCTCTTAAATTAAGGAATGCAGAAGCAGCGTGGAAGGGCACCGGTGACCCCAGCCTCATAAAGCTGGACCTAATATAGTGATACTCGAACACTTGACTCCCCTACGTCAGTATGTGCTTTAGGGCTACCTTGACCTTTGTACCGAAATAATATATTCATATAAACACGAGGCTCTATATCAGTTGACAGGAATAATTGAGGCTGTCGTGATGTAGGTATATGAAGAATGTGGCACATCTCATGGAAACAGAAATCAGATTAAGAGATCCTAGAAAACCTAGGAATGAAATGAGAATTAATAAAGAAGATCAAAATTAGACAGCTAAAAGTGGACGTCTGAGAGTGTACGAAGAAGAAGAAGACAGCTAAAATATTTTGGCCATGTAAAAAGAGACAACGGAAGACCATAATGGAAGGCAGAGTTAAAAGCAAAATTTGCAAGATGAAGGCAGCGGTATAAGTGGGAAGATAATATCAAGAGATGGACAGGAAAGAATCTATCATAGTTCACCGTCAAGACAACAGACAGAAGACGTTGGAGATCCTTTGCAGTCGACCTTCGTTGTAGAGATGGCAGTTGATGATGATGATGATATAAAGAAGATAATGCGTTTTATTTTTATGTGAAATTCAAATGCCGTCGCTTTCATACATTGCACTAAATTCCAGGTATGAACAAAACATAATTGTGTGCCGTTAAAAAAAAAAAAAAATCTGCTCTTATATTGCACAAGAAGGAAAAACATTAAATGAGAGATTAACACACACAGACTCACTGTTTGATAACTCAGTTTTAGCATCGATTTATCACCGCATACCATAATGTTTCCCCGTTCCAGCTTCTTAAATACCAGACTGGACCTTTATCAAATTTACCTTTGTCTTTGTGTTAATGTTTATCCTCACGGCACCTGTCTCTTAGCGTCCTCACGGCACCTGTCTCTTAGCGGTTGTTTCAGATTAGACCATTTCGTCTGTGTCGTTTGTTCACCCAGTTATGTGCAGCTGAAAAATAGATGTGCCCTCCCCACCCCTTTTTTTTCTTTTAGTCTTTTCACGTTTATTATTCTATTTTCCTGCTGCAAAATGACATGCCGTGCCTGTAAAATTTTATAGAGATGAACATTCTTAGAAATCAAAGTTACAATTATTTTAGAATGAAGAATATATCTCTGTACAAACTATACGATGACAGTGGCAAAATTTAAGGAGGAAGATAAATAATGATCGACTACGTGGAATCAACAGAAAGGATTGGCTTGTATTTGTTGATGTCCTGTGGTCCTTGTTAAGCTAAAGGGTGATGATAATGCCAAAGTATGGAATAACAATAGGCAAAAAAAAAGAATTTTAGAGAAGTCTCAAATTTCTTCCTTATATCTATAAAGTCAGGGCTATTTCTTGCTTATTTCTGTGAATTGAGTGCTGTTTCTGTATCCAGAAAAAAGTGTCAGTAAAACGAAGTACTGCCAATATATCATGTGTCGCCAATAAGGACGTCTCCATTAGCTGTCACAGCTTTATTTGCAGCCTAGAGACCTGCTGGTGTGTATTACAGTAACCATTGGGACAGCCGCGCTTTTGAAGAAATAAAAAAGGACCACACCTGACACAAGCATCAAGAAAAGGCCTAACCATAAAATGTGTAAAGGAGCACTACCTAAGCGGATGTTGAACCCAAATATTCACAGATAGATGAGTAACTAATAGACCTGAAAACAGAGGTGGAGGAATCCTTCTTATGTGTATTTTTGCAGGAAAAAAAGCAACTTCAGAGCAGACACAGATGTCCTAAAACAGCAGCAGCAATCTTAATGACAGATTAAAGCATTCAAGAGATGAGTAATGTTTTTTCCAAAGACGCATTTTCAGTAATAACAGCACTCAGTCAAAGAAACAAGGACTTAAAGCAGTTAAGAAAAAAGACAACATATTGTGATGGCAATTCTAAAACGTTGTGATACATGAGATCACGTGTCATTGTAGTATGCCCTGCGTATGTAAGGGCTGACAGACTGGAAAAGAAGGGCGGAGAACTACCCCAAGCCTATAAAAGTGTAATAAATGAAAAGCCTAAGAGACCTAACAAGAACAGATGAAGGAACCAACAGGGGAACGAACGAACGAACTTTATTTTCGAAGGGTTAAGAATTGGGCGCGCAGGCCCGTCTAACATTCTGCCCTTTCACTCTCATTAATCTTGCATACTATATCCTTTTATTCCCACATGTTACTTTAAGCATTAATTTAAAGGCATGCCACATTATAAAGTTATCATAACAGAACAAGTAGGCCATCTGAAACACGACGTCTATCACGAGCATGACAGAAGAGAACAAGTCGACATATTTGGATTCTGCACAGGTCACTCCACCTTGAGGTACATCTGTTCAGGAAGCTGAAGATAAAACAAAAATGGATGATAAACTGCATGTCCAACGTTTGAGGGTCAGAAAAGCGCACATGGGCGTTACCATTACCGTCCAGGACAAGCTCTACGGTAGATTAATAACCTCAGGCTGACCACTACTTTCTTCAGACAAATGCAAGTTGACTTGTGGTGTTATTCGCAGCAGTAGAATAAGAAATAACTTTAGTTTACGTTATTACACACAGGTATTTTGATCCTGAAAGTCTGAAATAGCTGAAGCACAGTAGCTGTTTATGACTTACTAGCTATGACGAAAAGTAAAATCATTTAAGATATGATAGCTTTTTGGTAACTCTTGCTTAGTCGTAGATTTTCAGCGTCGCCCATTCACATATTATGTGTGTGTGTGTGAAGTTATCTTATAATCTCACCATGTCGTAACGCTTTTATGTTAGTTTAGTCGTGTGTTTAGGCTGCACTGCCGAGTTTGTGTACTTGTCCCTTTGAATGTCCTGTCCACCTACCGTCACTGTGTTTTCTGCCATTGTCTTTAGGTTTTATCTGTCTCTCGCTTTGCCTGTCCCCAGTTTGTTAAACGGTATCACTCTTTGATAGAAGCCAGACAAGTTAACTCAATTATCAACCGCGTTTATTATGCTCCAGCATTACATTCTTAAAGCATGACCATTTATTCCCTCCCTCTGTGACGGTTTACATCTCCTTATTCAATAAGTGTTTTCGTAAATGTGTTATCTTATAGAGTTTGTTAAAAACAAGATAAGGATCGGGTTTGAGGATAAGAACTGAGTCAGATCAGCTGTTCATTTTTCCTGTATTGCTGATGTCCTAATTTTAATCAGCATGTTGGAGAATAACAATTTTATGTTCTGTGTTTGGCGTTCTACATCACTCTGTTATAGGAAGTATTTGGAACACGATGGATTAATTTTTTTTTCCTCTGACGACTGTAATCATACATTGACACGTAATTTATCGTTGCCTTTAGTTTTCTCTGGTGCAGTAGACATACAATAATAGACATAGCGGATGTCTGCCATGTAGTGGGCTTGTGTGTTTCTAGTCTTACAATAAAACAGACTACAGATACCTTCCCTGAGGTATCGGCATATTCCTTTTGTCTTACAGTAACACAGGCAATTGATGCCTTACCTGGACATATTATCTTCGACCTACGTACGCGACTTATCACCACTCGTACTTAACACGGCCATCCCATTATTTCTGGTATATACTGAAGCACATTAAAAACGCACCACCTGTATAATCCAGGAACAGAGTGTGAAATGTAAATATAAGTGTTTACAAGTTTACAGATTTGGAATCTTATATTCATTTTCCTATGAATCCATGCTGGTCATTAATTTGTACATTTGATTGTTATGAAATTCATTGCATTCTGTGCAGGCAAGGGAGAAAACCAAAAATGCAACCAATAAAAAAATTCATCCACACTATCCTCATTATCTGGTATGTCCACCGTGTGCTTGCAAACAAGCTTGGCAGCGGCTCCGCATGGAACGCACAAGTCTCTGAAGGAAATTCCGGGGAATCAAGTCCCATTCACGTGTAAGAGCAGCTTCGAGCTGTTGCAGATTAGCTGGAGAACCTTGCCTGTAGACTCTGCGTCCAAGCTCGTCCCACAGATGTTCTATAGGGGACATGTCTGGTGATAGGGCAGGCCAATCAATCGTCACAATGTTCTGCTGCTGTAGATATTGCTGCGTAATGCATGCGGTGTGCGCACGTGCGTTATCCTGCTGGAGAAACTGCAAGTCAGGATAATTTGTGAAAGCAGGAGCAACCAATGCATCCAGAACCTCATCTCGATATGTCACAGCATTAACATTTCCACGGAAGACGTGAAGAGGCAAGCGATGGTGAAAACTGAATCCTCCAAATCGGTTGTGCTGACGAACACAGCAATCTGCAAAGCGCTCTCCACACCGTTGCCAAATCCGCATACGTGCATCAGCAAAGGATATGTTGAATCTGCTCTCGTCTGTGAATAGGGCAGCATTCCACTGCAGTCTAGTCCATCTGACATGTTGCTCTGCCCATTGCAGGCGCTGCTGACGATGTTAGTGAGTCAAGTTTGGCCCAACATAAGGTCGTCTTGCAGTAAGGCCTGTATCTCTGAGTCTTCGTATGACTGTCATTCGAGAGACTTGCCCACGTCTACCTACTATTGCTCTTGCTGTTTGACTTGCCGGGAGTGAACGATTCCTTAGGTGACTCGGCACAATATGACGATCTTGCTCAGGGGTAGTAACTCGTGGTTGGCCACTCCGAAGTCTATCCCGGGCACTGCCAGTGGTTTCATAACGTTCATTGAGACGTACAATAGTGCTGTGGTGGCAATTCATCCTTCTGGCAATGGCCCGCGAGCTCATTCCGGTCTCCAACATACCAATGGCTCGTTGGCGGTCGTTTTCAGATAGTCGTGGCATTTCAAGCACATGTACTGGGTGTTTTGTCTCAACGGCCTTTTTATACCGAGTATACTGCCACAACGCGTACACATTTTCAGGGTCATAGCTGTTAGGAATCGTGTTGCACGTGTAACTTTCATTGTTTTCATGTAGTCTGTACACAAACCCGTGGGTTGAATCATTTGCACTTTCCATTCCAGCAGCCATTCGCTCTCTACCTCATGACAAACACGGGGAAAATCCATTCCCACACTTTTTTTCCCCCAGCTTCTCGGCATCAGTATATATAATAGTGGTGCGTTTTTAATGTGCTTCAGTATATTATTTTTCTGCTGTAAATGTTATTTATTTATTTATTATTTATTACAGTACAGCACATCATTGTACTGTACAGTGATTTTATTTAAAATTTGTAAATTGATTTATTTCACTACAAATAGTAAAATTATTATTAAAACAATATACATATCTTCTTCTCTTCTTCTTCCGTCCTTAGCCAAAGACCGACCAAGCAGTCAGAGGCCATCACGCCTTGTGGCGTCTTAAGGGCAACAGCAGATTGATTTTCTCTGTTGTAGTTTCCCATCACGCCTAGCGGCGTCTTTAGGGCAACAACAAATAGATCCATCTGCCGTTGTTTCCGTAATCGGTGTGACAAGCCAACGGGTGATCAGCCCATTGGGCAATATACATATAACAAAACATAATTATACTTTAGCGTTCAAGTATGTTAACTGTTAACATATTCTTATGGTTCATATAGTGTATATAGTGGCTTTGGACTTACGACCGTGTCGAGTTACGACGGAGTCGAAGGAACAGTCCAGGACAATCTGTGGTGTTTTCTCATTCCTTGGTGTTACGGTTACACAAACAAGTACCTTCCCTGTAATGTCCTTTTATTCCCTGGTGTTACAAAAACTTAGACAACGAATACCTTCCCTGTAGTGACCTCTCATTCCTTGGTGTTACAAGAACACATACACACACATAACGGATATCTTCCCTCTAGTGCAGCGATTTTCAACCGCTTTGCCGCGAAGGGTACCGCAGATGTGCCGCTGGAGTTTAAGGGAAGGTCGAAAAGCGAGGGAAAAAAATGTTGAGGAATAAAATAAAATACTGTCGATGTGAATTTTAGAAGAACTGTATATTTGTCATTAAAGGCCGATACGAATGAAAAAAATACCCAATAACAGTTACATTTTTTTTTTTAATTACAGTTCTAATAGTGACATTTCAAGAGCTTCCGCCCCTATAGTTCCAGATAAAAAAAAAAACTCTGCAGTGTACTTTAACCGCCCCACCTTTCACCCTCGTCAAGCCACCAGTCTTCAGTCATCTGTTGTTGGGATCTGGTGTGTTTGCATTGATGCATTTTTGGGTAAAGGTTCTCATCAAACATGTACATTATAGTGACTTCCCTTTTTAATGAAATAGAATCTTTTCCTATTCGAACATGACCAAGACACACATAACAAGGGGAGGTCTATTTCATTTTAGTTATTTTGTTATTTCTGAGTTTAGTTGATTTTTAAAAAGGACTTATTGGACAGATATCTAATTTTAAAAAAAAAACCTAAGATGATGACAGTGAATCAAGTATAGCTGGCACTAGTTCTGGTAGTATAACACATACTGGAAGTACAGTTAGTGTTAGTTCTAAAACCGTCTTGCGCGAGTATAATGAAGGCTATTTGTCCTTTGGATTAATTTCACCTGGAGAAGAGCAACCACGTCCAAAGTGTGTTGTTTGTGGTGAGAAACTGACAAAGCAAGCTATGGTTCCAAATAAGCGAAAAAGACACATGTTAACTAACAAAGCACTCACATTTATGCGAGCAACCAATTGAATATTTTAAAAGGCTTATAGCTGATCAAACACACCAGGCTAAACAATGGACCAAAATCACAACTATTTCTGACAAAGCCCAAGAAGCAAGCTATACCGTTGCCGAAATCGTGGCAAAAAATAAGATGAAATAACATACAATTGCTGTATCAGTAATGTTTTAGCATGCTGTAAAATTATAAGTATTATGTTTGGCGAGGAATATGAGAAAGAGATTTTGAACATCCCTACGTCTGATAGCACTTTTAGTCAGCGTATACAAGACATGTCACAAGACGTTGAGTCACAAGTGATTTTGACATATCTGATTTTGTTACCATCCAGTTGGACGAGTCAACCAACATCACGGTAAAAGCTCAACTCCCAGCATTCACCAGGTTTGGTTGTCATGGAGACATCATTGAACAATTTTTATTTTGTAACCCACTTCCAGAAACAACAAAAGACCAAGACATTCTTGATGTTGTCGACAGTTTATAACACTGTGATTACAATTTTAGCTATTGAACTTTTAAACACAATAATAACATATCTCTTTAAAATAAACGAGTGTGCCTTGACAATTTTTGTACCTTGTTCAGTGTGCCGTGAGTGAAAAAGGTTGAAAACCGCTACTGTAGTGTCTTCTCATTTCCTGGTGTTATAGTAACAGACATACATCGGATGCCTTCTTGGTGTGTCCACTGAGTCCACAGACATACATCGGATGCCTTCTTGGTGTGTCCACTGAGTCCACAGTCGTAACATTAACACAGACATAAAGGAGGCCTACCCATATAGTGTCCTTACAGTCCCCAGTCTTTCAGCCTGTAAAGACATGGTCGATTTCTTTATTGCAGTACCTAGGACAGATTTTACTATAAATGTGTCGGAGATAATTAACAGCCTAAAATGAGATCGATATAAAACAACACACTTCTACCGTTTTTACTGTTGAAATAGATCTGCAAGTATTGGCCGCCGTTATCTAAAGCCCAAGTCCCCCAACTGAAGACAGCAATTTTGGAAAGGCAATTTATTTAAAAAAAAAATATATATATATTTTATTAAATTTAAAAAAATTGTCCAAAAATGTATTTTCATAAGACATTATTTTGCCTTTCTGGCGTCGTCATGATGTCAAACAAAGTCCTTCAGGAACCAACACTGCGAGAGCACATGATTTGCATTAGTGCAGGTTTCCTGCAAGTGGCTATTGCTATAGCGTCTGCATGCAACATAAAGAGATCATAGCTGCACTAGAAGCTCATTTTCCAGTTTTCTGTGTTTTCCACTGTTATTTCAACAGTGTTAAATATTTGTCCTCAGGGAATCTCCGGAGATTATTACACTACTTAACGTTACCGCGGCTCGTTTTCTGTATATTTCTAAACTTCTATACTCGGTCACTCCTGTAGTCTAGACTGGAATTATTCTTTGTGTAGTCCCCAGAGGAAGCTGTTATGTTTTCTTTCTGGCATTGAAAATTTTATCTTGATAAAATCTTCTTCTTCTTCGATCCTTAACCACCGACCGTCAAAGCAGTCAGTGGCCATCACGCCTAGTGGCGTCTTGTAGAGCAACAACAAATTGATCCCACTTTGCACGGTCGGTGGCCATCCTTCGTACAGTGCCCCAACTCTGGTTCATTCTTTGCATCTCAGCCTCCACAGTCCTCCGCCAAGTTGTTTTTGGTCGGCCTCTCTTTCGCTTTCCTTCAGGGGTCCAAAGCATAGCTGTTCTCGTGATGGCATCGGGGTCTCTTCTGAGGACATGACCAACCCAGCTCCAGCGTCTGCCAGCTATGATGGTGTGCATGTCCTCTTGCTTGCTACGAGTAAGCAGATCTTGGTTGGTGATGGTATTTGGCCAAAAGATTCGGTGAATTTTTCTTAGGCATGTTGTGTGAAAAGAGGACAATTTTGACATTTCCTTCTCTGTGACTCTCCAGCATTCCGCACCATAGAGAAGCACAGAAAGCACGCAACTCTGGTATAATCTTAATTTTGTGCTTGTGCTGTATTGGGAGGACTTCCAGATGTTATTTAGGCTAAAAAAGGCTGTTCTTGCTTTGTTCATTCTGATGTTGATGTCTTTGCCTGCCCCACCGTCTGGTGTTACTATGCTTCCTAGGTATGTGAAGGTATCTGTCTGTACCAGTTGCTGATTCCTTACTGATATGGGCTCAGGGTTGCTCACATTGAGCGTCATGACCTCAGACTTCTTTAAATTGATGTTCAAGCCCACCTGCTGGCTAAATTTATTAAGTCTATCCGTTTTTTCCTGGATGTGTTGATGTGAATGTGCTATCAGTGCAATGTCATCTGCATATTCCAGATCTTCCAATGTTGAAAATGTAGTCCATCTTATTCCTCTTGGACTGCCCTCTGTTGTCTGGCGCATCACCCAGTCTATGACTGTTAAAAATAGAGTGGTTGATAAGGGGCATCCCTGTCGTACTCCTGTCTTCACCTCGAAGGTTAGTTTGCTCTGCCCAACACTACACGTAAAGTTGGCATAGAGGCTTTTTATGATTGACACTATGCAGCTTGGAATTCCATAAGCCCTCAGTATTTTCCATAAACTGTCCCTATGTATGCTGTCAAAAGCCTTTTCAAAATCAACAAAATTTATGTAAAGCTGTCTTTGCCATTCTGAGCACTGCTCTATAATGTTCCTGAGAGTGAATATATGGTCTACACATCTTCTGTTCTTTCTAAATCCTGCTTGTTCTTTCCTCAGTTTGTAGTCTACTGCCTTTGAAATTCTCTGTATAATTATCCTGCCTAGTATTTTGCTCGGAACTGAGAGAAGAGTGATTCCTCTCCAATTATTGCAGTCTGAAAGATCTCCCTTCTTGGGCAATTTGACAATTATTCCTTTGTTCCACTCTGATGGTGTTGTCCCCGTTTTCCACACTTGTGCAAATAGTGGTTCTAATAGTTCTTCTGCTAGCTCAGGGTCTGTCTTAAATAGCTCTGCATTTAAGTTATCATGGCCCGGAGCTTTACCGTTCTTTAACCCTTTGATTGCTGTGATGATTTCTTCTTTTCGTGGAATGTCTGTATTTACATCTAGATCGTTTTCAGCCTCAGGAACATTCAATTGTGTCTCTGGTATTTCCTTGTTCAGAGTTTCTCTGAAGTGCTCTGCCCATCTTGTTTCTTGTCCCTCTGCTGTCTTGATGAGATTTCCTTGCTTATCTCTTACTAATGTAATATTGTTTGCACCTTGTTTTCCGCTGATGAATTTAGTTATTTTGTATACTGTGCTTTGTTCATTTCTCAGTGCTGCCTCTTCTGCCTGTTTTGCAAGATCGTCTAGGAAATTCCTTTTGTTGGCTCGGGTTTGGCGTTTAACTTCCCTGTCCAGTTGACTGTACTGTTCGCTATATAGTTGCTTTAACCTGGGGGACTTCGCTTCTGTTTTCTTTCTTTTCATTTCCTTTCTCATCGTTATGGTGTTTAGTGTTTCTGGTGTTATCCAGTCTTGCTTCTTCCTTTCCTGGAATCCTAAGCATGATTTGCTACTTTCCTTATATATTGTTGAAATGGTGTTGAAATTCTGGTCTATATCATCAGTCAATGTCTTTTCCTGGCTTTTGGCAAATTGATATCGTTTCTTAATGTCGGCCGCAAAAGCTTTTCTGGTAAGGGGGTCCTTCAATTTGCTGATGTCAAACCTTTTCTGTGTAGTTACAGTTGGTCCAGCCCTTCTTAGTTTCACTTTCAGTTTTGCTACTACTAAATGGTGATCGCTTCCCACATCTGCACCTCTTCTTACCTTCACATCTTGTAATGCATGTCTCCATCTACTGTTAACCATGATGTGGTCTATCTGGTTTCTGTCCCGACCATTTGGTGATTCCCATGTTAACTTGTGAATTTCCTTATGTGGGAAAAGTGTTCCTCCAATGACCAGGTTGTTAATGCTACAGAAACTTATTAGCTTATCCCCATTTTCGTTTGCTATTCCGCTGCCGCATTTCCCCATTGTTCTTTCATTATATGTATTGTGTGTACCAACTTTCGCATTGAGGTCTCCCATTACTATAACAAGATCATATCTAGGTGTGTCCTCCATTTCTTTCTGCAGTTGTTGATAGAATTCATCCTTGACCTCCTCATCGCTATCATTCGTTGGTGCGTAGCATTGTATTATTGTAGTGTTGGTGAATCTCCCTCTCAATCTCAATCGTATCAGTCTGTTGTTGATGGGTTTCCATTCCAGTAATGTCCTTTCTATCCCTTTCTGTAGAATAATGGCTACGCCTTCACTGTGCGGTCCATCCTCTCTTCCAGAGTAAAGTACTGTTTCTCCTGTTGCTGTTTTAACTTTTCCTGCCCCCGTCCATCTGCTCTCGCTTATCCACAGGATGTGTAACCTATAGTTTCTCATTTCTGCCGTGACCTGTCTTAGTTTACCTGTCTCGTACATTGTCCTGACATTCCAAAATCCTATTCTTGTATCCTGTTTTGCGGTCAGGACATCCGTTTTCATGTCAGTGGCTTCCTTTCGGCTTTCACCACTGACAGTCATACGAGCCACAGACTCCGAATGTCCATCCCGCAGCAAAGTTTGTTCATTTGATGTTGTTTCCGTAACTTCATTATTTTTTTTACATAGACAGGGGTGTCAGCCCTATGCTAAAACCCCCAACCTGGAGGACCAGGGTACCAGCTTTTGTCTGACCCCTACCCACACAGACCAGTCCAGCTTGGTTGAACCTACCAGGAGTAAAACTCCCACTGGCATAGCTCTGGGGATTGTCAGGGTACGCAAGCTGCCATACCGCTACAAGGTATAGGTACCATTGATGGCAGCTTGATAAAATAATAGATTAAAATGCCACCATTCTGTCAGGTGAGCCTTCAAGACGAATTAAGGTTCATAGGCAGAGACTATACCAGTTTCGTCTGTTCGTTGTATTCGTAATTTGACCCCTTTTGTGCTGATCCTCCAGAGAATGATTTTCTTACGTCTCTGTAAAATTAAACTTATATTTTAACATTAAGTTTCGTCAGTCGGATTCTGTTAACTGCCGAACGTGAACTCATAGCCAGACTGGTTGTCTATATATCTATCTGTCTCTGTGTTCCTGCCTGCTGCTTCTTCTGATATGCGTGTGGTTATTGTAAGTTTATTTTAGCAAAAGTAGATTACATTCAATACATAAACAAGTCTTTGTCATTTATCGCTTGAGAAGGATCAATTGTTTTATTCGAAGACAAAGGACAAGAACATAACAAACAACATAAAAACATGAACATCACGAATTTTATCAGATTTAGCGATCTTTTTGCATGTTCCCCAGCTTAGCGTGTACTATTTCGAATTCGCATGAACTGAGATCGAAATCCCGAACAAATAAAGACTTAGTGTTTACGAATCTGCAGTTTGTCGCTGTCTGATGACAAATGAAAACATCCCCATTATATTTGTTGTTATTTTATTTTATTTTTTTAAAGGCATGTTTCAAGTAGTACAAGTATGTGATGAGAGGGTTCATAGTTCTTGTCTGTGTCAATTCTTTGTCTAGGCTTAAGAGGAAGTAAATATAACACACAATTGAAAGGAAAGTTAATCATAATTTTCCGCCGGAAGAATACGCCATCACGTGATAATTACGCGTAGTTAAACATCTGCTTTAAATTGACTTGACGACAAGTTTCACACGGAGTATGAAAACGCTGGAATTACGTTCAGTTCCTTGGCATCTGTGTGCAATAATGAACTAACTTCGTTGTGTTGCATTTCTTTAAGGACGCAGCCATTATTTTCTGAATAAATTAGTGTACATGTTGTGACGAGGAAATGTGAAAAACGTTCTTTATTTTCGTTCGTAGATTTGTCATCGTCTTCATCACCACCATTACACGACAGCTAGGCCGTCAACTAGTTCACATCAAGCTTTTCTATCAGTTACCATCCGTTGAGGTTCTTCAATGCCTTCTTTATTCATTGTAGAGCTGTCTCTAGTTCTCTTTGCTGTGCTTTTGTCTCGTTGTTCTGTTTTTGTTTGGAGTAACGACAGTTTGTAATTCTATCAAATTGTTTCCTCAATATGTATGTTTTGGATTTATGAAAAAGAGGCATTGTTTTGCATGAAAGCTATCTTAATGAGTTTTGGAATAATGTTATCCCAGTTTCATATACGGTTGTTATTTTGTGTTTTTGCATGTCAGCTACGTCGGATGGCTATGAGTTTAGGATGTGTATGACGTTGTGACGATATAAAGTCAACTTTGGCGGTTAAGTCGTTAGCATATAGGCAGCTGCTATTTCATTATTAAAATTATGGGACCTTCATGTTACATTAACCACTAACTCTCCTACCCACTCTTTTAAACAGCCTTCATTATCTTGTCCATACCTACGCCGCCGTTATCAGTAGCTCTCAATCCTGTTTATTCCCAGTTATTCGAATTTTAAACATTCATTGACAGTTATCTAACCTGCAGACGACCCAACCTTATATCGCTTCCAAGGGCACCAGTATGGGACAGTTAACCCTCTTGATGTTCCGGTTCCAGCTTCTTCTTACCATTTTTCTCACACATTAATCACCATCAATGGCTAGAACGTTAGCAGAAGTAAAACAAAACTTTAGATTTAAAAAGTATATCATTTTGTGCTGTGACAAATACGAACGCGGTAAGCGATCCTACGACGTTCTGTCCAGTAGACCTATAGCAATACAAAAGACGGAGATGTAATAAACACAGTTCACATTCCGTATGAAATTAAAACAAATGGTATGCCTCTTTCCCATTTCCGCCTAAAATTTACTCTGAAATTTGGTAGTTACAGATTGAGGTTGCCAACACACTCACATTGGTCGCCCATTGCGACGTGCGTAAGACAGCAGTATATGTCGACCTTTACAACATGTATGAGGGAATTGTATTCTATTCTTCATCTCCTTGGGTACTACGTGGGATATACACGATATATACAAGAAGAATTCAGGTCCCCAAATACTTGTGAAGTATCTTGACTAAAACATGCACTGAGAACCTAAGGCGTGTAGAGATATTTTACAGACAAAATAGAGATCCCGCAGGTTTATTGTATTAATGTGTTACAAAATAATACTCTGTTCTTCGTTTTACATTTTCCCCCGAAGTTTGCTTTTAAAATGTTTTTCTAATTAAATTCGACTGGAGCTTAAGATAATAGGAAGGAACAAGAAAACATATTAGTTAAGACATGATGGGTGCACTGACGACACTGGACCAGTCAAACAGATGACATCAAAAGCAATATAAAGATGTAAGGGAAGGGAAATATTATTTATCATTATGCTACTGGCAGGACATGACAATTCTATGACAGAGAGAGAGAGAGAGAACGAACGAACTTTATTCAAAGGGTTAAGAATTGGGCACGCAGGCCCGTCTTACATTCTGCCTTCTTCTCTCTGTCATCTTACATACCATATCCTTTCAATCGCACATGTATTTTGAGCATTATTTAAGCATACAACATTATCAAGGTAAAATAATAACATACATTTGTAACATCCAGTCATAATCAAATTTAAGTATGTAAAAAAAAATAAAAATAAAAAAGAGGGAGAAAAAGAAAAAAAAACTAATTAATTAAAATAAATTTAAAAATTTAAATTAAAAAGAAAAAAAAAATCATCCAAACACACAAAATCTAAACCATTCATATGTAAATTAGACTTAATTTGAAACGTAATCAGATTATGGTGGCATATAATAAGAACTCGTGACATTTTGGAAATCTGCTGCTGAATGACCTGGGACTTCGTGTGTTGTCAGCGCATGCGGAAAATGTTCCCACAGGTGAGCAGCTTTGAGTCCCAAACAGATACTGCCACAGGGAGTGAATTGTTGACGCCTCCACTATACGAGATCCAGCTTTATGACCTATGCTCCTTAGGGAGGTAAAGGGTATTGACTAATAGATGAGAATCGTGCATATAGGCCCGTCTTACAGTTTGCCCTTCCTCTTACTCATCTTTTATTGCTAGTTATCCAGACATTCTCCGACATACTTAAGGTATTAGTTCAATGGCGATGCAACATTATAAGTAGTATAAAAGCATACATTTACAGTATCTGATTACAATTAAGAAGTAAGGTAGATTAAAATGAAAAACTAGATCATCAGACCCTCCATACAGTATATTAGATAATAATTCGAAATATAATCCCTTAGGGTGGCTTATAATTAGCACTCATAATGTATTTGAACAGTCTACGATTATATGAGGGACTGTGCATGTTTTTCAGATCATGTGGAAGATTGTTCCAAAGATGAGCAGCTGAGTAAGCCAAGCTCTTCTTGAACAAATCTAGCCTGGGCTTGGGTACCTGTAACTGGTTTAAGCGGTTACTACGTTTTTGATTGAATTTTAAAAGTGGCCACAGATACGTTGGAGCATTCTGTGACAAGATTTTGTGAGCGAATTTAGAGAGAGAGAGAACGAACGAACGAACGAACTTTATTTTCAAAGGGTTGAGAATTGGGCACGCAGGCCCGTCTGACATTCTGCTCTTCCTTTCTCTCGTCTTTTATACTGATTTCATTTATTCTCACATACATTTCACCCATCAATTCAAGAAATTCAACATTGTAAAGGTAAAATAATAGCATACTCACATTCACAGTTTCTACTTATAAACATGAAATAAAATATGTTGAAAAGTACAAACTAAGTATTGCCATGAAACAAAATATGCTGAAAAGCACTAACATCATCATTAAACCTACATTCGATATTATATCATTTGTTCGGAAAAATAATCACATTAGGGGGGCAGATAATCAGAACTCATAAAGTATTCGAAAAGTTTACGATTGTATGAATAGGGACTGAGGTTGTTATGTTTTAGATAATGTGGAAGATAGTTCCAAAGATGAGCAGCAGAGTAAGCTAAGCTTTTCTTGAATAAGTCAAGCCTAGGCTTGGGCACTTGTATTTTGTTAAGGCGTTGACTGCGTCTTTCATTGTATTTGAACATTGGCCACAGATATGTTGGAGCATTCTGTGACAGGATTTTGTGAACAAATTTAGCTTTGTTGAACAGAAAGCGCTTTCTTAGAGGCAGTATTTTGAGATCTTTATATAGATCTACACACTGTGTTTGGCAGTTGTCAGAAACTAGACGCACTGCACGCTTTTGTAGTGAATGGAGTCTTTTTGTGTTGGACATAGAACAACCATCCCAGATTGTGGAGCAATAGTCAAGGTTTATTTGTATGTGAGATTTATAGAACAATTTTCGTGCATCTTCATCTAGGAAATGTTTGATTTTAGCTAACTGGTAAACTTTCTGTGCTGTTTGCTTGGTCAGTGCATGGACATGCGAGTTCCAATTTAGATGCTGGTCAACGACCATTCTTAGAGTTTTATGTTTGTCGTAGATTTGTGACAGGGGAATTAAGACACAGATTGGTCCCTTCTGAATAGACTAGAACCTGAGGTGACTCAGTGAGAGATAATAATAGAAATAGATTTTCACGAGTGAGATGGTGGAAACTATGTAATTCTGTCCCTGAGACTCGAGATCATCTCGCTCAGCCTATCTCTACAACAGAAAGTATTTGTCAGACAGATAACTCAGTTATATAGATGTACTATATATCAACCACTCACCGACACACACACATAAGTGACGACAGTTTGACATACAAACGTGAAAACTATAACAATGAAATATAGATATTTTTGGACGAGCTGACTGACACACTTGAATAAGTTATACAAATGTTATTATCATAAAGAATTTCACAACACCGTAAATAAATTTAGACTATCAGATCAATACACAAATAAACATAGGTTAAGGAATCAATAACAGAGTTGACCCATAGGTGTAATCCTTTTCCCCTCTGTTGAACCAAGATCCCGTTATAAGAGAAGTTATTCGCCCCAAAGAGTCACAGATTTATACACTATGGTCTAGGATTTCTCTCTACCGTAAATAACAGAGGTTTTTCCTGTAATCTACTCTGAAATAGATAGCATATGTAATATTTAAGAAGAAAAAACAATCTATGGATTATAGAATCAAAGAATTAATCATCCCTGCATTTTCTCGCTCTGACACACTTGTTATCACAAGACATGCATTCTTACCTAATAGGCACTCTCACCACATCTGGAACAATTGATTAAGGAACATACAGCCCATCCAATGGTGTGTTTAGGTGAAACAAACCCCAGCATCTCCAATGCTAATATATTCAAATCTTGGGAAGCGCTCGCTTCACTATGGTACATAGGATGCTGATAAATGTCACTTCAATTTTTGTCCAGGTAGTAAAATAATTAAGATGTCTAATGTTCACAAGGGTACAGTAGCTTGAAATAATCGATCGTTACCTCGCTGATACGTTACTGGTTTCCCTAAGGATTGCTGGTTCAGAGCTGGTTCTTTATTTGTTGAATTGCGAATGCGTGCTTCGTTCGTTTTATAAATATTCAAATGAGGGTCAACGTTATATGGTCTCATTGTGTAATGAATGTCCAATAAGATATTAGTTCCTTTCGGAGCTCATTATTATATTGTATACCTTCTTATAGGAAGAGTTCTTCAACTACAATAATAATCAACATTGTCCATCTGACAAAACCAACCGTAACGTTATCGATGTGGATAAGTCTTCGAATTGGAGTCCATTATTTATTAACAAGTTCACATACGAAGACATTTCAAGCAGGTATAACATTAACATACAGTTCATTGGAATTTACTTGCATATATATTCTTATCCGTCCGTGTCATATTGAATTCATGTCAACAGAACATCATGGCTATATACATGTGCTGCTGGGATCCAGACAGCCAGAAATGAGCGCATGAGTCTTGACGAAAATAATCAAACTATTTATCAAATATCCTTCCGTAACGCAGGTTAATCACAAACCTTTATGAATTCACTCGTATATAATATTATCTTGACTGACCCTGAGTCCTGGTATCAATTTACATAAATACGGCTATTAGCCAAGCCTAACCATGGAAGGAGGTAAAAACACGACTTCACGGCTTGACGGACAACGTAACAAGGGTCCAGTAACTAAGTCACGAAGCGTGACCTTATCGACGCTAACACGTCATAATTTGACCGTGTATTTCGCGTTCACTAATCCGTGAAGTATAAAAATCAATTTATATTACTTCTATTGACCAAAAAATGCGCACTGCCAATTATAGCAGACGATATCAATAATCTACCGTAACAATTCCCTGCCCGCCGGGGAAAAAAAATCTATTAGATAGATTTTTTTGAACTATCTTACTCAAACATATGAAAAATTTAACAAAAACCCGACATATGACCTACGATGTTCTGTCTAGAACAGTGTCGTGGTCATGTCGATAATATATCAGTCATATAACATTATTATATTAAACAAAGGGGTGTCAACTGTCGCTAAATAATTATCTACTGAACTTAAAGACTGTTGTGAGTGAATAATGAAGTGTTATGTAAAGAAAATTATTCTAACTAATTAAAATTAAACTAATTAATCATAGTAAGTATGTAGGGTATTAATTAATTAACATCTAATTAAATAAACTGAGAGATAGTGTCATAATAAAAAACATGAGAAGTAAGGACAAGTAAAGTAAAGAAAAAGATAAAGTATAAATTAATTTAGTTATGTGTGTAAACTTAATTATGAGTGTCGAGTAATTAGTAAATAATTAAATTAATGAATTAATAAAAGAAAAAAATATTCATACATTTCATGTGAACATCTTAACTAAATGCATATAACAGCTATCACATTCATAAATACAATATTTAGAGTATTCGCTTGTGTGATATTATTTTGTTTTTTTTCATCTTTTCTTTCTTTTGACACATTTTCTTCTTTTTTTTTATTATTATCACACTTCAATTTTATTATATTCTTTATTAATTTAATAACTATTAAACTTAATAATGTCGGATATGAAGATCCAGCCGTCGTTATATCCTTTGAGAATTTTCGGAAAGTTCCATTGGAGAAAAATTTCATAATGTTCAAATATGTTTTGTTCTTGAATAAGTGTAAAATGTCACATCATGGATTCAGATACTTTTCCCGAATATCTCGTAACGAGTTGTAAAACGATTGGACACTAACCAAAGTCCAAACGTTAAAACGAACCATTGAAATATGTCACAAACAATTTCTTTCGGAGATAGTACTTATTGATTGATTCCCTGCAAATTATTCGAAGTGTTTTTCCGTATGGAGGTGGTTCATATCATTTTCGTCGCAGAAATAAGTGAGAGTTCCAGAGTCAATCTTGTTCAGTCTTTAATCTTTTAACTTGTGGACAATTACGATTCGACTTCAGTAGGGTGTCTCGAAAGTGCATCCGCTAATATATTTTCTTGTCCCGGTATGGCTTCGATGACAAAGTCATAAGGTTGTAATAGAATCGAAAATCTGGCAAGTTTGGGGCTTTTGTGGTTAGAGCGACGTAACGATGCCACCGCCTTCTGATCCGTTTGGATCACGAAAGGTGCTCCCAACAAAAATTTCTCAAGTTTAGTAATTGCCCAAACTACTGCCAGCAACTCCTTGTCCACAGTAGAGTATTTTGTTTCAGGTAACTTCAGTTTTCTTGATATGTACATCGTTGGATGAAGTATATCGTCGTGATATTGAAGCAAACAAGCTCCGATACCGTAATTACTGGCATCTGTACGGAGAAAAAACTTTTTAGAAGTATCTGGTAATCTCAAAATTGGTGGATTTGAGAAGATGGTCAATATCATGCAAAAACTTTTGTCGCATTCGTCAGTCCAATTTACCTTCAACGGCATGTCTTTTTTTAACAATGATGACAAGACAGCCGTGATGGATGATAAATTAGGTACAAATCTACTGTAGTATTGGACTAGACCTAATACACTCCTAACCTGTTTCTTCGTTTGAGGAACCGATAAATTTAAAATTTTAGATACCGTACTGGGAACAGTTTGAATACGTCCAGCCCCAATAATATGTCCCAGGAAGGTTATCTCCTGAAATGCTATTTGTATTTTCGTAGGTTTAGCGGTTAAATGGTTTTCTCTTAATATCTCCAAAACACATCTAAGCCCCGAAAAATGTTCCTCAAATGATGAACTAAATAAACATATGTCGTCAATGTATGTAATGATGTCTGGTCTACCTAATAAAATTGTTCGCATCATGCGAATAAAGGTAGCAGGAGCGTTCATAAGCCCAAAAGGCATCACATTCCACTGGTAAAGACCTTGTGGAGTGGAAAACGCTGTGTAATATTTGGCCTTTTCGGTTAGTGGTATCTGCCAATAACCTTTAGTTAGATCTATCTTAGTGAAAAGTGTTGCATTGGACAGACGAGAAAGTAAGTCGTCAATAATGGGATGTGGTTCACTGTCAGCTATGGTCTGAGCATTTAGCTTCCTATAGTCAACGCATAAGCGAATGTTGTTGTCCTTCTTTCGGACAATGACTAAAGGTGACGAAAATGGTGAGGTACTAGTCTCGATAATATCTAAAGACAACATCTGCTCAAGTTCCTGAGTCGTTTTGCTGAGAAAGTGTAGTGGGACAGAATAGGGATGTACACGAATTGGTGTATCATCTTTAAGAGTAATGTCGTGAGAAATCACTGATGTGCGACCAGGTACGTCTGTCAGCACATCTGGAAATGATTGTAAGAGATCAGCAATCTGATGATGCTGTTGCGGTGTAACCGACAAAGAGATGGTTACATCCCGCCAAGATTCCATAGGTTGTAATATAGGTACAGGTAAAGACATCTGTACCTCAGGAAAAGAAGATTCTTCTTCCTGAATCACTGATAGATTAGTATAATGACAATTTGGTACCACTGTGTCATCTAATTCGTGGAAAATAGATTGCAAGTGTTCTGGAAGAGTGTGAAATTGTTTGAGCATGTTTATATGGTATATTTTCCTGTGTCCCTTAATGTCTAAGACGTAGTCAACGTCAGAAATCTTGTCAATACCCTTGTAAGGACCATTCCATGATATAAGTAATTTATTGTCATTATGTGGAAGTAACACATAAGCCTCATCGCCTGGAAATAGTTGACGTAATCGTCTAGTTCTATTTTGTAAGGTCCGAGCCTTAGCTTTCGCAGCCTCAGAAGAAGCTGTTGCCAACTGGCAAGATTCAGTGATATTCTTACGAAGATTAATTACGTACTCGTATGATGACTGGGTATCCTGAGTTATCTCGGCATCAATTAGTAAGTCTTTTATGAGTCCCATAGGACCTCTTGGTGGAGCGCCAAAAACTAATTCAAATGGAGAGAAGCCAGTCTGTTCATGTGGCACCTCTCGATAGGCGAACAGGAAGCTGGGAGTGCTCTGTCCCAGTCATGAGGATGTTTAACCATAACCTTATGTAATAGTTGTTTAAGTGTACGGTTAAGCCGTTCCACCGCACCATTACTCATAGGATGATAAATGCTACTAAGATTCCTATCTATGTACCATGTCTTCATTACCTCTATCATAGTATCAGATATGAATTGAGATCCATGATCTGACAATAACTTCCTAGGGAAACCTACCCTAGAAAAAATAAGATGTAGTGCATCAGCTACATCTGCTGTAGTGGTGGTCTTCAGTGGTATTGCTTCTGGCCATCGTGTGCATAAATCGATGCAAGTGAGGACGAATCTATGTGCTCTGGCCGAAGGTAAGAGTGGACCAATGATATCTATGGCCATTTTGTCAAAAGGTCGCACTGAAATATCACAAGCCTGAATAGGAGCCGTGTGAAAAGCTCCACATGCTTTAACTTCCTGGCATATCGTACAAGAGCGTACATACTGTGATAAATCTCGTGAAACACCTGGCCAAAAGAATGAAGATAATACTCGGGATCGTGTCCGAGTATATCCCATGTGACCTGCACACTGTGAATCATGTGCATGTTGGAGAATATAGCGTCTAAATGCAGAAGGTACCATGACTTGTCGTTTTACCTGAGAACTGTCCATCAAACATCTAATTAATATATCATTTTTGATTGTAGACCAATGTTTGTCTTTATTACTCAAGGTAAGATTATCAAACTTATTCACCAGAGCAAAAATTTTTTTTAAAGATTTGTCTTCCTTCTGTTTTCTTGCAAACGTAGCTCTGTCAATAGGAGAATGAACCTCAATATCTTCCTGTTTGTCTGGTTCCACCTTTTTAGTATCGACACTCTCTACAATTTTAGTCTGTGCTCTAGTTGTCACTGCATTTCCAGTGCACAGATTGTGTTTCTCCCATTCGATAATTTCTTCTGCGGGTGCAATCTCTACTGCCATGAATGCGACCAACCATAAGATCTGCAATAGGGTTTTTCAACATGCATACCTTAACATTTCCTGTAAAGAAAGGTGTATTAATATGAATTATCGCAGTGGGGTAGTGTTCAATTGTACCCCCGAAAGTCATACATTTAACATATTCGTTAGTAGCACAACTTGGATGGATCAGTGACTGTCGGACTCCAATAGTCGTAGATCCGGAATCTCTCAAAACAGAGACGATATAACCATTTACTATCCCTCTGTTAAATATCAGAGAGCCTGTTCCATCATTGGCTGCAAGACCTACTTCTGGTAGAATATGTCCGCAGTTCAATACTGTTTCCTTTGCTTTCTGAAAAACAAGATTACATGCTGGGCAACTATTTGCCACGTTATAATTCATAGCATAACATGTGCACGACGATTGAATTGGTTTATCATCATGGGGAACCAATGGAGTAGTAACAGTAGTAAGTGCCGCCCCAATATTATGATCATAATGTGACGGTCTTCGTGACTGAGACCGATGTCTAGAATAGTTATTAAAATTATTTTGTTGTCCCCCATGGTGACTATTATGTCTAGGTCTGAAGCCTTGAGTATTCTTAGTCCACCTGTTTTCATTGTTATTATTGTTATAGTTGTATGATCGATTTTGGTTAGAATAGTGTTGACCATTGTTGTATCTGAATTGAGGTGACTGATTCTTATTCAGTTGTCTACCTCTGTTGATGTTCCCATATGTATTATTATTTTTATAATTGTCATTGTGGGCATTATTCCTTCTGTGCGGATAATTCTTATCCATACTATAAGCTCGAGATTTATCTTTACCCTGGAATGCCATATTAGAAGCTACAGGTAGAGGTTCTCTTATTTGTAAGTTAGATATGCTCGCATTGGGATGTGCAGAGCAATAATTTACTGCCATTTCTTCCAGTGCAGCAATTGTAGATGGTTTTCGTTCTTGTATAAAGGAAAAGAACGGTGGACTGATAGAGGATAAAACTTTATCCCCCAGTAACAAATCAACTAATTTGTCGTACGATTTGTTAACACCTGCCAGTTCCACCCATCTGTTAAAAGCATTGCGTATATTCGCAATAAAACCTGGAAAGTCTTTATTGGACTCAGGTTAAAGCGTTTTAAACCTAAGTCTACAGCCTTCCTCATCCAAATGAAACTTTTTTAACAATAAAGCTTTTATTGCATCATAATCCACTGCTATTGTAGGATCAGCATTCTCTGTTGCATTCAATGGTTCACCGTCTAAAAATTCATTTAGTTTAAGTGCCCATGCCTGTTTAGGTAAGTTATTTGTTTTGCATACCTGTTCAAACCGTGCCAGGTATGATGAAAGGTCGTCAAGGTTCAATTTGAAATGTGGTAATTTAAAGTTATAATAAGGTTTGTTTTGATTGGATGAAGATCCATTTTGAGAATTATCAGTCTGGCTCGTAGTAGCACTTTGTGCCTGTAATTTTGCAGTTTCAAACTTAAGACGTGCCAATTCCATTTCTTGTTGCCTTATAATTTCCCCTCGTTTCAATTTATTCTCTTATTCAATCCATAACATCTCGTCCCTTGCCACTTTTCTTTCTTCTTCACGCCTAGCAAGTTCTTTTTGTTCTTCCTCTTCCTTCTTCAATGCAGCTTTTTTATCAGCTTTTTTTTGTTCAGCAATAGCCAGTTGTTGTTCTGCAAATTGACGAAGTTCTGGTCCTTTGTAACCATAATCCTTCCCAATCTTGACAAAGGTGTCAAGAGTAGCCATATTAATTCAACAATATGCCTTCTCAGTTAAATAGTTAATTATATGTATGTGTAACAATAGATTAATACACAAAATAATCAACTACAATCTTATAGTACTATTAATTGTAAGTTCCACAACTATTTTGTAACTAAATAATTTAAATCAATAATGTTTACTCATTACATTATACCAATGTATTATACCCTTATCAATCTATGATGCTGAATTTATATCATGCATCAAATATTATCCTCCAATAATTATGAGTATTATCCCTCCATAATTATGTTATTTAATCATATAAATGTGCCCAGTGCACACTGTAGTACTATGAAAATGTACTAATTAATATCAAATATGTCTGTCCTATTCAAGGCAAACCATAAACCAAAGTTATTTATCAATATATATTATGCTATTAAGCCCTCGTCATAATCTACAATATGCTTCAATGGTATATTGGACTACTACTGCAAATAGATGACATCACCTAAGTCATCAAATGATTTAGTAAAAATTAATCAAATTATTGTATTATTCTATTAATAGTAAATTTATAACATTATTAAATCATTAATATATGAAATGAATAACTAAGACAAACAATAAACTAAACTGTACAGAACCTTAGCACATCACAAACTGACAATTTCAGACATAAAATGAATCTATAAACTAAGAAGAAAAAATCGGAAGTACACTAAGAAGGTCAAGGATTGAACTAAGTCAAGATGAAACATGTACTCAAAAATCAGTGACGTAACAATAGACTCATAACGGTTAATACAAAATCTATGAAATAAGTGATAGAAAGATCAGAATTGACGGGATAGATTACGAACATTATTACAGAACTGAATAAAAATGAAATTAGTACAGCAAAATACACCAGTTATCCACAGCAAATCACAACTAACATACAAGGTCAAATCATTTCAAATGCAAACGAATTTTTACCATCGGAAAATCGTCAGTGGATTCTTTGCTAAATGAAAAAATTTAACTGCCCTACAGATCAATCAAAACTGAATCGGTCGTTCTAAAAAGAAGACATAAATTCAGTTTCGATTCGCCTCGCCAACCGCCCACTAATATGTAAAATACAACATAATAGATATGAATAACACAAACAACATTCAACAGTGAAATCAAAGACATGTCGGTGAACAGAGCAAAGAGGACTTGACAGCGTAAAGTGAAAACAATTACTTAGCTTTTTGCCTCGATAAATTTGTACAGTGCCCGTTTCGCCAACAGTTTAAAGAGCTCATATCGCATGCTAGCGAAGGTTGACTTAGTTTGCACTGTTGCTTGAAGCGTTGTTTTGAAAATTCTTCTTGAAAGTCGTTGAAATACGGCTGCCATTGTGACGAATTAATCTTGTAGTTAATGCGTGTGACGTCACCGGTGTACACGTAAAATGTGTCCATTTTCGCTCGAAGGGAATTTTTCTCAACCCGGTATTATTTGAAAATTTTTGACAATTAGATTACAATTCCACGACCACATCTGGCCACCAGCTGATACGTTACTGGTTTCGCTACGGATTGCTGGTTCGGAGCTGGTTCTTTATTTGTTGAGTTGCGAATGCGTGCTTCGTTCGTTTTATAAATATTCAAATGAGGGTCAACGTTATATGGTCTCATTGTGTAATGAATGTCCAATAAGACATTGGTTCCTTTCGGAGCTCATTATTATATTGTATACCTTCTTATAGGAAGAGTTCTTCAACTACAATAATAACACTGGCTAACCAAAAAAAATTTTTTTTTCTTTCTCTAACATTTCTATGTTTTTCTGGTCAATTTTAATGCGCTGTTTTTAAATCTGCAAACCGTTTTTCTCTATCAGGTCGGAATCTCGAGAAATACGCAATTGAAGTTTTTTAACAACGCATACAGTATTATAACATCATTCGTACAAGAAGTATAACAGTTATGTAGGCTTGAATTTCTTTGCAGTCGACTTTCGTCGGTGAATGGCATGTGGTACATCGCGATGAAACATCCAACAATAATCGGCAAGCATGGTCACACTCCACCGTCCTTGATAACGTGACTCCATTACGGCGATATCTTGATGGAATCGTTCTCCATGTTCATCGCTGACTTCGCCAAGGTTGTCAGGGAAAAAGTCAAGATGCGAATCTAGCAAATGGATTTTGAGGGACATGTTACAGCCCATAATTCTGTATGCATCTATGCACTGCTTAACAATATGCACATAGTCGACAGATTTGTGATTTCCCAGAAAGTTATCGACGATCGATTTGAATGCCATCCATGCGTGAAATTCACTACCATGTAACAAGTTCTCGAATTGTTTGTCTGCAATAACTTTCCTAATATGAGGTCCTACAAAGATACCTTCCTTTATCTTTGCATCGCTAACTTGCGGAAACTTTTCTCGAAGATAAGTGAAAGCTTTGCTCATTTTATCTAATGCTTTTACGAAATTCTTCATGAGCCCCAACTTTATATGTAACGGTGTTAAAATGATGCTGTCTTTGTTAACTAATGGCTCGTGTATTACATTTTTATGCCCGAGCTGCATACGATCCCTGATAGGCCACACCTTTCTTGCATAATGTTCCTGTCTGTTGCGGCTGTCCCATTCACATAGGAAGCAACAAAATTTAGTATACCCAGTCTGCATGCCCGTGAGAATTGCAATGACCTTTAGGTCTCCACAAATCCGCCATTGGTAGTCATTGTACTTTATTTTTGCCAAAAGTATAGCCATATTGTCATAAGTTTCTTTCATATGAACAGAGTAGGCGACTGGAATTTTGCAATAGCAAATGTCATCATCCATCTCAAAGTATTGAACAAGTTCTCTGTGTCTATGACGAAATTTAGATATCAAAAGTATTGGGCGCTAAAAGATTCCATTCTTTGAGTCGCGAACCGAGTAATTCCACTTGTCCTTTGGTAAGAGCGAGATCACGTATTAGATCTGAAAGGTTAATTAAGTGAACACCATCATTCACCGGTATATAATCCGAGTCAGAATTAGTTTCTGAAGCAGGTAAACTATCACTTTCTGATGGTTCATTCACGTCCAACGGATATTGTTCTGGTGGAACTGGGATCGGACACGTGATTGGATCACGAGACACTGGTTTCGAAGTCGATTCAATATTTGGATAAACCACAGACTTTCTAGTTTTAAAAGTGAAACCATGGATATTTGTCAAGCAGAAGTAACAATCAGTAGCGTGATTTGTCTTGTTCATGCCATATTACTGGCACTCCAAAAGGCATTGACTTATGCTTCGGCGATTTTCGTAACCAACCTGCCAATGTATTTGCACAAAGTCGAACAAACTGCATTTGGCTTCCAAGATTTATTTGCATCATCAACTTTCGAATCGAAATAAAGTTCATATGCTTTCTTTAGTAATGGTGTAAAGTTTTTCTGGTGAACACGATCGGTAAAATATCCGCACACGTAACAGAACAGATCAGCCGAATTTCTACAACTTCTAGAAGCCATATTTCGCTCAGAATTATTTCAAAATACAGTAACTATTGGAAAAATAGCGTAACATATGTCATGCATCTTTTAGCAGTATAAAAAGTGGAATTATTTTGCATTTTATTAATTTTTAATAAGTTATGTAGTAAAAATGAAATGGAGCACATAACGGTTTCCCAAAAATATATGTATCCACAAATATCTTAAAAACCTGACGTGATAGAGATAAACGGATTTCAAATTTGAAATCAGCGCAAAAAACTGACATAAGAACACTTATTCTTATATAAGAAAGAAAAATGTTGTTTGTCAGTGTAATCAACATTGTCCATCTGACAAAACCAACCGTAACGTTATCGATGTGGATAAGTCTTCGAATTGGAGTCCATTATTTATTAACAAGTTCACATACGAAGACATTTCAAGCAGGTATAACATTAACATACAGTTCATTAGAATTTACTTGCATATATATTCTTATCCGTCCGTGTCATATTGAATTCATGTCAACAGAACATCATGGCTATATACATGTGCTGCTGGGATCCAGACAGCCAGAAATGAGAGCATGAGTCTTGACGAAAATAATCAAACTATTTATCAAATATCCTTCCGTAACGCAGGTTAATCACAAACCTTTATGAATTCACTCGTATATAATATTATCTGGACTCACCCTGAGTCCTGGTATCAATTTACATAAATACGGCTATTAGCCAAGCCTAACCTTGGAAGGAGGTAAAAACACGACTTCACGGCTTGACGGACAACGTAACAAGGGTCCAGTAACTAAGTCACGAAGCGTGACCTTATCGACGCTAACACGTCATAATTTGACCGTGTATTTCGCGTTCACTAATCCGTGAAGTATAAAAATCAATTTATATTAATTCATATTGACCAAAAAATGCGCACTGCCAATTATAGCAGACGATATCAATAAACTACCGTAACACTCGAGTTGCAGGTAAATAACTCTGTTCAGGATTTATCTTCTTCTCACCACAGTGGTTGTTATACAATTAATGTCACAGTTTTGATTATGTTAAATGTTTGATTTAGCCGACTGTAAAACTGTGATTATTGGAAAAGAACTCTGGAACTCAATGCCAGTTACGATATAAATTTTTCAGGGAAAAAAATAGTTCTTTTCGTCTAGTTATTATCTGCTATACATAAACAGAAACCGCTGGTAGGTTTTGGGCTTGACCCAGATACTGTATAAAAGGAAGAGAAAAACATAAATACTCAACCCTAATATAGTATACACAATCCTACGCGTACATAGAATATGTTCACTTCGGTCATTTAACTTAAATTATAAACTGCAAACTTAGAGCTTGTCTTATCGTTTAGAACTCCCGTGAAATAAATTCTAGTCATTAAAAAAAATCAATCATCGTGAATTAGAAATAAATACATATCTCGTCAACACTCATGATGAATCAGTGCATTTACTTAGTTAAAATGTTCTCTGACTGGTTACTACAATTTAATTAAATTTATTTATAGCTGAATGAGTTTTAAGCTAGAAATTATAATTTATTCTGCTATCCACTGTAACACAGTAACTAGAGAATATCAAATGACGGACTTAACAATTAAATCACTCGATAATACTAGTCAATATATATTACCTCCAAACAGAACTTCTTAAGACGATCCTCCAACGCAAACTGAGAAATTCTACTTAGATAAAAAGTGATTTCTAGAAACGTAGCTAGGTTGTCTAGCGAGACTGTGGAGTCTGAATGAATTTGAGTTAGATTTCTGTGGTATATATCCCTCTGATATCAAAGGAAAATATTACGTCTAAAACCCGAAAACAGACTCATTTGCCATATGTTAGCACCTTTGGGAAAATCTGCACATTCCCTATCTTGTTTCTGCGAATCAAACGCATTTCTCACACTGAGACCTAAGCCCAGACTCTCTTTTGCGTACGGACTCATTTGAGATCCGACGTAACGTAATTGACTAGACCCCGTGCGAGATTTCCTCGACTTACAGGATCACACGAATTCTGCCTGCAGACTATGGTCATAAACGCAATATAAGTGGCTCGTCTTACATCTCAAATCTTTCACCTTGAATAATTAACTTTTAGGCGAGCAGATCAAAGAAAAGTGATAGACAATAGTCTTCCTCATATTCCTGTCGAGAACGAATTAACACGATTCGATCTCTCATCAAAGAATCTTAGCTAACGCAATAAAATGCGTTGCTAAATTAGAAAAGAAATGATAAAGATATGAATTGCTAACAATCTAGCGTATGCGAAAGAAAGGTAATACCAATCGAGCGTATGCGAAAAAAGGTAAAAGAGCGAGAGAAAGGTAAAAGACAAGTGTAGAATAAAGAAAAGATATAGAAATTTATTAATCATAAATCTCTGCCACAATGTTCATTAACGTTTTCAATTGGTGAGGTACCAATATAGATCTGAAGTGTTGTTTTCTCTGAATTTTGTAATTTTTGTCTAGTTGATATTAACATGCACTTTGTTTTAATTATATTAATTAGCATGCGATTTCCGATGCTCCACTTAATCTTGTCTGTATCTTTTTGTAACGATAGTTCGAGTGTGTTGCAACTTGTATCACTCGTGTAGACTGTACAGTCATCAGCAAATAGGTCACAGAATGCGTGCTCGACGTGTAGTGGAAGGTCATTAATCTATATGGATAAAAAGTAGAGGCCCAAGAATAGAGCCCGGAGGAACGCCGGTATTTATTACGGTTGGGTTTGAGCAAGAGTTATTGTAAGAAACTACATGTTTTCTGTCTAACAGGAATGATTTAATTATCGTCACTAGTTGAATGTTTACTTTTGATGTTTCTAGTTTTCTAATTAAAATAGCGTGATCTATCATATCAAATGCTTTTAAAGTCTACAAAAACTGCCCCACATATGTTATCGTTATTAATATTTAAGTGCCAGTTGTCAATCATCTTAGTTAGAGCTGTGTGACATGAATGTTTAGGTCTAAACCCCGACTGACTATCAATTAGCAAGCCGTTGTTAACTAGGTGTTGTAGTGTTATTTTATGTATGTGTTTTTCTAGTGGTTTGGATAGCGAGGACATTAAGGAGATTGGCCTATAGTTACCAAGATTATTATTGTCAGAAGAGCCAGGTTTTAAGAGAGGATATACCTTAGCGACTTTAAAGCGCCACGGAAAGTAACTCCGTGCGATACATTGATTGTGTATGTATGTAAGGGTAAGGTAAAGGAACCCGTTACACGCCCATTGAGGCAAATTGGGAATATGGTGTTAGGTTCATATTATCTTGACCGTCGGCACACTAGGGGTGATGTGGTCGGCATCACGCCGGCCGCCTTACCCTTCCCAGAGTTGCTCTGGTACTCAATTGGGGCTGGGTCGACCCAGGAGCCGTTTGTGGCCTAAAAAAATCCCACCTCATCTGGGGATCGAACCATAGACCACTTCGCCAGGAAGCCAGTGCACTAACCACTATGCTACCGCGGCTCCATATGTATGTAAGCGAATCACTAATAGCTGGAGCCGAATAACGAAGTATTCGATTACTGACTCCGTCAAGTCCTGATGAGTTATTATCTTTAAGTCCTAGAAGATAGTTATACACTTCAGAGAGAGAGAGAGAGAGAGAGAGAGAGAGTCATTAGACTGTATTACGAAACTCTGTACAAAGAGAAAGAGAGCGCGTTGCAAGAGTCAAGACTCCCAGATTTCTGTCACCTTGGTCACAATTCATAAACTGACTTCACTCCTGGTTTTATCCATTTTACCAGCTTGAAGCTGTCGTGAAACTAACAAATTTGTTGAATATAAACTTACGTCATACATTCCATTGCACTTCTTACATTCCATTGCACGTTGCGTTTGTTCCAAAGCCAGCACCAGGACTTTTTGGCATTGTCTTTTAAGTGTCCTTGTCCTTGGCTGCCCCTTTGTTTCAGTAGATCATATGCTGACGCGGCCATCAGACTTCTCGTGTATAATTATGTAACTATGACCGCTGCTGTAGACTCAGGTCTCAGTTCTGCAACCAGATAATTATATTTGAGTGCATGGTGCTCAGTCTCGACTCACATGGCACTGTAGTCATTATAGTTTTCTGTGATAGCGGTTATAGCAGCACTATATCTGTACTTTTGTGAGGTTTCTAATGACTTCAGGACATGTTCCTCGCCCAGGTCGGTCTACTGCCATGTTCCAGTCGTTTGCATTATCAAAAAATAGTAGGTGAGTTATGTTTGGTTGAGAGGTCCGATTTTCCTGCTCTCAGGAAGTATGCATTTTTAATATTAGACCTGGTTTTGTTGTTTGCCTTCCACATTGCCAAGTCTGTTGTAGCAGCTAACTCATATAGAATTCTGTTGTGTTGCCTTGTATATCACCCGTATCCGAGTGAGATCTTGCATGCTGAGATCACATGTTCCAGTGTTTACTTCTCTGAGCACAGGGTAGACTAACATATTCTGATACCCCCACTTAACAAGGTGTTACGACCGATAGTATTAGATCATACGTTGGTCTTATATTGCAGTTGAGTCTTAGATGCGCCATATACCATAGATCATCCTGCGTTAAGGGTCTCTGCCCAACCTTTCCCCATGTAGTCCACTGGCTGTGTTGCGCTTATTGTACTGCTTGTTTGCACCCTCTTACCATCCTCTGTTTCTCGAATGTCTTGAATTACCATGTCTCTGCTTTCCTTATTTAAAGCTTTAGACCCGTGTTTCTTGAGCTGTGGTCCGTGAATAGATTCTAGGGAGTTCGTGTACACACCTAAAATTTCAAAGGTAAAGTTTTTATTTTTAATTATGCTTTTATGTACATTTTTTTCCAAGAAGGGACCCATCGCCTTCATTGGGCAGTCAAAGACGTCCATGGCATAAAGAAGGTTAAGAAAACCTGCTTTAGACCATCAGGCGGATGTCACCATGGCCAAATCCCCGTCTATTAGTCTTGAATGTAACTGATCTCTACCTCCTTAAAGTGGACTTTCTGGGGGTAGCTCCTGCTTCTTCGTTCACTCTATGCTTCCGGATTTTGCTGTAAGCTAAACGGTCGAACTACCTAGTCTGATGAGTAACATGAAATAATAGTTAGCATAGTCTTTCCTTCTTTGTGTTCTTCTACAGCTGAGTTAAAAGGGAGAGCGTGTTCTGTTTTGTCACAGTGTCGTAAAGTCGTGTGTAAACCCACTTCTTTCTTAATACACTATGTCGATATACAAATATGCACAGCCAATCCACGTTCAACAGACTCTGAGACAGATTAAATTACACGAAGTCACTTTCACGCAAGATGGCGGCAGGCAGAATGAATTAGGACAAATAAATAAAAGAAAAAAAAAACCACTGTTGCTTCAGAACTCGGTCACGCAAAGTACCAAAACGCATATAACCAATCAGCTTGTCCCGGCAATTAAAAACACTAAAACGCCGCGAACCAATCAGAACTGCATAACAGTGGCAGTTACGTGCGTTCACCTATATATATGTGTGCGCGTTTTATTCAAATACACACACACACATACACACACACACACGAAGAACAGCTAGAAAGACAGACTGTGAAAGAGAAAGTTGTCCAGAATGATTCCTGCTTACCTGCGTGCCGGGCAAACTTGCTTCACTAAGTCGAGTCAAAATGTGGCTTGTATAAATCTTAGAGGGTTTATTCGTGTCATCCAACCTGAGGTCGTATGTTCGGGTCAATCCTGCTGTCTGGAACTTCGCAGGAGCATAGTGGTTGTATCGGAGCTATCTCCTTAGTCCCCCTCAGTCTTGGGTGGGCTAAAGGAAAGATCATCAGCGGGTGTTGTGTGCATCAAATTAAGAAGGACAGAACTGTTTTAAGAGATGAGTACACATTAGTACCATTTCCGTCGGCAAGTGTGAGCAATTAACTGTCTATGAAGAAAAAGTTATTTAGCGTAGTGAGAGATAAGATTAACAGCACAGCTGATAAATTTTCTGTAATTGATTAAAAGCGCAGCTGATATATATATATATATATATATATATATATATATATATATATATATATATATATATATATATATATATATATATATATATATATATATATATATATATATATATATATATATATCATATGTAAACTTACAAATCCATTACATTCCATCTTCCAACATCCACCCTTCAGCACAAGAGTAGATAGTGTATATACTTAATAAATAAGGAAATTGTATTTGAACGACTTGTCAAGTTTATAATTGTTAAGTGAAATCTGTTTCCTTGTTTTAATATCACAGTTAGTTACACAGCGGGGTGGCAATTTATGACTGTCTCCACTCTACTAATTTTTCGAGATCAGATCATTCACAGCCGTAACTAATTTGTGATACCAGTAGTTCTCTCATACACTGGGACTTCACCATTTTCCTGCAGAAATTATATTTCTGTACTGTCAGTACTATACTGATCCTAGATACAATAAAAACCTCACGCTACACTGGGGGCTCGTTCCCGGGATATTTCTATATATCTTGAGCCATACTTACTCTATTCATCTATCTACTAACTCTATCTTGTGCCACCCATAGAGAATAAAGGAACATTTTTTGGAAAAAAATCATAAATAGGATTATTTTTTTCTTAGGAGGAGTATCATTTAGTACTCAGTAAATAGTTGATGCTCACAAAGTTGCACTGAAATTATTTGTTCAATTAAATTAATTAAGTTTAATTACAATAGTTTGGATATAGTAAAATTACATACCCTCTCTAAGTAGCGTCATGGCTGACCTAGTGAAGTTCAGAACTGCGATCATGCAGATGGGTAAGGAATTAAATATGACCGGTGATGCTCTTATTCAGTATGTCACAACAGAAGTGGACAAACACATGGATAGAGAGGAAAGGAAATTGCAAGTAGAAGCTGAAAGAGAAGCCAAAAGACTGGATGCTGAGAGAGAAACCAAAAGATTAGAAGTTGAAGAAAGGAAATTAGCAGCTGAAGCCAAGAAATTGGAGGCTGAAAATGAGGCAAAGAAAATTGACGCTGAGGAAAGGAAATTACAAGCAGAGAGAGACCATCAGTTGAGATTAAAATAGCTTGAAATTCAGGCAACTACTGGCAATAATGGTGGTAGCTCACCTCACTCTTAGAGTAGCTCCAGCCAGAGCACCTCAAGTGGGGCCATGAATTTTCATCTGGACCCATTTCTTGAGAAAGAAGACGCCATTGAGTCGTATCTGGATAGATATGAGACTTGCCACTACCTATGGCTTAGTGAAAGAAAAGTGGAGTCTTAAACTATCTCAGGGATTGAGAGGTCTGGCCTACGATGTATATTTGAAGCTCTCAAGAGATGACCAGGAAGATTATGAAATCCTGAAGCAGGCATTGCTTGTGAGATGAAAAAACCTCGGAATTTTTAGAAAGAAATTCCGAACAGCTAAACTTCTTCCAGGAGAAAACTATCACCAATTCTCTGCTAGGCTGGAAAATTATTTGGCAAAATGGAGTAGTTTAGGAAAGTGTCAGGATCTGAAAGAAATGATAATGATGGAGCAAGTGAAAGAGTCCATGCCTCAAGAAATTAGGAAGTTTATCATGGAACAAGTAGCAGAGAGATTGGAAGATATTGTAACTGTTGCTGAGAGATATCAAGCAGCTCAGGCAGAATTATTAGGAAATAGGAAGAAGCAGGGTGAAAACTTCAAATCATCACAAAACTATACCAAATATGAACAAAAGGACCATACCACAAGGAACAAACAAAGATTTGACCAAAAGGACAAAAACCCTCTAAGATCGGATGACACCTTACCGGAAGGAAGGAAAGTGGTATAAAACTTGTCAAATGAGTAACCACAATATTGCAGACTGCAGAAGGAAGAATTCTCCTTATCACGCTGCATGTCTTATAACAGGGAAGCAGGGAAGGAAGGAACTGGCAGTAAGTCAGAAGGACCTCCATCATCCCCCTGTCTGTGAGGAAGTGACCGTGAATGGCACTGAAGTACTGTGTTTATATGACACAGGATTGGACTTTGATTCATTAGTATGCTCTTCTCTAGTGAGTCCTGACCAGATAACCACAGAAACAGTGCAAATCAGAGGACCGATCAAGGGAACAAGAACCATGACCCTACCCATAGCCCGAATCAACATAAGATCTCGCTATGTGGAAGGAGAATTCAAAGCAGCAGTGATGGACGGGTCCCTATTTACCCTTTGATTCTGGGGTGTAGGTATGTTTTTCTTGGAGAACCTATAAAACCTGTAGTTATGGCAACCGTCCAGACCAGGGAAAGCTCCAGGAAAGTGAAGGAAAATCCTATCAATACTCATCCAGAAGAGATGAAAAAGGCTCAAGCAGCAGACAGCACATTGAAGCCTTGTTTTGGCAAATTACCTAAAGCACATAACCCTCCAGAGAAAGGGGACTTTTACATGAAGAATGGCCTACTCTACAGAAAAGCTGGAACAGGACCTAAATGGCATGGACAGCTAGTAGTGTCAAAATCTTACAGGCAGAAGGTTATGACGCTAGGACATGCAATACACTTCAGTGGACATATGGGAATAGGGCCACTGGACAAAGGATAGTCTGTCACTACTTTTGGCCAGGAATCACAGAGGACATAAAGAGATATGTAAGATCCTGTCCAGAATGCCAAAGAGTAGCTCCTAAGCATAGGACTGCACCAGCAACACTGGGAGAAATGCCCATTATGGGAACCCCTTTTGAACGTGTTGCAGTGGATATTGTTGGACCCCTCACTAAGACCAAGAAGAGAAATGCTTACATCTTAACCTTGGTTGATACTTGCTCTATGTGGGGAGAAGAAGTGGCCATGTCAGCTATAGATTCAAAGCATGTGGCAGAGGCCCTATTAACAATATTCACCCGATTAGGTGTCCCACATCAGATATTGACTGACAATGGTTCTCAGTTTAAGGAAAAGCTAACACAAGAAGTATTCAGGATATTTCAAGCCAGGCACTATCATTGTAGTCCCTACCATGCACAAGGGAACGATCAAGTAGAGCGGTTCAGTGGTACGCTAATTTCAAACCTTAGAAAGCTGGCGAGTGAAAAACCTTATACTTGGGATACATACTTACCCGCTGCACTATTTGCATATCGAGAAGTACCCCAGAATTCAACTGGATTGGCTCCAGCTACATTGTTGTTTGGAAGACCAATAAAAGGTCCACTGGAAGCATTGCTGCGGACATGGACTGATGAAAAAGCAGAGGAAACAGTGATTTCCTCATACCAATACGTCAACGAGTTGACATCTAGATTGAAAACAGGTTGGAAACTGGCAAATGATAACTTAAGACAGGCCAGGAGGAAGCATGCTTCGTACTACAACAAAAAAGCAAAGGATAGGGAACTGGAGGTGGGTGAAAAGGTGTTATTACTGTTGCCAAGCAGCAATAATAAATTGCAGATTGGATGGCAGGGACCCTATGTCGTACTGGAGAAACTTTCCAGGACCAATTATAAGATTGACAAGAAAGGAAAGGAGAATGTATATCATGTCAATCTTCTTAAAAAATACTATGACAAGGAATCAGCAGAAGTTTCTCATATCATGACCCTAGCCATTGCAACAGAAATGCACGGTGAACCACTTCACTCTATGGAATATCCACTCACAACTACAGAGGATTATGTTCAAGTAAACATTAGTGAACATTTAACTCCAGAGCAGAAGATGGTTCAGAAGGTGTTGGAAACCCATGCTGATGTGCTCACAGGTAAGCCATGTCGTACAAATCTGTTAGAGTACGACATGAAGGTTACTGACCCTACACCAGTATGCATGAGAACATACCCTATACCCTATGCGAAAGCCCAAGCACTAAGGGAGGAAGTTGATTATCTGTTGAAGGAGAAAATTATCTCGAAGTCAAACTCTCCCTATAGCTCAAGTGTGGTGCTATTAAGAAAACCGAGTGGTGAACACAGGTTATGTATTGACTACAGGAAGCTAAATGCGATCACAGAATCTCAGGTGGACCCATTACCTGACACCAACCAGCTGTTCTCTACACTGAGTAAAGCTAGGTATTTATCGAAGGTAGATCTAAGCAAGGGATACTACCAAATACCAGTGAAACCAGAAGTTAGGAAGATGCTGGCATTTAGTACATCGAACGGACATTACGAGTTTAAAGTACTACCCTTTGGACTGAAAAATGCTTCAAGTATCTTTTCAAGAATGAAGAGGAAATTATTGGAACCTCTACAAAATCCCCATATCACTAACTTTATGGATGACATTCTTGTTGCTACAAACACATTTGAAGAGCATATAGTATCGCTCTCCGTGTTGTTTGACAGACGAGAGAAACTGGATTGACTGCACGTCCAACCAAGTGCTATATTGGTTGTAAGGAGTTGGAATTCTTAGGTCACACTATTTCTACAGGTCATATGTCTTCTGGCCCAAAGAATATAGAGAAGTTAAAGAAGGCACCCAGACCTCAAACGAAGAGAGATGTAAGATCACGTATGTCATTATGTGGGTTCTGTCAGAAATACATACCCCACTTTAACTCTCTGTGTGCACCATTAACTAACTTAACTAAGAAAGGACAGCCTGACAAAATCCAATGGAATGCCGATTGTGAAAAAGCTTACACAGAGCTAAAAGCAAAACTCACCAGCAAACCAATCCTTACGCTACCCGATATCACACAGGAATTTGTATTAAGGACGGACGCTAGCAGTATAGGTATTGGTGCAACTCTCTTGCAGCAATCAAAAGTCCAGCCAGAGGAACTTTTACCCTTTGCCTACGCCAGTAGGAAGCTGAATGCAGCTGAGTTGATTTACTCGACAATAGAGAAAGAATGTTTGGCTCTAATTTGGTCCATCGACAAATTTTCACCTTACCTGTATGAGACACACTTCATTGTCCAAAGCGATCATCAGCCTTTAATTCGAGATTGTTAAGGTGGAGTCTGCTTCTGGCGCCTTATTCCTTTACAGTGAATTACATTCCGGGAAGAGACAAGGTAGGAGCTGATTTTTTAAGTCGACACCCTATTACTCTGGAAGGACAGACGAGAAATGATTAACTACAGCTGGTGTTTACACATCAGCTATGACAGGTCACAGCTAGGAAATGATGGGGCTATGTCGTAAGGTCGTGTGTAAACCCACTTCTTTGTTAATACACTATGTCGATATACAAATATGCACAGCCAATCCACGTTCAACAGACTCTGAGACAGATTAAATTACACGAGGTCACTTTCACACAAGATGGCGACAGGCAGAATGAATTAGGAAAAATAAATAAAAGAAAAACACCACTGTTGCTTCGGAACTCGGTCACGCAAAGTACCAAAACGCATGTAACCAATCAGCTTGTCCGGGCAATTAAAAACACTAAAACGCCACGAACCAATCAAAATGGTTCCTTATGCAGTGGCAGTTACCTGCGTTGGCCTATATATATGTGTGCGCGTTTTATTCAAACATACACACACACACACACACGAAGAACAGCTAGAACGACAGTCTGTGGAAGAGAAAGTTGTCCAGGCTGATTCCTTCTTACCTGCGTTCCGGGCAAACTTGCTAGTCAAAATCTGGCTTGTATAAATCTTAGAGGGTTTATTCGTGTCATCCAACCTGAGGTCGTATGTTCGGGTCAATCCTACTGCCTGGAACTTCGCAGGAGCATAGTGGTTGAATCGGAGCTACCTCCTTAGTCCCCCTCAGTCTTGGGTGGGCTAAAGGAACGATCATCAGCGGGTGTTGTGTGCATCCAATTAAGAAGGACAGAACTGTTTTAAGAGATGAGTACACATAAGTACCATTTCCGTCGGCAAGTGTGAACAATTAACTGTCTATGAAGAAAAAGTGATTTAGCGTAGTGAGAGACAAGATTAACAGCACAGCTGATAAATTTTCTGTAATTGATTAACAGCACAGCTGATATATATATATATATATATATATATATATATATATATATATATATATATATATATATAATATATATATATATATATATATATATATATATATATAATTGGAAGACTTGTTGTTATATATATATATATATATATATATATATATATATATATATATATATATATATATATATATATATATATATATATATATATATATATATTTATATAAAGACATACTGAAGCACATTAAAAACGCACCACCTGTATATAATCCAGGAACAGAGTGTGACATGTAAATATAAGTGTTTACAAGTTTACATATTTGGAATCTTTATTCATTTTTCTATGAATCCATGCTGGTCATTAATTTGTACATTTGATTGTAATGAAATTTATTGCATTCTGTGCAAGCAAGGGAGAAAACCAAAAATGCAACCAACAAAAAAATTCATTCACACTATCCTCAGTATCTGGTATGTCCACCGTGTGCTTGCAAACAAGCTTGGCAGCGGCTCCGCATGGAACGCACAAGTCTCTGAAGGAAATTCCGGGGAATCAAGTCCCATTCACGTGTAAGAGCAGCTTCGAGCTGTTGCAGATTAGCTGGAGAACCTTGCCTGTAGACTCTGCGTCCAAGCTCGTCCCACAGATGTTCTATAGGGGACATGTCTGGTGATAGGGCAGGCCAATCAATCGTCACAATGTTCTGCTGCTGTAGATATTGCTGCGTAATGCATGCGGTGTGCGCACGTGCGTTATCCTGCTGGAGAAGCTGCAAGTCTGGATAATTTGTGAACGCAGGAGCAACCAATGCATCCAGAACCTCATCTCGATATGTCACAGCATTAACATTTCCACGGAAGACGTGAAGAGGCAAGCGATGGTGAAAACTGAATCCTCCCCAAATGTGAATACTGCCACCTCCAAATCGGTTGTGCTGACGAACACAGCAATCTGCAAAGCGCTCTCCACACCGTCGCCAAATCCGCATACGTCCATCAGCAAAGGATATGTTGAATCTGCTCTCGTCTGTGAATAGGACAGCATTCCACTGCAGTCTAGTCCATCTGACATGTTGCTCTGCCCATTGCAGGCGCTGCTGACGATGTCTGTGAGTCAAGTTTGGCCCAACATAAGGTCGTCTTGCAGTAAGGCCTGTATCTCTGAGTCGTCGTATGACTGTCATTCGAGAGACTTGCCCACGTCTACCCACTATTGCTCTTGCTGTTTGACTTGCCGGGAGAGAACGATTCCTTAGGTGACTCAGCACAATATGACGATCTTGCGCAGGGGTAGTAACTCGTGGTTGGCCACTCCGAAGTCTATCCGGGGCACTGCCAGTGGTTCCGTAGCGTTCATTGAGACGTACAATAGTGCTGTGGTGGCAATTCATCCTTCTGGCAGTGGCCCGCGAGCTCATTCCGGTCTCCAACATACCAATGGCTCGTTGGCGGTCGTTTTCAGATAGTCGTGGCATTTCAAGCACATGTACTGGGTGTTTTGTCTCAACGGCCTTTTTATACCGAGTATACTGCCACAACGCGTACACATTTTCAGGGTCATAGCTGTTGGGAATCGTGTTGCACGTGTAACTTTCATTGTTTTCATGTAGTCTGTACACAAACCCGTGGGTTGAATCATGCACTTTCCATTCCAGCAGCCATTTGCTCTTTACCTCATGACAAACACGGGGAAAATCCATTCCCACACTTTTTTTCCAGCTTCTTTTTTCCAGCTTCTCGGCATCAGTATATATAATAGTGGTGCGTTTTTAATGTGCTTCAGTATATATATATATATATATATATATATATATATATATATATAATATATATATATATATAATATATATATATATATATATATATATTATATATATATATATATATATATATATATATATATATATATATATATATATATATCATATGTAAACTTACAAATCCATTACATTCCATCTTCCAACATCCACCCTTCAGCTCAAGAGTAGATAGTGTATATACTTAATAAATAAGGAAATTGTATTTGAACGACTTGTCAATTTTATAATTGTTAAGTGAAATCTGTTTCCTTGTTTTAATATCACAGTTAGTTACACAGCGGGGTGGCATTTTATGACTGTCTCCACTCTACTAATTTTTCGAGATCAGATCATTCACAGCCGTAACTAATTTGTGATACCAGTAGTTCTCTCATACACTGGGACTTCACCATTTTCCTGCATAAATTCTATTTCTGTACTGTCAGTACTATACTGATCCTAGATACAATAAAAACCTTACGCTACACACAGCACAGTGATATGTCTGAAAGACTTCACGGCACTCCGAACCATTACATACTTAACTTGCTGGTCCTCTCTAAGGCTAGTAGTTTAACGATCAACATGCCATGAAGCCACCGTAGTTTACAATTTTCATGTGAGCCTCCTTTATCTGCAGTCTGCCATCCGTTTTATGTATTTATTTGTTATTTGCTGACTATATAATTACTGCTTTAGTGTCTTTTAATGAGGCGTCATACATTTTACAGGTCTATGAATATATGTAGGGATTTTTTTGGTTTGATACCATGACTGTGACCTCAGATGGCATCCCTTTTCTGATTGTTACGTTTCTAAATTTCAGAGCCTATTAATTATACCACAGAGACAGTGATTACATTCATCACTTTAGAACATTTAACAAAAGTAGGCATCTGTAAACATACATTTTTCACAGTAATGTACGTCAGTGAACTTCGAGCACGTTTTCCCCCTTGATTTGCCTTGTGTAAGTATACACAAAAACGTATGTATTGTCAAACTCTTTATCGTTGCTGTCTTTTATATGTTACTGTGAAGAGTTGCTTTGCTTGTGCTGTTCCAGACGTAATGGTATTCATGTATGCACTCTTTAAAATGTGACAGTAAACGGATGACCTTTTAGCTGATTGAAAATCGGGCCAGATTAGATGTAATTTCAGTATTCTGAATACACTATTGAAGATTGTAAGTATTATTAGTGTTCATTACAGTATACCCGTGTTTCCCAAACTGACAGTAATCGTGTAATCCTTATGAGTATAGTCTTACCGGCGTACCCCTCTCATATAATACTTTTAAAAACATGGGTTCTATGCAGCTTAACAAAAATGATAATGTTAATAAAAAAATTCTGCCGTTTACCACCCTGAACGCCATTCGCTCTTCGTACCATACTTTTAGAAACACAAACAGGGGTTTTTACTTATACTGAGAGTTTTTATTTTTTAATAATAGTCGACTACTTATTATGTCTGGAACGTTTAATGCCGCCTGTGGTGAACCACTCTCACCGACTATTTCTTTGTCTATTTTATTCCTCTCAAAATCTCTCTACTAGAAATGAAAACCATGTTCTTCAGAATTTTTCCATTCTATAATGAGAAAACTTTCCCTCTTCAAGTCTTCTATTTCAATAGCACTTGATACAACCCTCGATTCCTTACGACTCAGGCCAATAATTTATTCGCATGGCCAGCGAAAGTCACTCCACTTGGAAGGTGAAAAACAGTGCTACGAACACCCCGGAAGTAACTCTTTTGTGTCACGTACTGGACACACGTAAATCAAAGAAGCATGCACAATTAGAACGCTCGGACCAGTTTAAAATGAAGGAATTTGATCATCCTGCGACCAACATGAACTACACGAACCTGTGTGTGTGTGTGCGTGCAGGTGGGATGAGGCTACCCCAGAGGTCCCCCTCCCCTGCGCCGGGGGGGGGATAAGGAGATTGTGGAGGGAATTATAAGTCATTCTACTTATAACTATCGCTCGAAGCAGAAGCCTATGGGCCTCAACCGAGGCTACATTGTGGTTGCAAAATCCGTAGTGAATTCGTGAGCGAATTTACCCAGGTTACGGGTACAAGGTACAACCCATTTACGGTTACAAGGTACAACCCAGGTTACGGTTACAACCTACTAAACCAGACTACGAGTTGCGGGTACAAACCAGGTGACCATACCAAAACCCAATTTACCTCTTCAAACCATACCCTATCAACCAGTAACCAATTTCTTACCACACATCCCATAAGTAGAAGAGGTATTCAGCAGAGGTGACTTATCCCATCCTTATCTGTGATGTGCACTGAGTCCAGGGAAGCAAACTCTGTCACCCGCTGAATCCATTGACCTGTTTATGCTACCTAAGTGCTGGGGCAGACCAAACCAAGAGAGTCCGAACACCAATCATCTCTGCAGCTACTACAGTCCTTGAGGAGATGAGTATTAACACCTACCAGCAAAACTACCATAGAAAAGATCTCCTGGTCCCATGTGATGACCATAATAGTTTTTTTTTTTTAAACAGTAGAGCTAAACTTTTTTTCATATTTATATGTACATTCAGATATGTGAGAATCTATACCATTTTATTCAATTTAACTTAACAGCGTCTGTTGTTATTTTTCTTGTTAACTTTATTTGGGCTGTATTTTGTTTTAAACATAAATCTACACCCTAGGGGCTGAGCCGTAATTAAAATAACTTCTAATGGGTCGGGATATTTTAATTAATGTGGCTGGGCACCAAATCTCCTCTCTCAACCTTATGTTTACATAGTCCTTTTGTAGGATTCATGAGAGAGAATTTATCGTCCACAAAATATCCTGTTTAGTTGCCAGAATTCTCTTTACATTAAGGATTTCTAGTACACTATTTCCCGAGGAGAGGCAGTTCCATTCGAACTCGTAGACTATCATAAACATATTAATAAAGATTATTATCTTTTATTCTTCCATTTCATTCAATCTGTCCTTCTCCGTCAAAATAACCCCACATAACTCACACTGCCATATTAAAACGTCTTACAGTAAACTAGCAAACTTTGTTCTTCATAATTCATGTGGACAAAGGCTGTTTCTTTCAATTAAAGTATCACATTCTTGTAATAGTATATTTATAAATTCCTTACATGACCCTTTAGGAAGTTAAAAGTTTCTTTTTAAATGCTGTCATTATTGCTGTACGTACCGTGGATTGCATTTAGCTATTCTAAAACTTTCTAACGTGTAAAATGGCTGGGGGTATTCTAGTCTCAGCACCGAACGTCCGAACGGGATGTATGTATATTATACTGTATTTTTTTTAAATACTGTTATTATCTTTTTTTCTTCGGTGTCTGAGTTGTTAATACCTCCACTTTCGGAAAAGGGGGTGGGGAGGAGAGAGAGAGAGAGGAGAGAAAGAAACATCAGCTGCGACAGACCTGGCCTGTTGACGTTGTAATTATTAATTGAAGAAAATTACTTATGCTTCCGCCTAACGGCACAATATGTAAGATATTTTACTGTACTTTTGTACTTTATTTTTCAACCAGAGAAAGCAGTATCCAGAGAAGCTGATTGAACACAGTGTGGTTAATTTCGATGTAGATCATGCAGTTATTTAAATTAGTCAGCAACAGAATCGAATACGACAAGAAACACCGCACATTGAATGGTATTATCTGTATTGACACTCGCTGTCCCTTCCTCAATTCATGGTCAGTTGCGCTGTCTCGGAGAAATTCCAGAAGCATCTCCTTTAAAATAGTGGTTCCCAAACGTGTTTGCTGGCAACCCTTTTTTTCTCCCACTTCTCGCGACCCTTTCAGAATATATATTTGTTTTCTTGTTCTCATACTTTCCCAAGACCTACCTGTGATCCTGTTAAGACCTTCGCGACCCTAGGTTTGGGAACCAGTGCTTTAAAAATTACTTTAGGTTGCGGAATCATTTACCATCCTCAGTCTCCTACGAAGTGTAACGTAGTTTTTTGTATTGCGGGATTATTCTTCATCTTCAGCCTGATATCAACTATAATGTAGCTTTTTTAAATTTAGTTGCAGGTTTTTTGTTTAAATCATCCCGAGGCTCCAACCAACTATAAAGTAGCTTTTTATATTGCTGGTTTATTAATCATCCTGAGCCTCCTTCCAGTTATGATGTTGCTTTTTTCAGCCTTATGTTACCGACACCAACACAGAATTCATCATTCGCTTCATCCCTTCGCCCTACCCGGTCTCTGCAGATCACGCTGCACATATCAGTGAGAGAAGGAAGACTGTTTTCATAACATCTTATAACTGGTTAGCGCCGACGTCCTATAGATAAGTTTGTAGAGTTCGCTAGTGTCAACAGCTAGGCTCATCTTATCTTTACACCGCCTGCATGTGTCGGGAGGGGAGGGGAGATGGCATTAATTTTAGACAAGATTAATAATAAGATGTTGTTGGAAAATATGTTAGGAACAAAATGTATTTTGAAATGTGTAGCGGTGTTTCTTGAATAAATTAAATAAACGGCGGAAAACACGTGCTTACTTTGATAGTTTATCGGTTATCAATACCCTTTAGCTTCCCGAGGAGCATAGGCCTTCAACAAACACATGCCAAGTCTTCCTGTCCCGTGCCATCCGCTCAAGTTCTTTCCATGTTTTTCTCATCATTTTCACCTCTGTATCCAGCTCTCTTCTCCATGTGTCTTTTGGTCTACCTCTGCCTCTCTTTCCCTGTGGATTCCAGAACAAGGACTGCCTTTTAACGCTATCAACAGGTTTCCTCAATGTGTGTCCTATCCATCGCCAGCGTCTTCTTCTCAGCTCTTGTTCCACTGGCACTTGTCTGGTTCTTGTCATCAATTCCACATTTGTGACTTTGTCATTCCATTTCAATCCTTCTGTTCTATGCAAGCACCCCTTTGTAAATGTCTTTAGCTTTTTAGTTGTTGTTTTTGTTGCTCTCCATGTCTCAGAGCCATACAATAGGACTGACTTGACATTTGAGTTGAAGATTATTATTTTCGTGTTGGACTTGATTTCTCTTGTTCTCCATATGTTTCCCAATGCAATGAAAGCTCCTCTTGCTGTTTGTATTCTTATTTTGATATCACTGTCTGTCCCTCCAACTTTGTCTATATTACTGCTAAGATACGTGTACGATTCTACATCCTTTAGCAGTGTTTCTTCAAGTTCAATCGTGTTATCATTTCTTGCATTTATTCTCATAATCTTTGTCTTTTCACAGTGTATTTTCAGGCCCACATGTTGTGACCGCTCATCGAGATTTCATTCTCCCTTGCATCTGATTATGGTTATGGGACAGAAGAGCCAAGTCATCTGCAAAATCCAGATCACCAAGCTGTTTAGTCAGATTCCACTGGATTCCATTTCTGTTGTGTGATGTCGATGTTTTCATAACCCAATCTATTGCTAGTAAGAAAAGAAATGAAGACAAGAGGCATCCCTGTCTCACTCCCGTTCTTATCCTAAACGGTTCTGTAATTCGTCCTTCATGAAGAACTCTGCATGTTATGTCTTCATAGGTCTTGTTTATTAAGTTAATGATCTTCATGGGAACTCCATAATGCCTCATCAGTTTCCAAAGTGATTATCTTTCTACATTGTCAAATGCCTTTTTGTAGTCCACGAATCCGATGTAAAGCGGTGAATTCCATTCCAGACTTTGTTCAACTATTATTCTCAATGTGGCTATCTGGTATGTACAGGATCTGTTTTGTCGAAAACCTTCTTGTTCATCTCTCAGTTGCTTGTCTATGGACTCTTTTAACCTCTCAAGGATGATTCTGTTTAATACTTTTCCTGGCACTGATAGTAACATTATTATTTTTCTATAATTTGTGCACTCTTGTAAATTTCCCTTCTTAGGCAACTTGACCAGATAACCTTCCTTCCATTCTGCTGGTATTTCCTCTCTCTCCCAGACTTTGCCAAGTAGTTTGTATAATATCTCTGTAGAGGTATCAATATCTGTTTTGATGGCCTTTGCTGGAATGCCATCTGGGCCAGTTGCTTTTCCATCTTTCAGAAGCTTTATGGCTTTCTTTATTTCTTCTCTACTTGGTCGTTCACAGCTGATTTGTAGCTCCTCTTCTGCTGGCTGGATGTCTGCGGGATTAGTTGGAGGTGGTCTATTGAGTTCCTCAAAATGTTCTGTCCATCTCTTCATTTATTCTTGTATATTACTAAGCAATTTTCCATTATCTTTTATGAGGCCATTTGCTTGCTTAAATTTCCCTGTTAGCTTCTTTGTGTTGTTGTACAGGTCCCTCATATTTCCTTTGGCTGCAGCTTCCTCTGCTTCTCTTGCCAACTTCAATATACTTCCTCTTGTCTCTTTTGATGTTTCTTCTTACTTCTTTGTTTGCTTCTATGTACACTTCATGAGCCTTGGCTTTGGAGCTTCTGTTTAAATCTGCTTTCTTGTTTTTCCTGTCTTCTATCTTGCTAATTGTTTCTGTTGTTATCCATGCTTTGTGCCGATGTTCTCTTTTTCTCAGTACTTCTTCACGTGTCTCGTTCCATATATTTTTTACTTGTTGCCACTTATCTTCTGTATCTGCTTCATCTACCAGCTGTTGGAGTACTTGGTATTTGTTGGATACTGTGACTGAAAATTTTTCTCTTATTTCCGGATTTCTTAGATATCCCACATTGTACTGTTGTCTATAGCTATATTCATTCATAACCCTCCACTCCAAAAGGAGCATAGGCCTTCAACAAACACATGCCAAGTCCTCCTATAGCTATATGCTGTTGTAAATTTCTTGAGTTTTAATTTTGTTTTAGCCAACAGAAGATGGTGGTCCACATCTGCTCCTCTACATACTTTTACATCGTACAATGATGATCTAAACTTCTTACTTATGCATATGTGATCAATCTGTTTCTCAGTTTTGTGGTCTGGTGATATCCATGGTGCTTTATGTATTCTTTTATGTGAAAATATGCTTCCTCCTATAGCTAGTTGATTTGAAGCACAGAAGTTATCTAATAGTTCCCCATTCTCGTTCATCATACCTAATCCATGCTTTTTCATTTCTTCAAAGAAATAACCTGTACCTATTTTCGCGTTTAGGCCGCCGCCCCCCAGTCAAAATTGTGATGTCCTTTCTTTTCTTTTTGTCCAAGACATTTTGTAGTCTGGTGTAAAAGTCTTCTTTCTCAAATTCTTCTTTATCATTTGTTGGTGCATAACACTGGATGATGTTTATATTTACTTCTCTTTTTGGCTGATTTAAACCTTGCTGTTATAATTCACGGTCCCATTGCTTCCCATTCTATAAGTGCCTTATGTGCTTCCCTAGACAGCATTAAAGCCACCCCTTTTACTGTGATGGGCTCTTTCCTCCTCATGTCCTGAGGACAACACCATTTCTCCTGTGATCAATCTCCTGCTCTCTATGCCCTTCCACCGTGTCTCGCAGAGACACAGGATATCAATCATGTAATTTTACATTTCTGCTGCTACCTGTGCAGTTTTCCCTTGTTCACATAGAGTGCGAACATTCCAGGTGCCAATCCTGGAGATTTTCCTAGACGAAAAAAGGTTAGTCGGCCATCCAGACTCCTTTCGGCTTTCTCTGGGTTGCTTCATGCGCCTGCTTTCCAGAGGACCTTCTTCTGTCTTAGGCGGCTGAGTTGATTTATATTCTGTATTTGACTTGTCCATGTTTGTTGAAGTTTTTGTGTTAACAAGTTTTTTACGGGATGGGGTAACCAGCCCCATGCCCAACCCTCAGTCGCTTTTTACGACATGCGTGGTAGGGTACAGTGTTACTATTCTTTGCTCCCCTTTCGGGCCCCGGTAACATACGGTGTATCCGTTCATTTGGACAGAATTTGATAGTTTATTTAGACAGAATTTGGTAGTTTATCCATTTATTTGGACAGATTTTGAAAGTTTATCCGTTTATTTGGACAGAATTTGGTAGTTTATCCGTTAATTTGGACAGAATTTGATAGTTTATCCGTTAATTTGGACAGACTTTGATAGTTTATCCGTTAATTTGGACAGAATTTGATAGTTTTCCGTTAATTTGGACAGAATTTGATAGTTTATCTGTTAATTTGGACAAAATTTGATAGTTTATCCGTTAATTTTGACAGAATTTGATAGTTTATCCGTTAATTTGGACAGAATATGATAGTTTATCCGTTAATTTGGACATAGAACTGCTGTTACACCACGTTGCCATATATTGTTAATCTCTGGTACTCGCCCATATGAAATATTACCGACCTGAGCCAAAATTAGATCAACGGGGGATGATAATGAAACGTTTGAAGTTTCTGTCTTGATGCTGTAAGGCTGCTAGGTATTACATTGATCCGTGTTTAACACTGTATTTGAAGCTTATATAAATATTGACAAACTTGTATCATTGATTTAACTTCTATAAACAAAACGTAATTTTATGTGAATGTCAGAACAAGACGGCGCTGTCACCCAGCACCACGTAATCAGTTTATATTATGCCACTTGTGCATGATTGAGAGAAAAAAAATACTGGAGCCCTTGTTGTTATTACACAGTGATGGAGGAAATGTGTTTGGCTTTACTGTAAGTAGCAAGTAGTGAGAAACTTTGATGTGCGTGTAAAATGTATTTTCTAGAGTTGGGATCATTAGTCTGTTGTGGCATCGTAGACCAAAGAATAATTTGGCTGACGTTGGCCTACCAGCCAGCCAAACCTGGCATCCGTTTTCTAAGATTTTACCTTTCAACTCGTCGTCCGGAATGCGGCCGGTTTATTCGGGGTAACCAGCGCTGGTGTGGGGCTAAAGTGACTGGTGTGAGTTCCGTGAAGAGACTTTGCTACAGTGCGTGTGTGTGAGTGCGTGGTAGCCATCGCATCGATGTATACAACAACGTTTTGCACTACCCTACAGAAACACACGGTCTCGAATCCCTCGCATTGGAGCGAACGCTTGCTAACACCTTCTCAACGAATGTTATCTTGAGAAATCTGTACATACAGGCTCACTGCCTGGTTTCCATCAAACTTATGGAAGTGTTTTCTTGTGGTTCGCGGAAGTAAGCTTTCATACTCCACTGGGAATTCTTCTTCAAACAATCCTGGAACAGTGTTCATAGCGGGAATATAATGTCTAGTGCGTCTTTTGTTAGCTTCCTATATTGCTAGTGCGCGTCTGTTTGAGGTGCTCACTTTCTGAACTAAATATAACGCGGCATGATGCTTGCGTTTTAAACTAGAAACATGTGACATTTGAGACAGTAGGGACACGCGACTGTTAAACTGTTATTATCCAACTTGTAATTCTTGTGTGTATGTGTTACTATAGTCTCATCGGTAAATTTATAATTTTAGGTATATGCATATGTATTTTGAATTAGACGTGCAGCCATATTAGAACAGGGAAGTTTTAGTCAGTTTCCAGAATGTGATTATTCCGGTATATCTAGATAGTTTATCACGTTTTTGTGCTTAGAATACGAGGTTTGTCTCGTGTTCTCTGACATAAAGTTTTTAAACATCTCTGTCTTCATCTTCTAACATCAATTTCTGTTTAAACGCTTTTGATAGATCCCCTTCTCAGCAGTATTTCTTTCCTCTGGCTTGCTGTAGGAGCTTATTCATATGTTTAGGAAGATGTGTCTGAAAGGTAGTTTGCAATTATATTACTCGTGTATTCATGACATTTGCCTTTTTGACTTCTTTGTGATCACCTGTGCTAGATATAGTCTCTGTTCTTGCAGCACCAGCGAGAGTTATAAAAGTAATTTGTAGCTATGGCACGCATTCGTCTCGCACTTTTCAGCTTTGATGTTGTGGCTTGTGCAAGACACATAACTTTTACTCATCACGTAGCATTTATCTAGATATTGTTGTTAAGGTATCAACTAGAATGTTATTTTAACAGAAGTAATAAATTAAACATCAGTGGTAACAGTTTTCGAAGTTTGAACGAAGTTTGACTTAAGAGAAGGCCTAACTTAATTAATTTCGTCTTCAGAGTTTTACAAAGGTTTTTTGAGGATTAATTGTGGAATTAGTTAATTGAATGTGCAGTTATATGTTCAAAAACACTTGTTTGCTTCAGAGGTAATGTTGCTGAGTGATCTCAGCTGTAGATACTAAACTAGTATCGGTTTATTGAATCAGAGATATTACTTATTTTCCCAGCAGAGTCTGTGAAAGTTATTGATTTATAAAAAGTGTTACACGAAGAAGGACAATAAATCAAAGGCTAGGCCCCAAATACTAACATATTGTTTCTTAATTGTTCCAAAGTTTCTGACCTAAAACGAATTTAGAGCTAGCCCAGTTGTGAAATATCACCAGGATAGTTAATCTGTGTCTACACATTAAATATGTTTTAATTATTGTAGAAGTGGCAGTCCACTTTATTCTGGGATAAACTATGACCTAAGAGACCCATGTAGCCTGTATCAGTAATAAGCAGACACAATTGATCAGGACTTAGGTGTTTTCCCTTGTAGTAGTGTGTTAAACGTGCCTCACAATATGGCTTTCGTGAGTACTTCCACAAGCAAACTGGGCTTAGCCACATTTCCTAACAATGTCTTATCCCTTCTCTTTTTTCTTCCCCCTTTCCTCCTTCCATTTCTCCTGGTCACGTGCTCATCTTCAGCGGTCCCCCAGCCCCCTACGGGCCTGTCCACGTCAGATGTAACAGCCTCTACTGTCCTGCTTCGTTGGGATTCCGACAACAGCTCCTTGGAGCCAGTTCGCTCATACAACATCCTTTACCAGGTGCGAGGGCAAAATGCAAATTCAAGAGTCAAAGAGGAGACTGACATAACCAGAACAAGTCACACTGTGGGAAACCTGAAGCCTCACACAAACTACACTTTTTATGTTGTTGCTGTCAACAGTATGGGCCGTAGCAGGCCCAGTCGGCCCATCGAAGTGACAACTGGAGAACTAGGTCAGTACGAGTACATTTATCTTGCTTGTCTGTCACGTGTGTTGCACAGTTAGGGTCAGTTGATAACATCACTGCACTATTTTGTATTTGATTGAATTATAATTTGTTTTTTGCTTTTTTGAAACCTTAGTAGAGTCATTCTTTGATCGTACCTGTGTCTTCTTTGAACGGAATAAAATATCGTTCCCATGGTCACAACAGAGCTAAACCAAACAGACATGAAAATAATTAGAGTCGAATGTAGAGTCTACGACCTATCTTTCTTCTGAAATATTCCGACAGTTCTTATTAATACAACGTAGATGGTAGAAGGATCGACATTAGGAAGGTCAGATGATTGGAACAAAGATAAAAGTGCCAACATCGAAAAGGCAAAAGAGTTAAACTTAAGAAAATAAAGTGTCAAAAGTAAGAAGGTAAAAGGGCAGAAAAAAGACGAAATAAGGGCCGAAACACTTGTCTGACGAGTACGTCTGATGCACAGATTACTTCCCGTTGTAGTGCCCTGTATAGTTTCTTAGTAATTTATTAAAAAATATAATGTACGGGAAGTTTGAAGGTAACCATTGACGTGGACGCCAGCGACTAATGTAGGAAGACAACAGCGCTGTATCTGGGAAGACAACGACGCTGTATGTAGGAATTGAACATCGCTGTATGTAGGAATTGAACATCGCTGTATGTAGGAATTGAACATCGCTGTATGCAGGAATTGAACATCGCTGTGTGTAGGAATTGAACATCGCTGTATGTGAGAATACAACAGCCCTGAAAGTAGGAAGACAGTAGCGCTGTATCTGGGAAGAAACGACGCTGTATGTAGGAATTGAACATCGCTGTATGTGAGAATACAACAGCCCTAAAAGTAGGAAGACAGTAGCGCTGTATCTGGGAAGATAACGACTCTGTATGTAGGAATTGAACATCGCTGTATGTAAGAATACAACAGCCCTGAAAGTAGGAAGACAGTAGCGCTGTATCTGGGAAGACAACGACGCTGTATGTAGGAATTGAACATCGCTGTATGTAGGAATTGAACGACGCTGTATGTAGGAATTGAACATCGCTGTATGTAGGAATTGAACATCGCTGTATGTAGGAATTAAACATCGCTGTATGTAGGAATTGAACATCGCTGTATGTGAGAATACAACAGTTCTGAAAGTAGGAAGACAGTAGCGCTGTATCTGGGAAGACAACGACGCTGTATGTAGGAATTGAACATCGCTGTATGTGAGAATACAACAGCCCTGAAAGTAGGAAGACAGTAGCACTGTATCTGGGAAGACAACGACGCTGTATGTAGGAATTGAACATCGCTGTATGTGACAATACAACAGCCCTGAAAGTAGGAAGACAGTAGCGCTGTATCTGGGAAGACAACGACGCTGTATGTAGGAATTGAACATCGCTGTATGTGAGAATACAACAGCCCTGAAAGTAGGAAGACAGTAGCGCTGTATCTGGGAAGACAACGACGCTGTATGTAGGAATTGAACATCGCTGTATGTGAGAATACAACAGCCCTGAAATTAGGAAGACAGTAGCGCTGTATCTGGGAAGACAACAACGCTGTATGTAGGAATTGAACATCGCTGTATGTGAGAATACAACAGCCCTGAAAGTAGGAGGACAGTAGCGCTGTATCTGGGAAGACAACGACGCTGTATGTAGGAATTGAACATCGCTGTATGTGAGAATACAACAGCCCTGAAAGTAGGAAGACAGTAGCGCTGTATCTGGGAAGACAACGACGCTGTATGTAGGAATTGAACATCGCTGTATGTGAGAATACAACAGCCCTGAAAGTAGGAAGACAGTAGCGCTGTATCTGGGAAGACAACGACGCTGTATGTAGGAATTGAACATCGCTGTATGTGAGAATACAACAGCCCTGAAATTAGGAAGACAGTAGCGCTTATCTGGGAAGACAACGACGCTGTATGTAGGAATTGAACATCGCTGTATGTGAGAATACAACAGCCCTGAAATTAGGAAGACAGTAGCGCCGTATCTGGGAAGACAACGACGCTGTATGTAGGAATTGAACATCGCTGTACGTGAGAATACAACAGTCCTGAAAGTAGGAAGACAGTAGCGCTGTATCTGGGAAGACAACAATGCAGTGGAAAGAAAGAGCGCCTGATATGGAAGACAACAGTTCTGTAAATGGGAGGACAACAGCGCTGGACGCTGGACATGGATAGGACACACATTGAGAAAACCTGATGATAGCATTACCAGTCAGTCCTTGTTGTGGAATCCCCAGGGTAAGTGATGTAGAAGGAGACCAAGGAACATGTGGAGACGAGAACTGGAGACAGACATGAAGACGGACATGGACAGACCATGAGCTGATGTCAGGGGTCAGGGAGACTTAGTATAAGTTTATTGAAGGCTATGCTCCGTGGGTAACTAAGGGGTGATGGTGATGATAAGAAGATAGACAGAAATGTAATAGTGTGTCGGAGTGTACCAGCAAGGTAAGAAAACAAAAAAGTTGGAAACTCATTCCGGCCAACGTTTGATGTGAAGTGTAAATAAATAATGAAAATTGTGGGCAAAGTAGGAAAAACAGAAACCAGGAGGACACGAGACGGCAGCAAATAAGAGAAGTGATAGGTACATTGGAGATTCCATCCAGGTTAGTCCGCCCAAAGACGTCACGTGGAAGCCATACGTCATCTCATTTGATTGCTGATCTTTATTTATAGTGAGCAAAACATTTTTCCTACATAGAAAACCGGAAATGTTATTTTGTTTTCAAGAAGTTGGTTTCTTACATAGTACACGTGCAGATATTTTGTTGTTTTTTTTTTTTATTGTCGACTGCCGAATTTCATCTCTGACAGTAGTACGTTAACAGAGTTTTTTTTTTTTTTTTTTTTTAGAAAACTAGCACCACTTATCAACCAAATTCACTAATATCATCGTTCATGTTTACTTGACAATTAACCTACCAGTTTTCGCTCATTTTATATTATTTAACAAATTCCTTATACAATATTTTAACAAATACAGTTTTGTTTTAATGTAAGATTATTAAGGCTTTTATCCGACTATCTCCCCACGCCATCCCCGCTCCATTTTATACAGAGAATTTTATTTGCTGACAAATGAGAGAGATAACTGAGATTTGCGATAAATTGGACATTAAAGCATAGCGTAATAGGCATGAAAACCAATCTTGCTCCATTATCTGGCCACTACATGGAAGCTTTCATTGGTACCTAAACCAGACGCACAAGTCACTATGGTCACAATTCAGGGCTCGAGGGTGGCAGATGCTGGCACAGCTGACTTCCCTGTGTATTATCCTACCACCATGTTGTACCACATATTGGGATGTTTTCAGTGGCATAAGTATATGTGTACTTGTCATCTTGAAAAAAAAAAAAAAGCAAAGCTTAATTTTCCTCTGATGTCATTCTATCAAACCTGTACAGTGACTTAGTAGTTTATGCTTTGCTGAAAATGGTATTTGGATGAGTTCATACGTTCCTTAATCTTGTACCTACTTACACTCAACGAATCTGGAATCCAGAGCGAGCCTGTGCTATTTTTAAAAGCGCTCGTTCCTTCTTCATTGCCATGGGCAGCAAGTTCTGATCTGTCAGATACAGTGCAGACGCTGTTTCACTTATCAGTTGGCAAGATTTGGGAAGAAACTACGCCCACGTCATGACAAGTTAAGAGGGAGAACATTCTTAGTATGAAGCAGCTGCCCTACCCCAAGTACATCAGGTTGTTTTTTTTTTTTAATGCTGCAATATAAATTGATAAGGCAAGCTCTGCTGTTGTTTGTCTTGGAACTTCGGGATGGGTTGACAGGCCTTATTTATCTTTAACATCGGGATATTACATGTCTTTAATTAAACACGCCGTGTACAAATTGAAGCTCTTGTTTCATTTCGTATCTTTTTTTTTTTTTTGTTCTCCATAGTTACGTAGTAAATCATTACACTGTGTTACATTTACGTGTTGTATTAAACCTTATTTAAACACCTAGGAGCTGGTTTTAGTACTTCCTTCATCATCATTTGTTGTTCCCTGTAGAACATACTTTTGCAGTTCTTGTTTTCCACGTATTTCTGCATTGAGATCCGGTTCACGGAGTTTTCTTTTGGTATCCACAATCTTGACTCCCACTGTGGTTTCCATCTGAGGTGATATCTACTACCTAGCTATGCTTGGAGCGTTGCATTGACAAAGTGGTTGGGTCGCTTACCTCTCGTGGCAAAGTTACAGGTTCAGTATCTGGTAGCGTCAGGCTACAGTCGACCCATCTGTAAATGAGTAGCTGACTTTGCTCTTATATTTAGAAAGGTAACGGCAGCGAGGAAGTAAACTGGTCACCTCGCCTCATATAGCTGGTGAAAGTCTCTAACATTTCTCTTCCCTCTGCCAGTAAGTTCTTTGGGACAGCCTTTTGCTATCGGGGTTGTTTCCTTTAAAACTTGGAGGGGATATAAAGCTGGAGGTGGTATTCTTGGCAGAATGCCATATATCTAATCATAGAGTGGTACAGTTTCAATACTTATCTGATCTGATCCATGTGCCAACTACTATGGTCACTTTCCTCTTCAGTTTTCTGAGCGCTTATAACTAACTATGTGATGGAGATCACTTTCTTTCCATTCATCATCGCCTCTCTCCTAGTTTACAGTTGCTAGCTTTTAAAGACTAATTTCTTTGCTGTCAATCCACCTTCTTCGTTAACTCTTCGCTACTTCTGTACAGTGATGTAGATTACTAGAATAGCTGTTAATAATTTCTGAGCTCTGTTTTTCATACAAGAAAATATTTTTGTTATCATTACATCGCAGATTAAGATATATGCCACACGATAAGCAGGACCTTCAGAATTATGTAAATTGACTTCTCGATTTCGCAGCTGGGATCTAATAAGAGTTTTATCATCGAACAGCTGTCGTAAATTTTTTTAAAGATAGATCAGAAGATATTTAGGGTCCCGTCTGAGCAGAGGTGATAGTGGTGAAATATGTGAGAATAAAGATGTAAGAAATAGATTTTCACGAGGAAATAGTGTAAGAGGAAGATCAGTCTCTGGAGTGAGTAGTTTCTCTAGTCCAGCCTATCTATACGACTATATTTTAGTCTCAGACGAACTTTCTTTCCCTATATGAAATATAAGTTACACTACACCCGCCCATGCACACACGATTATGTGACAACAATACGCACAAACGTGAAAAAACTATGGATAAGTGGGTATGGGTCTGACCGACACACTAAGTTAAGTTTTGTTTAGTTTATTATCACTTAAACTTTACACCATCAAAACATATATTTCAAAAATAATCATGTTTACAGACATAGGAAAATAACCCAATAAGTGCCCTCCCCCTTGTTGAGAAAAGATCCCAAAAGAAGTTAATAACCCAAAGGTCAAAGATTAACACTAGGGTATAGAGAATAAACAGTAAAGAAAAGAACAACGTTCCTACTTAAGCTATCCAGTAAATACTCAGGTTAGCGAAATAAAAAAAGAAGTGAGTACAACGATTGTAACAAAGGAAAATATTGTCTCTCTCTGTCACTCACTCTGTCATCTGTGGCCACAAACAATCTTGCTTACCTAATAACTGGTGTAGGTATCCCTTGAAAAAATTACAATAGTATGTACCTATAGTGTCAGGTGGGTCGCCCAAATCTGACCCCAGACCAGCCTTGGTATCAAATAATAATTTCCAGGTGGTCGCCAAAGTTGGTGGGTTAATTTTTCCTGGATGAGCCCTGTATCACCGCATATAGCTATTGAAGCAAAACGTTCTCGGGTGGCGTTCACAGTTATAACAAAAGAGAAAAATAGTTCCTGTATTGTCTAGCCTCTGGGTGCTAATACAACTGTTACGTTATAAAAAAAAACTGATGATGATAAATCCTATCGGCTTTTCTCTGGGGTGAGTTCCGATTATGAAACAGTGTATACTCCTGGATAAAATTCACTTGGGTAAACGACTGTCAGAAGTCGGGAAAAATGTTATGTATATTGCCACAGCGGGCTGATAAAATTGAATGGAAAAATCTGGGTATTTTGTGAATCCCGTTACTCAAATTTACAGTTAAAAAATGTTAGTGTCTCGCCCTGGCAATTCCTGTTCACACCGGTACGGGGACAAACGCCAAGGAAAACGACAACTATTATTCCTTCAGTAACTGAGGAAAAGACCACAATAGAGAACCGCTAGCCGCTGGGTTTTGATCAAGCACTGTATTAGTAAGAAAACAAAACATTTCTAAAATGACAAATCCTAGGCTATCAAACGTAAGGTATGATCTCTTATCCTTTCCGTCACCTAATTAAATTAAAAAGCACACGGTATCTTAAGCCTGTACTATCGTGCGTCGCTTTAACGAGTACGGATTTGGTAAAAGCATGCCGCCTTTCCCCCTCGCGACCCGGTAAAACTCAGCGCACAATGTCACTTTTAATTTAATTATGACTACGCGCCCTTAACAGAGGTGACCCCAGACTTCAACTGGAGCAGTGATGAGTGATGATTACATCACATGTGCCACAAGTGTAGCATATCATTTTGTGAGATATATGTAACTTTTTAATGTTAGTTCAGGCACAAATAATTATTCGCGCTGTCCAGACACATCTTCCAAATTAATACCCAGAGGAATAGTGGTGATTTCTATTCATCCCTCTTGAGCTACGTTGTGTACTCAAGACTTTAATTCTTCTAAGAGATTAACATTGGTGGGTGAACAACGAGAGGATGCGCCTACTAAGCTTCCAACTCAGTGTACTTAGCAGAGGCATTTGTCTTTCTATTTTTTTCTATATAAAAAGTACGGGGTGACAAGCATCAGACGGTTTGAAGTACTAACGTAATGACGCCGCAAGTATGTGGAGAAGTGCACTCGTCACCAAAAAGAAGTGACGGAAACCACGGCGACAGGATTCATCTAGAGTTAAGTTTTCGTGTAAAATAAGCGAAAGCAACGGACTTTGATAAATCCCCACCTACGTCTCAGTGACGAAAACTTGTATTTACAGCAAAATTTCACCAATCTTTCCATATTTATTTTAACTGTTAAAGACTAATTCATTATTAAAATTGTTACATGTTGTTTTAAAACTAAACAATCATAGCCGCTCCAGTTTTTTTATATATATATATGAAAGCAAACGTATGAGCCAGAATATATATATAGTTACCTCTAAACAGAGCTATACCATTATAAGAGGAATTCGCTGAATTAACTCAGCTGGGGGCTTGAACGGGCTGAAACCCATTGCTTAAATCCTTCACAAAAGGCGACGGACAGATATAAGTTAACCATTGCTCAGCGCTGTGCCGCATGGTTCTTGACATCTGAATTATCTTGTGAACTCTCCCTTCGGATAGAAGCGTCATTACACTTCTATCTACATCTCTGCCAAGAGTAATCTTGTGCGAAGTTAAACACCTTTGACGACCCATTTAGATACTCTTGAGATTTGGCCATTGTTGGACCACTACTGCAAAGCAGGGGAGGCAATCCGTGACACATTTTTACCTGTGGAAAAAACAGAGCTCAGAAATTATTAACAGATATTCAGTACAGATAAATTAAAATTTCTTATTATTGTCAGTTCTTGGCAGCGTTACTTGGAACCATAGGAAGCTAAGGTTGAAAGATAAGAGGCTACGAATGAAAGATATGAGGCTACGATCTGTAGACAACTGTAAATAATTTTTTGCACATCATAAGCTTCTCTTGTTAAGATATTTAAAAAAATATATGACAGGAAATGTTGGATAAGTTCACTAATAGAAAATAGTAATACGAGGAATAGTATATTTGTAGAGTTTAATCAACATCAAAAACTTCGATGAACACATGGACTCGATGGAGTTGTGCATTGTTCGCTTCGACAAACGTTTAAGAGCTTACAGTATTGAACTGCCATGAACTCCAACTGTGAGAGACAATTTAATATTGCTTTCACTCCGAATAAAAGACCATTGATGGAATCATTGAAGCAATCATACAGATAACTACATTTTGACATCTCCCAAATTTTGGACACACAGATCTGCGGTCCGGGCCTTTCAGAAGGCTTACTCTTTACTGTAAAAAACGGAATACAGAAATTCATCGCAACTGTCACGAAGTGGATTTACGTTTATAGAGTTTGCCTGAATGAAAGCAAGACCCTAGTATGATAAAGTCTGAGAAGATAGAATTAGATGAAAAATGACATGACTGTGGACAGATGAGACCATTGGCTCAAGGGCTAGAACCAGAATTTGACTCCCCCTTGCCGCTTCGTGACTTCAGAATTGCTGTAATCTCACCCCCCCCTCTGACTACCTTTAAACACAAGGAGATAAAGTGTACATAACGACCACAGACATCACTATACAGACAACATATAGGTATAGTATAGAGTAGAAGCTGATCCAGTATATATATATATATATATATATATATATATATATATATATATATATATATATATATATATATATATATATATATATATATATTTATTTACACCAAAAAACCATTTAAGTTTCATCATACATCAATCAAATAAATAGCGTGCACTGTTGCACGGCCTGAAAAACAAAGTAACAATTAACTTAGATAGACTCTAGGAAAACCCCAATCACATTCACTCTTTCTGTCACCCTGCTGGGGAACAACAAAAATGATTAGTGATTTAAACAACTCTAATTTTGTGGGGGCTGTCGACTTTAGCCTCCACTCTCTACTACTAATAAGATTTCAGCTGTCTCAGTCCTGTTGACTCTTCCTAAACGAACGTCTACACAGCTTTCCACTTGTTAGGCGATATGCGCCGCTAACTAACACCACTGGAAATGCTAAAATAATAGACTTGGCTTACAACGATGGCTCAGTGTCTATCCGTCTAATGGATAATAAAAGAAGACCCGACTGGTCCTGTCTTTTCTTCCTCCTTCTCTCTCTCTCTCTCTCTCTCTCTCTCTCTCTCTCCTGGTCTCAGTGTCTCTCTAACACTCGACGTCTGCAGATGTGGCGTCTCCGTTACGCTCTTCTCTCGTTACTTTCAGGACCCAGGTATTGTAACCCTTTCACCTGCTCCTGATTACAGTGATGATGATGATTTTCGGTTATCAAGCATGAGGTACTTGATTCGCTGTAGAAACTTCTCTGCTGCTGAATAGCTTCTATGACTTGCCCCTATAACCCGCTCCGGATTTAGGGTAAACCAGCATTTGATTTCTGGCTGCATACAATTTAACCAATCTCCCGGCCACGTGCCGTTGTTGGAGTGGTATGACTAGCGATGAGCTCTGGCCAATACGATAGATAAACCCGTTCTCGCGGAAGCATGGGCCTTCCCTGCAAGAGAACTGTTTAGGTCTCGCTGAAGATTTGTACTTCACTGCAAGAGACCGTAGGTTATTTTCTTTCGCTTCTGGCGATATCTCGAGTCCTCTGACCCCTGAGATATTTACTTTGCCGTGGGTAATTTGTAGGTGGCAAATTACGCTCCCCACTGTTGCCGTGACCCGCTGAAATTAAAAGAAAATGCGTCTAATGTACACCAACTCCAACATAACGCATCTCTAACATATGTGATGGGGCCGAAAAGGAGACGCCCGCCCCCTACCTGTTTCTAGGCAGATTATTTTCGATGTGCGCGAAGCATTCTGGGTTGTGAAAAGTCTGAAGTAGAAGATATGTAATGAGGCCATAATAAAGCCTGAGAATTAATTGTGGTGTATAGTTGTGAGTCATATTTGATATTCGTGTGTTATATTAAATAGCTGTAGGTTTTATTTGTGTTTTCGCTATTCCTAAAGCGATAATCGCGTGTGATATTTAAGTAGCCAAGATTAATACGCCAGTAGCGCGCAGTGAGTTGAGTGGTTAGGCCAGGGCTTATAAAAGGGGTAGCAAGCGGCGAAACTGGTCTATTGTTGAGACAGCCGCCCAGTGAGAACAGACGAAGAAGACAGACAGAGCCAAGCTGTAAATGCTTTGAGCACGTGAGTTAATTTAAATTAGCATTAGTTTTATATAATTCGGAAATAATATCGATGTGGCTATTTTAATGTTGAGTGATATAGATAGATGTGTTTCCAAAGGAAATGTCTTTTTAGGACATTATAATTTAGTCTAGAAATGATAGATGAGTGAAAATAATGTTTGATAGGTTTTATTAGGCACGCAAAGCCTAAATCCAGATGTGATAATTTAGTATCAAGTATTTCATCCATCAGACCGGGCAAATTTAGTAGGAGAGTGTTTTATACATGAAACTGGACAGAAATGTTATCAGAAACTGCAATTTAGATAATATTAACTAGTTGGGAAGATGGCAACAGGGAGAGCCACGTGGTGATTGTATAAAAGCGGCGCGAGGGGTCTGCGGTAACACTCTTAGTTATCACTTAATGTTACGCAGTTTTAGATCGCGTGAATTGACACGTGGGTGGGAAGCAGATTAAGATAATTTTCCCCAGTAAAGGAAAGAAAGAGATAGTTTTCGTGTTAATGCCAGTTTTGTTAAAGTCAAGAGTAATTATTTTTATTCTTTTATGTAAAAGTAATTGAGTGTATTTCACGATAGCCTACTTATCATAATTCTACTGTATATATTTAATGGGTTACTGTGAGGTGAGAATAGTCATTTAGATTTCTGGAGAGCGCGAGGCCACTCCTTTGTTGAGACATGTGTTTCTCTGGTTGCTCCCGGCGGAGCATGGAAACACCAATGTGGCTGGTGTCTATCACAAGCCGACAAGAAGCATTTTATGCTATTGCAGTAGTTGTTTCGGTAACGATGTGTTTCATGTGATGAGATTCCCAGTCGCACCAGTGGTCATATACGACACGCTTGTTGCCAGGCGCACCAGTCGTCACATACGACATGCTTCAGAATGCAGTAACGAATACCGATGTGGATCGGTTACGAGGTAGTAGCTTATTCTCATTACTGAGAGTATTTGTTGTACATACAGTTGAATATTATTTTATGTCCATTTTATGATTATTTAATTATGGTTATGTGAGGTGTCACTGTCTGCCTTATCCTGCCGACGACGCCAATTGTGATAGGGTGGGCGAGATGGTGATGATGATTAAATTGTGATGTGTGATCACTCTCTTGTCACACTCGCACCGACCCGAACAACAATAAAACTCTTGATTCTAGAGGCAGGGGCTATATTTATTTTTACAACCCATTCAGTGACAAAGCAAACATTAAACAAATAAACTAGCGAACATAACAAAACAAAACTAAACAAAACTAAACAAAACACCCAACAGTGCCCGATGCTAATCTGAAGAAGCAAACAAAGCACAGAATAGTTAAAATCATAATATAATACTGAATGAGAAACACCACGCTTTCACCTGTCAAACTGTCCTACGCCGCCACCTGACACACTCAACTATCACACACAAACACACTCATGTGTGTCGTCCAATGCGACTAGTATGGTGTTGTGGATGAGGCTGGCAACCTCACCATGTAACACAGATTGCCACCGAAACCACTACTGCAAGGGCAAACTCTCAGCTATCCCACACACACACACTCATGCATGTCGTCCAATGAGACTAGTATGGTGTTGTGCATGAGGCTGGCAACCTCATCGTGTAACACAGATTGCTACCGAAACACTACTGCCCTAGCATATGAATATTTAATATGGAGGCAAACCACACTGTTGGCCCCATGCTCCCTCAGGAGCGGAGAAGAGAAATATATACCTTGAAGTGAGCCCACGTGCTCTCACAACCATTCCTCACATAACCATAATTAAATAATCATAAAATGGACATAAAATAATATTCAACTGTATGTACAACAAATACTCTCAGTAATGAGAATAAGCTACTACCTCGTAACCGATCCACATCGGTATTCGTTACTGCATTCTGAAGCATGTCGTATGTGACGACTGGTGCGCCTGGCAACAAGCGTGTCGTATATGACCACTGGTGCGACTGGGAATCTCATCACATGAAACACATCGTTACCGAAACAACTACTGCAATAGCATAAAAATGCTTCTTGTCGGCTTGTGATAGACACCAGCCACATTGGTGTTTCCATGCTCCGCCGGGAGCAGCCAGAGAAACACATGTCTCAACAAAGGAGTGGCCTCGCGCTCTCCAGAAATCTAAATGACTATTCTCACCTCACAGTAACCCATTAAATATATACAGTAGAATTATGATAAGTAGGCTATCGTGAAATACACTCAATTACTTTTACATAAAAGAATAAAAATAATTACTCTTGACTTTAACAAAACTGGCATTAACACGAAAACTATCTCTTTCTTTCCTTTACTGGGGAAAATTATCTTAATCTGCTTCCCACCCACGTGTCAATTCACGCGATCTAAAACTGCGTAACATTAAGTGATAACTAAGAGTGTTACCGCAGACCCCTCGCGCCGCTTTTATACAATCACCACGTGGCTCTCCCTGTTGCCATCTTCCCAACTAGTTAATATTATCTAAATTGCAGTTTCTGATAACATTTCTGTCCAGTTTCATGTATAAAACACTCTCCTACTAAATTTGCCCGGTCTGATGGATGAAATACTTGATACTAAATTCTCACATCTGGATTTAGGCTTTGCGTGCCTAATAAAACCTATCAAACATTATTTTCACTCATCTATCATTTCTAGACTAAATTATAATGTCCTAAAAAGACATTTCCTTTGGAAACACATCTATCTATATCACTCAACATTAAAATAGCCACATCGATATTATTTCCGAATTATATAAAACTATTGCTAATTTAAATTAACTCACGTGCTCAAGGCATTTACAGCTTGGCTCTGTCTGTCTTCTTCGTCTGTTCTCACTGGGCGGCTGTCTCAACAATAGACCAGTTTCGCCGCTTGCTACCCATTTTATAAGCCCTGGCCTAACCACTCAACTCACTGCGCGCTACTGGCGTATTAATCTTGGCTACTTAAATATCACACGCGATTATCGCTTTAGGAATAGCGAAAACACAAATAAAACCTACAGCTATTTAATATAACACACGAATATCAAATATGACTCACAACTATACACCACAATTAATTCTCAGGCTTTATTATGGCCTCATTACATATCTTCTACTTCAGACTTTTCACAACCCAGAATGCTTCGCGCACATCGAAAATAATCTGCCTAGAAACAGGTAGGGGGCGGGCGTCTCCTTTTCGACCCCATCACACATATATAGCTCCCATAATCTTTACAACTCCCTCACTCACTCCTTCACCTCTATGCTTAACAATCTATAAAATAATATTTATATCCACGTGTCTCTCTATCTCCTCCTTCTACTCCTCTTTCCCTCTCTTAAATCGTCCAGGTAAGTAAACAAAGCCCCAGACACTGTCTGACGGGTTACGTTGTTACGCATGGCTAACCACGTGTCCAACCATTCAAACTAAGGAAATCTCTTGACCGAAATTCCTTGGTCTCCTTTAAACATTACACTTTGAGGTTTCCCGACTTACTCCAAAATTAAATTAAACCTCTCGCTATAGGAATAATTTACTCCTCTAAGTAGTATAATTCACTGATAACATAAATCTGTACCCTCCGACTGCATTACCCACATTTAAGGCACAATAAAATTAACGTACACACAATTGATTTCCCAATAAAATTACATTTGTAAATACGTAGGAATAAATGGTGGTATTACACAACACTCTACAACTCTGCGCACCCGTGTCTCTCATAACTTCACACGCTCTGTTATACTGCCACTAATCCTTGAAAGTATTATGCACGCTTTACTTTCACATCATTCTACAAAGAAAGAAATGGATGGCGCTTACGTTTTAAAACTATAAGTTAATGTCCCCAAAGAACTTTACTACGGGCGAATACTCTATCAAAGACCCCTCTAATAAGTAAAACGCTAATAAAATTTCTACATACCAATTACCGCTTTTCTTCCCCGCAATGGAGACGATAATGCGTAGATGCACGGCTGGCAATTATTTCTTCAGATAGAGACTTGCCCACAGTTTAACAACTGATTATATACAAGAAAAAAACCCCCGCGGATTACCTCCTACGACTTCTAAGCTATCCCCTCGTGCCAATGGAAACGCTAGAAAAATCAACTAACTGCGACCTACGCCAATCAGATTTGAAAACGCGCAGACCGCGTGTCCAAAAATTGCGTCACGTTACGTGACGGCCGCGTGCGTTTCTGACTTGCGTCATACAGGCGTGCATGAAATGACGATTTTTCGTAAACAACGAAAAATCTCCATGATCGCGAAAAATCAGAAGAAATTAAAACTGGTGCGAGTATAAAATAAACCTACCGTCATTTAAAACCCGCAATAAAATACCTGCAAAAAAAACTAAACACGATATATTCAAATGAGAAGAAACACTGCAAACACATAGTTTAAGTTGAAGAGAAGAAGAATGCTGAAAACTCAAATAGAAGAACAGAATCGAGCCTGTTGAAAGGACAGAATTACAGTACAGCATCACAGCAACAGATTTAGGTATTCTGTACATTCGAGCCTTCTTTTTAAACATCACGGAGTCTCTCTCTCTCTCTTTCTCTCTCTCTCTCTCTCTCTCTCTCTCTATATATATATATATATATATATATATATATATTTCTTTCTCTCTCGCTCAGTCCAGCTCTAAATTCCCAGCATATAATAACTGACATTGTCACTCCAGGCATACTCTCCGAGTTCTCCAGGTGTCCCACAAGGCATAATTGTTTGCCGTGTTCTTGGACGCCACGTCATACCTACACATTTTGGGGTTACTCCAACTTCCCCCCCCCCTCCCCCCTCCTCCTTACCGGTCTCGCCCCGGATGGTTTAATTATCATAACGTGTGATGTGTTTTTTCTGTGTTCTAACGAGACTAATTCTAACATTTTGTCCTGTGCGTCACCGCCCCGATGTCATTTTTACGATCATTCAGTTTGTTCGCAAAGATTACGTGTACCTGTCGACAGCATGGGAGGTATAGAGAAATTTGAGGTTTCTGGAACACTAGAACAGTGCCGAGGTCGTTCTTAATGATCGACACTGTGACAATTTCACTGGGTGTTGTTCTTTAATGTCCCACGAGTATCATTGATTTAACCCCTCATTTTATTATGATTTTCTCCAAGCTAGTAGAGGTCTTCCCCTGGTACATTTCGTCTGTTCATTCTATTTTAATGAGTTACGGACTCTACTAGAGACAGCTTTCCTCAGAATATGGACTCGGCAACCCCATTTTCATCTTTTGATTTGTGTGGCGACTAGTTTTTTTCCAGGATCGTTCATACATGTTCCTTTGTTTCTCAGCTTTCGCCTGCTTGTGCAAGACGTACACACGACATCCGTTGATGATAGTCTGCATATTGTGTGGTAATGTCTGTGTAATTATTTTACACACCCAGTAATTTCACGTTTTTGATGAATATGTTAAGCTTTCTCTCTGGTATCATGTTGTTTATGATATAATGTGTCGTGTAATATGTTTGCCTAGCTATCTGTTTGTTCCGTATAAATTTACCTAATCTTTTTCTTTAAATATTATTTTGTGTGTGGGTAAGGCAGAAATTTTTAGTTTTCAGTTGATGAAGCAGTTGTTTTTAACATTCATTAAGCAAGGTAGCTGCCAAAAGCGAACCATACTTCAGTGGGTACCATCCGATCGTGGTGTACCCGGAAATGAAAAGGCAGATAAACTTGCTAAAAAGGGAGGAGGATGTGAACAAGAAGATAAAGAAAGCACATACTTTGAGAAAAAGAGAGCTATCCAGACTATCAGAAGAGAACAGAATCAACCCAACGACGACTACCACACTCTTGACCGGCAGGGACAGATCACCATTTTTCGTCTCAGGACAGGGCACAACAAATTGAATAAACATATGTACAAGCTACGATTGTCTGCTTCACCACTGTGCACATGTGGATTAAACGAACAAACTGCTGAGCATGTTCTACATGATTGTCCTCTGTACGACCAGTTAAGAAAGATATACTGGCCCAATGACTCAACATTAAACTCAAAGCTGTATGGAGCTAAAGATGAACTCCAGAAAACGGTCGAGTTCATTATGAGAACTCGTCTGACGGTGTAAACACCAAAGATGCGATCGCAAGAGGAAGAAGAACATTCATCACGAATTGTCCTTAATATTTCGTTGTGCATTATTCAAAAAACATAGAATTTGTGATGGTATTTTCATCATCTTAATTATCTTTTTTTTTTTTTTTGAACGGTCAAGTAAAAGTAGCTGCCGAAGTTACTTGCGTTGATTTGCAAATCTTGCACTTGGTATGTGTTATCAACCAGACACCTCGCCACGCGAGATGTGTGGATGGACTGCATTGTAGATAAACGGAACTGAACTGCTGCTTATGTTCTTCTTGTAACGTAAATAGGGCGCCGTCTCATTGACTTATAAGCAGTGATGCCACAGCTGGGTATTTCTTACTAGATCTGGGTTTTTGGGCTTCTGTCTGGGTATCTGGGTAATTTTTTTCAAAATGTGCATTAATCTGGGTATATTTGACAATTGGCATTTACAATGTATGTATATTCTGTGCACTGAGCATTATAAATTATATTTATATTATAATTAAATGTCAAACATTATGTGCTATATATTTTTTATTCAACTTAAATTTAATTCTTGTTTTTAACCACATCAATGACGTTGTTTTTTTACTCGTTTACATCAGCTATCTATTTCCTGTTATTCTGTAAATGGCTGTCATCTGCAATACTCGGTCATTTTTGCGATGTGTTATAAAGTCTTCTTTTTACATTATTAGACTTAAGCAGATAAACAGCATATTGGGGGTTTTTTTGTTTTGTTATTATAAGATTATAAAATGAGCGATGATGAAGGTACGCTTGGTAGTTGTAGCAGCATGACGACACACACGCCACCGCGTAAAAAAGTGAAACCACGGTATCAGCAGGCTTTTTGTGCGGAATGGCTAACAGACAGTGAACTGAAGGATTGGATAAAGCCGGACTCTGGTAACCGCTATGCTGCGATTTGTACGGTCTGTTTCTGTACATTAACTAATGCCAACAAAACAGCTTTATTGACACATAAAAGCACACAGAAGCACATGAAAAACTTTGAAGCCAAAAGCAAAACTCTGAACATTAACAAGTTTTTCATCAAACCAAAAGAGCCCTGTCTCCAAGACAAAATTGCTAAAGCGGAGATAGTGTTGTCAGCTTTCATGGCAGAACATAATACTCCGTTTTCGCAAGCTGATCATTTGATTGAATGTTGCAAGCAGATATTTCCAGACAGCACAATTGCTCAAAATATGTCACTGAAGCGCACCAAGGCTGCCTATGTGATGCAGTACGGCATTACTCATTTTGAGCGGCTTGAAGTTATAAACATTTGCAGAAATAAGAAATTTTCTATAATCGTTGATGAGAGTACTGATATTTCTACGAACCAGATGTTGGCAGTCGTTGTGCGATTCTGTGACACAAAAACAAAAAAAGTAGTTGATTCACTGTTAGACCTCATTGAGGTGGAGGATGGGACTGGTCTTGGCATGTTTACAGCTGTTAAGAAATTGTTGAGCACTCATGAAATCCCGTTTAGTAACGTCATTGGTTTTGCTGCAGACAACTGTCCCACTATGATGGGGACTGCAAGTGGTTTACAGGCACATCTGAAGAAAGAGATTCCACATGTCTTTGTTCTCGGTTGTGTTTGTCATTCATTTGCACTTTGTGCAAATGCTGCCAGCAACCACCTACCGTCTTGGCTTGAAATTTTCATAAAGAATGTCTGCTTCTATTTTTCGCGTAGTAGTAAAAGAAATCTCCAGTTCCAGTTAATACAAGATGTAGTTCAGGCCCAGAAACATAAATTGTTGAAGCTGTGTGAAACACGCTGGCTGTCCCGTGAAGCAGTCATTGAGAGGATCCTTGAGCAATGGGATGCTCTGCACTTGTATTTCCAATCCGAAGCTTCAGTGGACAACGTTGACGGTGCGGGGCAAATCCTGCAGACGATGAACACTGCTGGCACGAAGCACATGCTTCTATTTGTCGGCTACTTACTGGGTAAAGTTAACGTCATGAACATGGAATTACAGTCCGAGAACTTCCGTCTTCACAAAGTGTACACGAGTGTAACAAGAGAGTATCGTTTTCTTCTCAGTATGTTTATTAGGCAGGAAGTATTGCAGCATGAGCATCGCACTCTTGCTGACATTGATCCTTCGGATGTACAGGTGCACAAGAAACTGAATTACATTGAGCTGGGTGGACGATGTGAAGCGCAGTTAATGCGACAACCGTTACGAGATAAAGAAGTCCAGTTTCGCAAGGATGCATTGGCATACCTGATTGAACTTTGTACTCAAATACGACGCAGGTTCCCACTTGAACAAAACAGTGTTCTGACGCAAATGCAGCTGTTGGATCCAAAGCAAGCTCTCGATATCAACAAACCTTCTGTCATTCCATTAGCAGCGCAGTTCCCAACAGTTGTTTCAGAAGAGAGCCTTGATCATCTGTCTGATCAATGGCGAGAACTGGCATCGTACCGAAAAGATCTTGGACATCTAGTAGATGAGGATCCGCCCGCATTCTGGCTGGGACTGCAACAAGTAACAGATGCTAATAACCAGAAGAAATTTGATGTTTTGGCTGACCTCATGTGCACGCTTATGGCACTACCTCACTCCTCAGCATGCGTCGAAAGAGTGTTTTTGAAGGTTAACTTAGTTAAAACTAAACAAACCAACAAGCTTTTGTGTGAAACAGTTTCCAATCGAATACTAGCCAAGCAAGCAGTTGCCAAAGTTGGAGTTTGTCATAAGTTTAATCCTAGTAAAAGCGTGGTTGAAGATGTGCGTGAAGGACGTTGTCGGCAGAGATATGCAAAGATTTTGGAACTTCCCAATCAAGATTCCACGTTGTCAATTCATGCATATGATCTTGACGAAGGAGAATGTAGTGGTTTTGATGGTATTGTATGATTGTGATATTACTAAGTGTGATGCATGAGGTCAGCTGTGAAGGCTCCTGAGATAAATGTAGTTGTGAATTGACAGAAGGCCCTTCTTGCTACCACTACGACCTCACACCTATCTTTTTTTTTTTTACTAATGAATGTGGCTACATTAAGATTCTAGGGTAATGATATGCAATGTGTTGTGGTAGTTTACATACACACACACATATACTTAATAAGTCTAATAATAGTAACAAAATGTTACAACACACTGAACTAACTCAAGTTGTGTAAAATTTTGATAGTAATATTTTCTTTAAGTTTATTTGTTCTGAACCAAGGTTTTAATTTGGTCAGAAAATATGTAAAGTTTTGAAATTAGGAATGAAATGCATGAATATATGGCATAATAAATGAAAGGTGTGTACATATGTATTTCACAAGACTAGTTAATATTACTACTGTTTATATTTTTAATTTAGCTGGGAGAATGATGAATGGATGTGCTGTTGGAGTGGCCTCATCACTCCCTGTATATGGCTACTAACATTGTCCATTTATTGATGGGAAAATAGTTAGTGGGTTTATAAACGAAGTTGGTGACTCTCCAGCAGGCCAGACGCTCACTTATCTTGAATGAGTAGTTCTGGTGCTGGAATCTGATACTGGAATCTGATAGCCCCGCCTCTCCGTGCTTGGGGGCAAATATCAGGAGTTTGGTGGCCCCACCTCTCCGTGCTTGGGGGCAAATATCAAGAGTCTGGTGGCCCCACCTCTCCGTGCTTGGGGCAAATAAAGGCTGCTCTGCCAAAATATTATACTGCACGGTCTCTTCTTGTATTATTCAACACCTCATTTGACACCACATTGGTGCCAAATAAAAAACCCACAGTTCTGAAATAAAAGTATTGGTCATGTGTCAGAACTCTACCTCCTGAGCCACTACTACACTCAACATCATACAACCACACCACATAGACAGGGTCAGATCTCTCTGACCATACAGCACACCTACCAAGTTGGTTTCATATAGGATAAGTTCCCCCAGACTACATATTCTGAAATATGTTTATTCGCTTCTTGCCATAGAATAGGATAGGTGATATGTTTCACTGATCTCAACCTTTGATAACCCTTTCATAATCCTTGCTGGAGTTTATGTATTGGGTTTGTCTCTAGACCCTGAACTAGGGCGGGGGGTCTAGAACGAATCCTTACTTGTTGTAAGGGCTAGATTTTGATATGGCAGTATCAAATCACTCGAAATATTAAACAAATATTAAAATGTACAAAGAAATACTTTGTCTTACCAGAATTATGAATATAGAACACAGTAGATGCTAGCAAAACTCAGCTGAGCTGCTGGCTTTATTATGGCGTCCCTCTAAATATTTCAATTAGCTTGGGGAAATATCACCACTAAATAATTCACTGTGTCTACTAGGACAAATTATAACGAATGGCAAAAATGCGCGTCTGAGCGCCGATAATATATTCATCTATGGCCAATCAGTGCCTTTTTTTCTTTTCAAATTCAAACATCCAACCAAAAAGTCATACCTCAGTCATACCTCAGTCAAGTATGCCTTATTGTCTGTTGGTCCGTCTGTCTCTACTTGCGTTTTCACAAAAAAAAACACACTTGTTTTTTGAACCAACTCTGCCTTCCCCTACACAATTTTGCCTTTAAAGTTATTTTTAGCCACAATTATCCACCCCATCCCGTCTCTTTCATTCTAACTAGATTTTAGCACTTGAGTCTTCAAGGCCACAATTTTTTGAAAATTAGTGACATTATTGTTCCAATGCGACTGTTGATATGAACAACACAGTCTTTTGTCAATATCTTTCTTATTATCTATCCGTCTGTATAAATGAAAGCATATTATTTCACTGCTCAAGATGGGCCATCCGGCCAGCTAGGTTTTATATTCCTAACATTATTATTAAGAAAAGTTACTTTTCAAGGTTATTTATTTTTTTCGAAATATTCTGTAAGGCGTTTGCCGCTGAATTCAAATAAACGGACTAAGTTATCGCAAAAGGGTCCAATAAATGACTTTTGCGTATAATAGCTAAGTCCCTTTTGTCGATTTCTTTACCTTGTGTCAACTTGGGAACGTGAATTTTTTTCCTCCTTTCCCCACCAATTGCGTTTTTTTAGCCTTGCTAGTTTCAAGCACATGTTCAGTCATATTTTTCCTTCTTTTGATCTCCGTTCTCAACCCGTTCCGAGGGTAAAGTTTTGCTTTCACGTCTAGCAAATTAATTTCCATGGCGGGTGATGACCCGCGGCCTGGGCGATCATGTACTCGAGCAACTTACGCATCATTTTTATCCCTACTTTTTATCATTGGAGATATTTTAACGTTGTATCATGGTTAATTTATGACACATCTCCCCACTTGAAAACATGCCTACGGCAAGTTCCAAAACCAGTGATACACATAGATAAAATCTCTCCTCACGCCTGCCATTATTCTAATTTTGATCACAGGGGTGCCGACTGAGGAAATCTGCACCGACATTCAATTTGCCTGGGATATATCGGATACTGAACTGATAAGGTTGAAGCAATAAAGACCACCTCAGCAATCTTGCGTTTTCATGCTTAGCCTGAGATAAGAATACGAGGGGCTGATGATCCGTCTCGACCACAAAAGTCCTACCATACAGATAGATTTGAAACTTCTTTATGGCCCAGATTAACGCTAAACATTCTTTTTCGCTTGTGGAATATCCTTGCTCCGCCTTATTCAATTTGCGGCTTGCATAAGCGACTGGGTTCAGTTCCCCATCAGGTGAAGATGATCTTTGCAACAAAGCCGCCCCGAGTCCTACATTACTTGCATCTGTTCTTAAGACAAAGTCCTGTGTCAAATCAGGCAGTTTGAGAATAGGCTTGCTAGTGAGTTTTTCCTTTAAGTCTTGGAACGCTAATTCACTTTGCGCAGTCCAAATAATTTTATCTGGAAGTCCCTTGCGAGTCAGATCAGTCAGAGGAGCACAAATAGAGTTAAAATCTTTGATGTATTTTTGATAAAATCCGCATAACGACACGAATGATCGCACGTCCTTTTTTGTTTGTGGTCTAGGTGCTCTCTGCAGTTTTTCCAAGTTCTTGGGATCAGGGGTCATGTTACCCTGATATACAGTGTGTCCCAAGAATTCCAACTCTTTGCATCCAATACAACATTTTGTTGGCCTAGCAGTTAAGTTCGCCTCCCTAAGCCTATTAAATAACATTTTTAGAGCTTCAATGTGTTCTTCAAATGTCTCTGTGGCGACGAGAATATCATCCATGAAATTCGTGATACATGGGTTATTCAGGGGATCCAACAATTTGCGCATCATCCTTGAAAATACACTCGGAGCATTTTTCAGTCCGAATGGTAGCATGTTGAATTCATAATGTCCATCCGAAGTGCTAAAAGCCAAATAAGGTCTCACTTCAGGCTTCACTGGAATCTGGTAATAGCCTTTACTAAGATCCACCTTTGAAAAGTATTTTGCCTTGTTTAATCTGGCAAATAACTGTTTTGTGTCTGGTAATGGATCCACTTGTCCTTCTGTGACAGCATTCAGTTTCCTGTAATCTATGCACAGTCTGTGTTCCCCAGACGGTTTTCTCAACAAAACGACACTAGAACTAAAAGATGATTCACTGTGTGAAATAATCCCCTCCTTCAACAAATAATCTATTTCTTCCTTCAATGCCTTCTCCTTCGCGAACGGAATAGAATAGGCTCTCATACAGATTGGGTTTGAGTCTACCAGTTTCATGTCATACTGTAGCAAATTTGTATGGCCTGGTTTATCTGTTAATACATCTGTATGTTCCTCCAGAACCTGTTGAACTCTCTCCCTCTGGTTTTTAGTCAGGTGCTTACTGACTTTTACCTGTGCTGCTGTTTCACAAGGATGTAATGGGTATTCATGTGAGGTGAGTGGTTCCTTTTGCATTTGAGTTGCGATAGCCAAGGTCAGTAAGGGGGTGCTTTCCTGGAGTGGTCTGTCCAGATACTTCTTTAACAGGTTTACATGATAAACTTTCTCCTTCCCCTTTTTGTCAATTTTATAGTTTGTTCTAGACACCTTCTCTAGAACCGTATATGGACCTTGCCATCCAATTTGTAATTTATTCTGGCTGCCGGGTAGTAGAAGCAGCACCTTCTCTCCCACAGCTAGTTCTCTGTCCTTTGCCTTCCTATTAAAATACGCTGCATGTTTCTTCCTGGCTTGTTTCAAATTATCATTTGCCAGTTTCCATCCAGCTTTCAAACGAGTGGTCAGTTCGTTCACGTATTGATAAGATGAGGTAACAGTCTCTTCCGCCTTCTCATCTGTCCAGGTCCTTAATAGTGCTACATCTGGACCTTTAATTTATCATACGTATTTTTCATGGAACCCGTCGGGTCCCGTCCATTAGAAGCGCCATAGTGAGGACTTTTCTTCCTAGAATCATCACTCACAAATCGACCACTACCAATTTTTTTCTGGGGTTTGTCTCCCCACTTTAGATTGCTTATGAGAGATCTTCGCTCTCTTTTCTGTTCTTCCAGTTTATATAAGTCTGACCGAGGGATTGTCATCTTATCCTGGGTAAAATTTCTTCTTTGTACTCTTCGCATAGTGGCCATGTTAATCCATTCAAGTGAAGACTGGGTGTGAAAAGGGGGCTCCCATTGCACTTTGTCTACCTGAGTATAATTAGTTTTCCTTCCAGGCCTAATTTTGCCCCGTGGCGTTTCTAGGTCCTGCACATATTTTCCCTTTGTGGGTGTTCCCTCATGAAATATGCCACATGCTTCTACAAAGTTTTCAATATCGACATTTACGTCGGGCCAATAGTATTTTCGAGCAATCTTTTGGCGGATGGTACCGACTTTTTCATGGTCCCCATCTTTTCCAACATGTAAGCTCCTTATCAAATTTGCCCTATATACCTTGGGAAGAACCAACTGTCCGTGACCAGTGGATCTAGTTCCTGTCTTCCTATATAGCAATCTGTTCTTCATAAAATATTCCCCCTTGCTCGGAGGTGTGTGGCATTTGGGCAATTTTTTAAAACATGGCTTGAGTGTCCTATCCTCAGCCTGCGCCTTCCTCATCTCCTCTGGATGAGCATTTATAGGTTCACCTTCTTCCTCCTTCTTCTGTGACCTGGTCTGCACTGTCGCCATGATCACAGGTTTCTCGGGATTCCCCAAGAAGACGTATCTACACCCCAATATCAGAGGGTAGATTGGTTCATCTATCACTGCTGCTCTGATTTCTCCTTCCACATAGCGAGTTTTCACCGTTATCCTTGCGATGGGAAGTGTCATGAGTGGTATGTCCTTAGTTGCCCCTTGTATTTCCACTGTTTCTGTGGTATACTGACTTGGGTCCACTAGGCTAGACTTCACAACTGAATCATAATCCAAACCTGTATCATAAAGGCACCTTATGGTGACCCCATTACAAATAACATCCTCACAAACTGGGGGGTGATAAGGTTCCTGCTGTCCATTAGGATTAACCTTTAATCTTTGAGTCCCCGACTTCATTGCAGCAATGTTTGAAGGTTTCCTTCTACAAAATTCGGTGTTATGGTTATCTTTCTTGCACCATTTACACCATCTTTTTCCTTGGTTAAACGGTTTTCTTTCATTGGATTTTTGGTCATTGAACTGTGAGTTTCTGTCGCGATAGTCATTTCTTGGCCGTTCAAAGTTTGTCCTACCTTTATTTCCCTGTTCTCTATTATCAAATTTATTAAATTGCTGTGGAGCTTTAAAATTGTCTATGTGCTTCTTTTTAGCACCACTTACCTCTGCCTGGGCTGCCTGATACCTCTCAGCAACATTTAAAATTTCCCCCAACTTCTCTGCACCTTGTTCCATGAGAAATTTTCTCATGTCTGGAGCCATGGACTCTCTCAATTGCTCAATCATGATCATTTCTTTCAGATCTTGGGTCTTCCCCAGAGCCGTCCATTTCTCCAAATAGGTTTCTAGTCTAGCAGAGAATTGGTGGTATGTCTCCCCAGACAACAGTTTGGCATTTCTAAATTTCTTACGATAAAATTCACCATTTTTTTCGTACCTCAATAACAAAGCCTGCTTTAACATGTCATAATTGTCTTGGTCTTCTCTGTTCATTTTTGCGAAGACTTCATAAGAAGTACCTCTCAGTCCCTGTGATAGCTTTAAACTCCACCTCTCTCTATCTAACCCATATGTAGTAGCTAATAACTCAAAACGTCCTAGGTACCCCTCTATGTCATCGTCTTTTTCAACAAAATGGTCTAAATGAAACCCCATAGCTGATGTTGAGGCTCCCAGACTGGGCGTAGCATCTGAGGCAAAAGGGCTGGCACCATTTTCAGGAGCCTGGCCTTGTAATTCCAGCTCCCTTAGTCGTAATTCGTGCTCCCTTTGCAACCTTCTATCTTCTGCCTCCCTTTCGGCTTTTTTATCTTCTGCCTCCCTTTCGGCCTTTTTATCTTCTGCCTCCCTTTCGGCAGTCAACCTTTTTAAGTTCTGCCTCCCTTTCGGCCTTTTTATCTTCTGCCTCCCTTTGCTGTCGTTTCTCTTCTGCCTCAATCTGCAGCCTCTTAATTTCTCTATCAGCCTCAATTTGTAACCTCTTCTCTTCAGCTAATCTTTCAGCCTCTAATTTTCTTTCAGCCTCTTTTTCTAATCTTCTTTCTTCCCGTTCAATATACTTATCACATTCAGCCGTTACATATTGAATTAAAACCTGCCCATCCATTCCCATATCCTTCGCCGTTAGCACAGCAGCTGATCTAAACTTTGCCAGCTCCGCCATACTTTTTAGACTATTTAGTAATGAGCAAAATAAAATGTCCAACCACTAAAGTAATTCTAATTACTATAGTTTAAAATAATTATACTTAGCCAGTTAACTAATTAATTATCACTGGCTGTGAAGATTCACCAACTTTTATTTTCACTTTTAATTTTAAGGGACACTTTTAATTTTTATAATGTGTTCCCCTAATTTAATTCTCCCACCAGGAGATCCTAATATTATTGATAGGCTAATTATCCCGGAACAAGAGACCCCAATATATGTAGTGGTTTTGATGGTATTGTATGATTGTGATATTACTAAGTGTGATGCATGAGGTCAACTGTGAAGGCTCCTGAGATAAATGTAGTTGTGAATTGACAGAAGGCCCTTCTTGCTACCACTACGACCTCACACCTATCTTTTTTTTTACTAATGAATGTGGCTACGTTAAGATTCTAGGGTAATGATATGCAATGTGTTGTGGTAGTTTACATACACACACACATATACTTAATAAGTCTAATAATAGTAACAAAATGTTACAACACACTGAACTAACTCAAGTTGTGTAAAATTTTGATAGTAATATTTTCTTTAAGTTTATTTGTTCTGAACCAAGGTTTTAATTTGGTCAGAACATATGTAAAGTTTTGAAATTAGGAATGAAATGCATGAATATATGGCATAATAAATGAAAGGTGTGTACATATGTATTTCACAAGACTAGTTAATATTACTACTGTTTATATTTTTAATTTAGCTGGGAGAATGATGAATGGATGTGCTGTTGGAGTGGCCTCATCACTCCCTGTATATGGCTACTAACATTGTCCATTTATTGATGGGAAAATAGTTAGTGGGTTTATAAACGAAGTTGGTGACTCTCCAGCAGGCCAGACGCTCACTTATCTTGAATGAGTAGTTCTGGTGCTGGAATCTGGTGCTGGAATCTGATACTGGAATCTGATAGCCCCGCCTCTCCGTGCTTGGGGGCAAATATCCGGAGTTTGGTGGCCCCACCTCTCCGTGCTTGGGGGCAAATATCAAGAGTCTGGTGGCCCCACCTCTCCGTGCTTGGGGCAAATAAAGGCTGCTCTGCCAAAATATTATACTGCACGGTCTCTTCTTGTATTATTCAACACCTCATTTGACACCACATTGGTGCCAAATAAAAAACCCACAGTTCTGAAATAAAAGTATTGGTCATGGGTCAGAACTCTACCTCCTGAGCCACTACTACACTCAACATCATACAACCACACCACATAGACAGGGTCAGATCTCTCTGACCATACAGCACACCTACCAAGTTGGTTTCATATAGGATAAGTTCCCCCAGACTACATATTCTGAAATATGTTTATTCGCTTCTTGCCATAGAATAGGATAGGTGATATGTTTCACTGATCTCAACCTTTGATAACCCTTTCATAATCCTTGCTGGAGTTTATGTATTGGGTTTGTCTCTAGACCCTGAACTAGGGCGGGGGGTCTAGAACGAATCCTTACTTGTTGTAAGGGCTAGATTTTGATATGGCAGTATCAAATCACTCGAAATATTAAACAAATATTAAAATGTACAAAGAAATACTTTGTCTTACCAGAATTATGAATATAGAACACAGTAGATGCTAGCAAAACTCAGCTGAGCTGCTGGCTTTATTATGGCGTCCCTCTAAATATTTCAATTAGCTTGGGGAAATATCACCACTAAATAATTCACTGTGTCTACTAGGACAAATTATAACGAATGGCAAAAATGCGCGTCTGAGCGCCGATAATATATTCATCTATGGCCAATCAGTGCCTTTTTTTCTTTTCAAATTCAAACATCCAACCAAAAAGTCATACCTCAGTCATACCTCAGTCAAGATGCCTTATTGTCTGTTGGTCCGTCTGTCTCTACTTGCGTTTTCACAAAAAAACACACTTGTTTTTTGAACCAACTCTGCCTTCCCCTACACAATTTTGCCTTTAAAGTTATTTTTAGCCACAATTATCCACCCCATCCCGTCTCTTTCATTCTAACTAGATTTTAGCACTTGAGTCTTCAAGGCCACAATTTTTTGAAAATTAGTGACATTATTGTTCCAATGCAGTCGCTCGTTGATATGAACAACACAGTCTTTTGTCAATATCTTTCTTATTATCTATCCGTCTGTATAAATGAAAGCATATTATTTCACTGCTCAAGATGGGCCATCCGGCCAGCTAGGTTTTATATTCCTAACATTATTATTAAGAAAAGTTACTTTTCAAGGTTATTTATTTTTTTTCGAAATATTCTGTAAGGCGTTTGCCGCTGAATTCAAATAAACGGACTAAGTTATCGCAAAAGGGTCCAAGAAATGACTGTTGCGTATAATAGCTAAGTCCCTTTTGTCGATTTCTTTACCTTGTGTCAACTTGGGAACGTGAATTTTTTCCTCCTTTCCCCACCAATTGCGTTTTTTTAGCCTTGCTAGTTTCAAGCACATGTTCAGTCATATTTTTCCTTCTTTTGATCTCCGTTCTCAACCCGTTCCGAGGGTAAAGTTTTGCTTTCACGTCTAGCAAATTAATTTCCATGGCGGGTGATGACCCGCGGCCTGGGCGATCATGTACTCGAGCAACTTACGCATCATTTTTATCCCTACTTTTTATCATTGGAGATATTTTAACGTTGTATCATGGTTAATTTATGACAGAGAAGTCGTCGACATGGATGCCGAGTCTCTGACAAGTGACATTTTTCAACAGTAACAAGTTACAACTAACATTTTATATTTAATTTGAGGAACATTTTGTTAATGTAACTAAAGGAAGTATATTACTGTTAAAATATCTCATTTTCAAGAGTTCATATATTGGGGTGTTATTAAAATCATTTTTATTTAATTGTGAATTTTTGGTAATTTTAAAAAAAAAAATGAAGAAATACATAAAAATTGGTAGCACACAGATTATTTGTGCTAAAGATGCACATAAAAGATTATGTAAGCATCGTCTATCCCGTGTATTTGAGGCATAAAATATTCTGGGTATTTCTGGGTTTTTTTTAGAAGAGCATCTGGGTTTATCTCTAGAACTTGAGTGGCAACACTGCTTATAAGTCACTGACGAAAAGTTAGTTCCTTGCACACGGCTACACAGTTCTCATCAGTTGAGGTGGTCCAGGCGCATTTTTACTGTTGACGCACGTTCCTGAAGCAGGGGTTCGTAACATGTGTTAGAGAGCCCGTGTGCATAACCTCAGATTAAGAATGTAAAATTTTTAATTGTGTACATTTTTCTAAGAAGGGGTCCGTAACGTTCACTGGACAAAGGCGTCCAAAGCATCAGTTTCAGAAGGCTTTGACCTAGAGACAGCAACGAGTTAAATGTAAGCCGATTTCTTTTACTTTAGTGCTTCCTTGCGTCGGTGGGTGGGGGGATTAATTCCACCGCATGCAAACAGTGCCAAGGAGAATTAATGCGTGACTTGGTTTAACAAAGCCGGTGGCAGATGTGGAAGAACAGAGCGATCGGCATGGGGTCGCTGGAGCATCTGTTACTTGTCCAGCATCACGTCAGCAGATTTATTCTGGCCCGTGGAGATGAAGTAGTTCCGTGACTAAGTCAGAAAGCGTCTTACCAAATATCTTTCATAAGTATCTCACGTGGCCTGTATAATGGGATACCGTCTCCTACAAGCTTCGTGAAATTTCTCGGTTCGTGTTTGTTGTTTTTATTATAATACCGAGTTGTTTATACACTGTAATAAATTATAATATGTAAGATGCATAATTGTGGTTGGTCAGATTTCTTTCAGACCTAGTGTCCAGATATTTTAATTTACTGATGCTTCGTGGACTCCGTGCACACCTTGGTTCAAGTATTTATTCAGTCATGCACCATGTTATTTATGATTTTGTCTCCCTATTTATTGTTCGTCGTCTGTTTCAAGTAGCGCACTTCACAAGCTTATGGAGAACTTGATCAAACCAATATTGTACGTCTGCTGCAAATTTTTATTGCCGCTTCCAAAAAAAAAAAAAAAAAAAAAAATGGAAGAATTAACAGTAACTGAACAACACATAAACTTGATAGTTATAGCGCCAGAACAGAGCATAGAAACACGTCAGCCTTAAATGTTGAAATGTTACAACAGTAGTTATGGTCATAACAAAAATCTTGTTGCCTTACTTTCAGTTGCAAGGGTTACTCTCAATTGTGTGCACATATATGTCTGTGTACGTTAAAAAAATATATTCGCGTTCAAGTGTACACACACACACACGCACGCACGCACACGAAATAGTAAGTTTTAGAAATGGGGTGAAATATAAAGATGCTTGGAATATCGCATATGGTTTGTATAATCATTGAGCAGATAAGTTACAGAGCTGAAAGTGCATTACGGACCCAATAGAGACCTTCTGACAACAATAATGTGACGGAAGCTGAAATGGCATGGCCATTATATTAGGATCACACAGGTTTCAAAATATTTTCTTTCATGGCACAATACCAGGCAACAGTGGAAGGGCATGCAAGAAAATTAAATTGATTGACAACGTAAATGAATGGTTACTTCTACTTGTCTCGGAGTTTGCGTACTTTACAATCAGTGGACGAACGTGGCAACTCATAGTCAAGTCAAAGAAGAATAGTACACGTGTTGCTACATTAGCGTCTGCAACATCGCACCCGTAGTAGGATAGGTTTGAGAACTAACATGTTGCTACCTAGTGATAAACAATGTGTGTAATACCTAATAAAAACTCTAATCATGTTTTTGAAAAGTTTTTAGGGCCTCTACAGATTTAAAGAGCTCACTTTATTTGCCCCATAATTAGCTTATTTGTGAGTGTCACCCTGACCTAGTAATATGCCGGGAATCATGCTTATTATAACTGTATTATATATCGAGCCTGTTGCCATCTAATTTGCTTGTCTTCGAGTTAAAATCAATAAGAGGTGGATATCAGAGTTAAACGTTGAGGACTAACGTGTCTTTATTATCCTCTTACCAAAGATACAACAGATTTTATTATGCTTTCAACACCACCGTCTGGATTGTCTGTTGGTATGGTATGTTCATTAACCAATTGGATTTATGCTTTCATACTAGATGTAATACTGCTAAGATTATAGTGCTTGCCTAGTCCTCTGTCATCTCCTCCGCGGGCTCGTAAACGCATGCTGTAACTTTATCTATTTATTGTCGCAGAGGATCTTCTTTTGGGTCGTTCCTCGGTCAGACATTCCGTAGTTACTTTATGCGGTCGTGCTAATGCCCACTGTTTTCGAAGAACTGTCTTTGTCGTTTAGTCACGGTTTATTTCTAACGAGTGGCTACAACATATCCCTTTATACGAATTATTTATTTATTGTTTACAGTCCTCGGTCATCTCTCTTTATTTCATTGTTGGTACTATACAAACCTACCAACTATTGTTTATTGGTCTCATTCTTCTGTATTTACTAGACACAGTATTACCGTCTTATTTTGTGTTATCTGGTCTATACTGTGAATAGGAAAGCTTTATGAGTGATTCCGTCTATAATTAGTCTGCGTCGTTCCCTCGTTCCGATATTCCATATTTACGTTGGGCGGTCGTGTTAATGTCCACTATGCACGAAACACTATTTTTCTGGTGCCTAGTTGGCGGTGGTGCCGTTCGAATGCGAGTCCCCGGTAAGCCTATCACTTCTGTTGTTTTTCGGTTATCAAGTTTTCTACTTCTTTATTTCTTATGAGTGTCTCCAACATACCCTTTATGTGTTTTATTTATTTCATGTTTTCAGGCCCGGGTTTCCCGTTTTATTTCAGTGACTTACGGTTAGTTTTCATTAAATGTGGGTTCAAATTCAGTAGATATAAAATGTCCAACACAACGCATAACAGTTAGAAGTCAACGAATGAGTGCAGCTTACTCACTGGTAAAGTTTCCACAATTTATTGAACACTTGAGACATTACTCCACATCATGTAAAATTCAAGCACATGATAATTCATAGGCCGTACATGCTTAGCCATTATGACGCATGAGAAATATGCAATCTGTCTTCTGAGTCCGAATGTCCGTAATATATAATTCGACGAGATTGTCAAAAGTGAGTAAAATGTTCACCGTACTTATCCTCAATACACACTTGAATCAATGGCATGCAGATTATCAATCATTCTCAAAGAAGCATGAAGATTATCGGACATCCAACACATAAGTAGGAGCTCACAGGCATATACGTCCATCCACACTGACGAACACCATCCAAAGAGACCGAATAGTGACCGTTACTTCTGATCATGCATAAGTGCAGACGTCACATATTGTTTTACCCTGACGCCATAATTAAATTCATGGGTGCTGTTTCAATAGCGATGCGTTTTAGTGCCTGCTTCATTTGCGCACAGCGATGCCTCCACTAGTGAACGCAAACCTGTGTACAAATGGAAGCGTAACAGTGACATATAGAGAGTGTAGTTCCCGAAAATCTGTGATCAGGTATACAAAGATATGCTTTTAGAGGCAACTGACGTGAGGTTATGCATGTCGCTGACAAACTTCGCGTGCAAAAAACAAAGTGCTTGAGAAACCGGCACTGCAAGAGCACATGCTATTTTTTTTTTAGCAAGGTGGTAACCTGTGGTGGTGATCCTATGCTCCTTGAGGTGAGAAAGAAGATTATATATGTAAGTGTGTGTGTGTTGACGGCCTCCAATAATGTGACCTTTTATTACTGGGCTGCTTTACAAATGTTTTGGAGTTGAATTTTAGGCTTTCACACCCTACAGTTTTATTCCCCATCGTTGCATCATTTGATCTGAGTAAGAACCAATATTGTCAAAGACGTTGTCATCTTGTACTGGAAAGCCCATATTCCTGATAAGAAAACCGATGGATATGGCATAGTCTGCTTACTGTATCGTTGTATCAGCGTTTCTGTGCCATGCAGTCATCAATTATAGTAATGGCAGGTGGGATGGGAACAATACGCGGAAGTTTCCCACGCTCATAGAAAGAAAACTGCGTTGGCATATGTTTGACGGATGGTTGAGATTAGTTGCTGTATTTTCAGGCTTGATGTCTTTGATGTGTCTTTTACTTTATGTTTGCTTTTATTACTGTTATTGGGGTAGTGAGTAACGTTCCAGTAACTCTGTCAGAATACATAGCCACGGAAGTAGAGAAAGCTTAGATCACGCAACTAGCATTAATGCCCAAAGCTATGACATTAACTGACAATCAGAAGTTTGTAGAACCTTCTAATATTAGTTTCCCAAAAGTGACGTTGATAAGAATAGTCTGTGACAGATTTGATGGCATTGCATATGAACCATCGTGACCGTCATAATATGCGACTAATGTGAACTGTGTATGAGGCTGGAAACTTCATCATGTAAACGAGTTTGTTTTACTGTCAAACTATTTGCTTTACAAACTGTGACGATACGGTTGTGCGATCTCAAGTCCACTCCGGCAGGATTGCATTACAGTCCCGTGCTAGTTATATTTTCTTATTTTTCTCTCCCCTGTCATTATTAGGTGGCATATTTTATGCACCATTATTTTACTCTCTATGCTGAATTTTGTAGGGGAAAGTCTCTAACACTCCACTCCCCTACGGAAGTATTTGCTATGGGACTGTCTTTATCTTGTTTACCACTCCTCAGACTAATTTACGTTCCGCCAGGTGAACTGGGGTATTATCGTAACAACACCCAGTCATTATCACCGGTCAGCGAGCGAGATTCTTATCATGAAAAGACGGTCTCGCCCGATCTACATCTATAGAAGTCAATATTGTCTGTCTGAGATAGCCGTCTGAGGTGGGTCGATTACACAGGTGGTAGATGCGTTTATCGTTTCACGGGACCATCTCTGTGTGTGATTATCACGATAATCTGTCTGGAGACAATATTGGCGATAGATAGCATCTGGACATCAAATGAGTTCACGGATGGTGTTTATGAGTTGTGCACAAGATGCCGGCGGAAGTCTGACGCAATTATATGTCATCACTGTAAGAGGTCACGCGTGGATATTAAATTTAATACTTTGAAACACGTGAGGGTATTTTGCGAATTGGAAAAAAGCCCCTACCCACGTAGTGCAGAACGAGATTCGATTGGATTGATTCATTTTGAGGAGCTGAAATATATACTGAAGCACATTAAAAACGCACCACCTGTTTAATCCAGGAACAGAGTGTGAAATGTAAATATAAGTGTTTACAAGTTTACATATTTGGAATCTTTATTCATTTTCCTATGAATCCATGCTGGTCATTAATTTGTACATTTGATTGTTATGAAATTCATTGCATTCTGTGCAGGCAAGGAAGAAAACCAAAAATGCAACCAATAAAAAAATTCATTCACACTATCCTCAGTATCTGGTATGTCCACCGTGTGCTTGCAAACAAGCTTGGCAGCGGCTCCGCATGGAACGCACAAGTCTCTGAAGGAAATTCCGGGGAATCAAGTCCCATTCACGTGTAAGAGCAGCTTCGAGCTGTCGCAGATTAGCTGGAGAACCTTGCCTGTAGACTCTGCGTCCAAGCTCGTCCCACAGATGTTCTATAGGGGACATGTCTGGTGATAGGGCAGGCCAATCAATCGTCACAATGTTCTGCTGCTGTAGATATTGCTGCGTAATGCATGCGGTGTGCGCACGTGCGTTATCCTGCTGGACATTGGACTTATAAATTCCACAACTATAAGTAACAGATCGAGTATTGGGCAACTTTGGAATTCACAAGTAAACCCGCATTTTTAATACAAGACTGGAAACTTAAAGGGACCAGTACTTCAATTAACAAGACTGGAGTCCTAGGAATTTGATCACAAGTCATAGATGAATTTAACAAAAGTTCTTCCAGGTCCAGGTGATTTCACAGAACATCCGCCGTCAGAGGAATTACATCTAATTTTCCAGACCACGTCAATAAGGAATTAAACAAAAGTTTTCCCAGGCCAGTGATTTTGCAGAACACCCGCCGTCAGAGGAATTAACTCTAATTTCCAGACCTAAGTGATTTCGAAGCTTCTAATACAGAGCTGTGTCCAGTCTAATCTGTGCAAGGAGATTGGTTATTCTCAAAATTTTGGGGTAAGTGTGGACAATTTATTTACTAATGTAAATTCTACAGGTTTCTTTCTAAGGGGTTATATACAAGGCTGGCAACCTCAACATATGAAAATAGTACATACATGAACCACTACTGCAAGAGCTGGTGATTGTTTCTGACTAGTCGTGCGGGAAACCCGACAGCAGAGCGACCCCATACTCCGACGGGAGTAGTGATGAGTAATGAGTGATGATTACATCACATGTGCCTAAGGTGTAACATATTATCTTGTGAGATTTAGGTACTTTTTAAAATTGTAATTCAGGCAAATCATTATTCACGCACTCCAGACGCAATTTCCTAGTTAACTTTCAGAAGGATATTGGTGAAATTTCATCAAATGCCCTGAGTTACACTGTGTGCTCGGGAATTTAATTCTTTTGAGAGGTTAACATTGGTGGGTAGAGCGCATGACAATGGGCCTGTGTTGGATTCGTTTCTAACGTTCAAGAGTGTTATTTACGCGAATGGTTTTGATAGAACGAAAATGTCATAAATGTTCTTCAACACGAACACCAACAAGTAGTGATGAACTGGTTATTGACTGGCAGCACACAAGGCTGTGATGATTGTACATATATTTTATTGAACGTGACATATACGACGTTGAACAAGACGGTCATATTTACAGTTGCAAAAAGGTCATTACATCAAAATGTTGATCATTGACTTTTCAAGTTTATGAAGATCCTCTACAATTAAGTCCTCTCATTCAAGTGACTAAAGATCGATCACTTCCTTTGCCATAGCATATGTATTGTAGTAACGTCCGTTGACCTTCTCTCAAGGACGTATCCTATGACCAACGGATTAATTCTCACTGAGTAATATTTCTTGTCATACTCGCACTAATTCCAGACTTCCTTCATACAATATTTAGGTAGCATAGATATATAACAATCCAAACAAAGTCATCCACAACAATACGACCAGGTTAGAGTTCTGTATTGACCAACCTCTCTGTATCCATGCCACGACTTTGGCATTTACGAAAATACGGCATATAAACATAAGAAGTATGCAAATCAATTAACTTTGTTTCTTCGTAGGAATCCTCCCCTCTACGGTAATTCAAAAGGGCTAACGACTCCGTCTGTCCATTCTAGGAAGGACATACTGTGATGACTTCCCGCTAGATCAGAACTATGAGCGGCCTTATACATTAATTTACTCAATAAACATTCAATGACATGGGGCGACACTTACATGATACTTCTACTCTTGGCTGCATCATGAACCAGTAGAGATCATACAAAAGTAATGGCTTCTTCCAAACTTGCCAATAAAATATTCCAAGAAATATACCTCGGACATAAACACAGTCCGTACTGCCCCGAACTCACATGACGTCACTCTTTCAAACTAGGTTACATGTGCGTCCAAAGCAACTCACACTGCATTGTGCACGTCAGTGCGTGAATCAATCGAACGCACAAATAATAAAATATATAAAACTGGTGCGTACATTTGGCAGGACCGAAGACTACCCCCTTAGGTAATAAATGTACGTAACAGCTCCCTTATTACCTCCCCTTAAAAAAATTAATTCTATTAATTTTTTTTTGAACTTAATACCCGAGAGAGGTGAGTCAAAACTACAACAAGATATATTAAATGCATAAAGTTATACCATATTAAGAAAAGAATATTAAACGAAATGAATATAACTAAATGATAGTATGCATTAAAGCACACATCCACAAACGACCTACTTTGGAACGATGTGGTAAAACAAGTTTGAAAATGAAAAATGAAAAAACCATTAAAAAAATGATAATAAAATTCAACTAAGTTTTCAAAAAAAAAAAATTTGAAACATATGATTTCAAAAATGAAAATGAACAGCAACACTGATGATAATCAATGACAAGAGAATCAATAAAACAGAAAAATTGAAAATACAATGTGCAAAAATGAAGCAATGCAAAATTAAACACTTTAAGAATCAACACACTTAATGTTTTCTAACACTAGTACGGTTGACTAGTGATCTAACAGTGAGATATCATAACTAAGACCCGTGAATGCAGGCATTACGTGACAACTAAGAAAGTTAGTATGTGTGTGATCCATAATCAATTAAATAGATTAAGTTGAATTAATCTAATTTATATATTCCTTAATTACTAACAAATAACTAGTTAACAATATATTCTAAGTAATTGCAATATCACTATCAATATGTCACTGTTCCGTTACAACTAGTTAGTAATCGACGAGATAATGTTCTCAATGTTCCATACACGATATAATATATTCTCTAACACGTTATGTAGTGTAATATGTTCCATAGGAATAACAAATGTATATTTGTCGCTCTTAACAATGTTGCCATATTAATAAAAAGTTACTGTAGTACCAATGTTCCCGTTCTAATAAAACGTTAATATAGTATCAATAACAATGTACAAAGTTATTCATGTTATCGGTGAGGATGTTCCAACATCTGGAAGTGGTTTAGTTTCGACACGTTCACTTGGGCATCTTGATAGACAGTCTGCGAACACATTCTGCACTCCAGGAATAGCTCGTATCTCAAAATGGAACGGTTGAAGCGCTATAGCGTAACGCGCTGACTTTGATGACTTAACGTTCCCTGTATTCAGTGCGGTAAGAGCTTTCTGGTCAGACTCCACCACAAAGTGTGATCCGAGGAGATAACGATCCAGTTTAGTGATTGCCCAGACAAGAGCAAGGAGCTCTTTATCCAGAACGGAATATTTCGTCTCGCTCGGCGTGAGCTTTCTGGATACGTACATAACCGGAAATAAGGTGCCGTTATATTCCTGCATCAAAACTGCAGCAATAGCGTAAGAACTTGCATCACTGCGGAGAATGAAGGTGAGATCTTTGTTAGGCAACCTTAAAAAAGGTGCATTTGAAAAAAATTGTTTTATATAGTCTAACGCCGTTTGGTGATCCTGCGACCACTTTATTACATTAGATGTGCCTTTCTTCAGTAGAGAAGAAAAAGGTGCAGTTATAGTAGACAAATGAGGGATGAATTTTGAATAGAACTGTATTAGTCCTAAAAGCGACCTAACTTGTTTTTTTGTCTTAGGTGCTGAGATGTTTAAAATTTTAGAGACGTTACTGTCTTCTGTATACATGAAACCATGACCTATGCGGTGACCCAGAAATGAGATGTCATGAAAACCGACAAAAGCCTTTGAAGGTTTCGCTGTTAAGTTATAATCCCGTAAGGTAGAAAGTAAAGATTTTAAACCCTGAATATGTTCATCCCAAGAGTCACTGAAAAGACAGATGTCATCTATATAAGTAATGACATCGGGACGATGAGACAATATGCGGCGCATCATGCGTACAAAGGTAGCTGGCGCATTCATTAACCCGAATGGCATAAAATTCCATTGAAAAAGACCCCGTGGTGTCGAGAAAGCGGTGAATGGCTTTGCTTTAGGAGTGAGTGGCACTTGCCAATATCCCTTTGAAAGGTCAAATTTCGAAAAGAATGTAGCATGAGATAATCTCTCCAATAAGTCATCTAAAAGAGGTAATGGTTCCGCATCGAATTTTGTAACTTTGTTTAATTTCCTGTAATCTACGCAAAGACGTATATTGTTGTCTTTCTTCCTAATGATTACCATAGAAGAAGAATATGGTGATGAAGATGGTTCAATTATATTTAATTGGAGCATCTCATCCAATTCCTTATCAACCTTATCACGAAAGTGTAAAGGAATAGGATATGGGCGAACTCGAATAGGCGTATCGTCAGTCAGAATAATGTCATGTTGGATGACTGACGTATGACCTGGGATGTCAGTGAGGACATCCTCATACGAGTGTAGAATATTAGAGACTTGCTGACGTTGATCAGCCGAAAGAGTAGATGAGATTGTAACATCATTCCATTTCTCAGTGGAATGGAGTGGTACAACTGGTATTGGTAGTTGTACATCATCGAAAGAAGATTCCTCTTCTTGGATGACTGACAAACTAGAATAGTGTTGAATAGGAGGTGTAGGATCGTCAGTTGCCTGAAACACTGACTGTAGATAATCAGGACGTGAGTAATACTCCTTCAACATGTTAATGTGGAAGGTTTTATGTTTACCATTAACATCAACGATGTAGTCGACATCGGATATTCTTGAGATGATCCTGAAAGGACCTCTCCAGGTAATTAAAAGACGATTGTTATGCGCAGGGAGTAAGACAAAAGCTTCATCACCAGGTATGAGCTGGCGAAGACGTCTATACTTGTTTGCAAATAGACGAGCTTTTTCTTTGGCTTGTTCAGATGATGCAGTAGCTAGTCTACAAGCATCTATGATTCTCTTTCTCAGAGAGATCACATACTCATAAGAGGATTGAGTTTCCTCTTCAATATTCTCGTCAACCAATAAGTCGTGGATTAACGACATCGGACCGCGTGGTTGCATGCCAAAAACAAGCTGGAATGGAGAAAACCCCGTGGCTTGATTTTGTACTTCGCGATACGCAAAGAGACAAGCGGGTAGGACCCGATCCCAGTCTTGGGGATGGTCTTGAGTCATCTTACCCAACAACTGCTTGAGTGTCCTATTGAGACGCTCAATTAACCCATTTGACATCGGATGATAAATAGAACTAAGAGATCTGTCTATACCTAATGTCTTCATAACTTGAGACATGGATTCAGAAATGAACTGAACCCCATGATCCGACAAGATTTTCCGTGGAAAACCAATGCGTGAAAAGATTAACATCAATGCCTCTGCTACACTGGCAGATGAAGTGTTCTTGAGAGGGATGGCCTCAGGCCAACGAGTGCACATATCAATGCACGTAAGGATATGCGTATGCCCTCTAGCAGATGGAAGCATCGGACCAATAATGTCAATGGCCATTTTATCAAATGGTCTAATCGGGATGTCCGCAGCTTGAATAGGAGCCGCATGAAATGGACCCCGTACCTTAACTTCCTGACATATCAAACAGGACCGACAATAGAGAGTGATGTCCCTATGGACGCCTGGCCAGTAGAATGCCGAAAGCACTCTGGATTTGGTACGCGAAAAACCCATATGGCCCGCACATTGCGAGTCATGCGCATGTCGTAATATACGAGATCTCATAGAGGATGGGACTAAGATCTGATAACATAAGGATGAATCCTTTTCCCGTATTACTCTAACCAAAATCCCATTTTTAAGTATAAAGTCATGTCTAGATTTTGCAAGTTTGTTGCTTGTATTCTTTTTGTTAACATACTGAAAAAATTTTTTTAATGAATCATCATTCTTTTGCAATGTTGCAAACAACTCCCGTGAAATAGGAGCATCATCATCACAAGTGGTATGAACTGTAGGTTCAATAGGTGTATCATGCGACATATTAGTAGCTTGCGCTCTAGTCACTACTGCATTTGCAGTTTGAATATGTCGCTCTTCCCATTCAGCAATTTGCTGTGGTGTACACTCTTTAATACCATGTATGCGACCAAGTATTAAATCACAAATTGGATTCGGAAGGAGACATGCTTGGATCTTTCCTGAAAAAAATGGTGTATTAAGATCAATAATAGCAGTGGGAAATGTTTCGACGGTGCCACCAAAAGTCACACACTTGACAACCCTGCCCGTGGCACAACTTGGGTTGATCAGCGAAGTCCGGACGCCCACAGTGCTACAACCTGAGTCAAATAGGAGAGAGCATGAAATATTGTTGACAAATCCCTTGTTAAACTTAAGAGAGCCCTGTCCCTGGTGTACTGACGCAGCAGTGGCCGTACAGACTGCAGGTAGACTAGGCAAGGTATGTCCGCAACGCAGCGTCGTGATCGCCTTAGGCTGGAAAAGAGTCGAGCATTCTGGACAGTCTTTCACCTGGGTACAATCAAGAGAACAAGACATAGCATTGTGAGTTTCAGCTACTTTACCCTGTTCAATGTTAGCCTGTGTATCAATTAAAGAGACATTAGAATGTCTAACCGTATTACTTGACGATCTATCTCTGCGACGCGATCGATTTTGATTATTGTCATTAAAATTGCCAAAATTGTCGTTTCTGCTAGAGTTAAAATTTGGATGAGTCCGATAGTTTGTATAATTAAAGTTATGCTGTTCTTTAAAATTTTTATTCCAAGAACCTTGTCTGTTTTGCGGACCCTGAGATTTTGATCTCCAGTTTTGTTTATTATAATGTTCTTGATTATTTTTAAAATTATTGTTACCAAAATCTCGCGATCTGTGAGCTTGGTTCCAAGAAACATTAAATGGAGCAGATTGTTGAAATTGCTTCCCTTTGTAAAAGTTATCATTGTTAAAATTGTAATTATTTCCCTTATTGACATACCTGTCAGCACTAAAGGAACGATTTCGTGAAAAATTGTTTTGTTGTGCTGCAAAAGCAACAGGCAATTCATTCTTAATCTGTGCGTTACTTAGATCCATGTTTGGGTGAGCAGTACAAAAATTTTTTGCATGTTCTTCTAAGCCTTTCATAGATAAAGGTTTCCTTTCGTGTAAAAATGCGAGAAATGTAGGATTTACAGACGAAAGTACCTTATCGCGCATCAGTAAATCGAAGAGACCTTCATATGATTTTTCAATTTTGGATAATTCGATCCATCTTTCTAATGTTAGTCGTATCTGTGACAGAAAATCACTAAAATTTCTGCCAGATTGAGGTAGTAATGTATGAAATCTTAAACGATATTCGTCTTCTGTCATTTGGAATTTTTGCAGAAGTGCTGCTCTAAGAGCATTATAGTCATTTTTCTCACCAATGCTGGTGGTATGATAAACTGCCAAAGCATCCCCAGTAAGTAACCTGGATAAATATGTGCAATACAGTGTTTTATCCACGTTGTAAGACCTACAAGTGGCCTCAAATCTATCTAGGAAAAATATTACGTCATCCGACGGGGGATTAAATTTAGGTAATTTAAGGTTAATTTCCTTAAAATAATCATGTCTGGATGGAGTTTGGCTTTCAAAAGTTCTCTGAGAATTAGCTTCCTGAGTAAACCTAATTCTCTCATATTCTGACTCTGCTAATTTCAGTTCATGCTGTCGTTTTTTTTTCATTCTCTTCCATCTCAAGCTGAAGTCGTTTTACATTTTGTTCAGCTATTAATCTCCTCTCTTCCATTTCTTTTTGTTTATTTTCCATTTCTTTTTCAGCCTCCTTTTGCTTATGTTCTGCCTCTCGCTGAAATCGTTTCTCTTCTAATTCAGAGGCTAATCTCATTTTTTTCTCTTCTTCCTCAGCTATAAATTTCCTCTTCTTTTCATGTTCCTCAGCATCAATCCGTTTTTGATCTGCCTCAAATTTCATCTTCTTCTCTTGTTCCTCAGCCTCAAATTTCATCTTCTTCTCTTGTTCCTCAGCCTCAAATTTCATCTTCTTCTCTTGTTCCTCAGCCTCAATCCGTTTTTGATCTGCCTCAAATTTCAAATTTTCCAATCTTAACTTTTCAGCTTCCAATCTTTGAGCTTCCAACCTTTGAGATTCTTTATATTCCGACATAGCGAATTGTCGTACCTCTTCAGCAGGTATTTGCAAAGCTTTTGCTTGCTTAATGAAATAATCGAGTGAATACATTATTCTATATAAGTAGTCACAGTACTCTAGATATTTAAAATGATAATTAATCAATATAAATTAGTTAACCTTGTTACTATAACAAGTGTTCTTCGTTCCTGTCCTAGAACGGTATCTTGTTATCATATAGTTATGAAATATGTTAATAATCAATACAGTTATTTATGTAATGAAATGTCATGAAAGTAATAACGTGACAAACAATAGAAACAATACCGACAAGACACGATAATCAAAGACGATAGAAAACAGTCGCAGAAATCCAATAAAAATAAAAATGTGAAACTAAAAATAGAATGTCGTAAAGAGTTACGATGATAACTGCGATCAAATAATCAACAAGACAATAGACAACACAGTGTAAAAACATAGGTTTTGTAAAAAACTGAACGACAGGAAAGGTGAGATGGACGCAAAATACAAACAAAATTCATCATAAAACTAAATTACGAATAAAAATAAATACGAAAACAACAATTAAAACTTGACACTACAGCTAAACAGTCAGGTGTCACAGACCACCAGACACAGTGGACCTAGAATCCTTCTACGCTCACGCGTAGGAACATTCCACTGAGGGAAGTCTGCAAAACAATTCCTAAAGAACAGTCACGAAGGCCCTGGTGTGAAACTGGGATGTATCCTCCGTGAGTCTCCAAACCCTACCTCCCACAAAGAATACACAACATATAACACATAACACGGAAAATATAAAGGTGGACATAAACAATTAAGGCACAGCTAATAATAATAAAATGTATAACGGATACAAGTTATACTTAGCTCGCGTGTGCCGGGAAAAAACAAGGTGCCTCGTCTCCGTGGATGTACGTCAGAGGATACAATACTTCGCTCTGCGTATATAAAACCAGCTCGCACGTAATACTGACGAAGAGGTGAGCAAGGCAGTCAGTCACTGTAGAACTTGACGTGGAGGTTGATTGATGATCTTGAGCATTTGAGTTGATTTTGATTCATTATCACGCTAGGATCCAAATTGAGATGATGTCGCCTTGAAAGTACAAATTCTTCTTTTCAAACGATAATTTGGATGGGTACGTTCCTTTGAAATTACTTCCAGACCACACTGGCATACCAATTACTGTTGGATTCGTTTCTAACGTTCAAGAGTGTTATTTACGCGAATGGTTTTGATAGAACGAAAATGTCATAAATGTTCTTCAACACGAACACCAACAAGTAGTGATGAACTGGTTATTGACTGGCAGCACACAAGGCTGTGATGATTGTACATATATTTTATTGAACGTGACATATACGACGTTGAACAAGACGGTCATATTTACAGTTGCAAAAAAGGTCATTACATCAAAATGTTGATCATTGACTTTTCAAGTTTATGAAGATCCTCTACAATTAAGTCCTCTCATTCAAGTGACTAAAGATCGATCACTTCCTTTGCCATAGCATATGTATTGTAGTAACGTCCGTTGACCTTCTCTCAAGGACGTATCCTATGACCAACGGATTAATTCTCACTGAGTAATATTTCTTGTCATACTCGCACTAATTCCAGACTTCCTTCATACAATATTTAGGTAGCATAGATATATAACAATCCAAACAAAGTCATCCACAACAATACGACCAGGTTAGAGTTCTGTATTGACCAACCTCTCTGTATCCATGCCACGACTTTGGCATTTACGAAAATACGGCATATAAACATAAGAAGTATGCAAATCAATTAACTTTGTTTCTTCGTAGGAATCCTCCCCTCTACGGTAATTCAAAAGGGCTAACGAATCCGTCTGTCCATTCTAGGAAGGACATACTGTGATGACTTCCCGCTAGATCAGAACTATGAGCGGCCTTATACATTAATTTACTCAATAAACATTCAATGACATGGGGCGACACTTACATGATACTTCTACTCTTGGCTGCATCATGAACCAGTAGAGATCATACAAAAGTAATGGCTTCTTCCAAACTTGCCAATAAAATATTCCAAGAAATATACCTCGGACATAAACACAGTCCGTACTGCCCCGAACTCACATGACGTCACTCTCCTTCAAACTAGGTTACACGTGCGTCCAAAGCAACTCACACTGCATTGTGCACGTCAGTGCGTGAATCAATCGAACGCACAAATAATAAAATATATAAAACTGGTGCGTACATTTGGCAGGACCGAAGACTACCCCCTTAGGTAATAAATGTACGTAACAGCCTGTTTGCGGCGAACAAATGTACTTAGCAGGCATTTGTTTCTTTCTATTTGTCTAAAGTTCGTGGTTACAAGCCATCAGACGATTTGTGGTATTCACGCCACTATTGTGAGGGAAAAGCATCCACCTTAACCGCCTACAGTGGAAGAGAGTGTGGAGAAGGCTTCCGTCATCACAGAATTGAAGAACCACAGCTGCAGGACTCATCTGGAGTTACGTTTTTTTTTTTTGTCACAGGCAACAGCAAAACACGGACATTGATAGCGCCACGATCCAACCTTTGTGAGGAAAAAAGTAATTTACCTTTCACCCCTATTTAATCCTTATTTTAACTTATTGAACTAATTGACTATTAAATTTGTTGTATGTTATTTTAAACTAAACAAATAATTGTTTATTCAGTCATTAGAAGTATGAAAGCAAACGTATGAGCAATACTATGTAATACTTATATATATATATATATATATATATATATATATATATATATATATATATATATATATATATATATATATATATATATATATATATATATATATATATATATACAAGGGAAGGTCAAAAAGTAATGCCTCCTATTTTTTTATGTATGTAAATACTGCATCGGTGTGCAATTTGTAAATTTAGCAGGATTCCCCAAACACTCTTCTGCACTGTATACCATTACCAACCTGTTTCAGTAACAGGTGGCACCACTGTAACAGTTTAAAAATGGCTGCCAAAGACGTTCGGTTAAAACAACGTTATGTCATAGAATTCCTCAATGCTGAAGGCGAGACCTCAATTAGCATCCACGAACGTTTGAAGAATGTTTATGGAGATTCAACAGTGGATGTTAGCACTGTCCGACGTTGGGTACATCGTTGTGACGAAGCTGAAGTAGGTCAATCCTCAATTGCTGACGCAAAGCGGACTGGCCGTCCGTCTACCGCAGTGACTCCACACAACATTCATCGAGTTGATGGCATCATTCGTGGTGACCGTCGGGTAACACTGGATGAACTTTCTTCCATGTTGTCCATTAGTAAAGGCAGTGTCCAGAACATCATTAAAGACCTGGGTTATTCAAAAGTTTGTGCACGGTGGGTACCCAGAATGTTGACAGACAGACATAAAGAAACAAGGAAAACCATAGCCATCAACCTCCTGCACCGTTACGAAACTGAAGGAGTAGAGTTTTTATCGAATATTGTGACAGGTTATGAGACTTGGGTTCATTTTTTTGAACCAGAATCCAAGAGGCAGTCAATGGAATGGCATCACACAACATCGCCGACAAGAAAGAAGTTCAAAAGTTCACCATCTGTAGGGAAAGTTATGGCCTCCGTGTTTTGGGATGAGAAGGGTGTGATTCTTCTCGACTTCTTGGAACAGGGAAACACGGTGAATGCAGACCGTTACATTGAAACTTTGAAGAAGCTTAGAGGTCGTCTTCGGCGACTTTACCCATTGAAAGATCAGAGGCCTGTACTACTGTTGCACGATAATGCCACGCCACACACTGCTAAACGCACCATTGATGCGATTGCAGAATTTTGCTGGACATTATTGCCACATCCCCCTTACAGTCCCGATCTTGCACCATCTGACTTCCATCTGTTTGGACCACTGAAAGAATATCTTCGCGGACATCACTTTGAGGACACCTAGACCCTTAAACGCGCCGTACGCCAGTGGTTTAGGAAAAAGGACACACATTTTTACCGTGCGGGGATACATGCCCTTGTGAGAAGATGGACAAAAACTGTAACAAATAACGGAGACTACATTGAGAAATAAATTTTTGAAGTTCAGTCTTGGGGCTACATTTCAATGTGAATTTTATCTGTTTTCTTGCCTATTGAATGAAATTAAAAATTACGAGGCATTACTTTTTGACCTTCCCTCGTATATATATATATATATATATATATATATATATATATATATATATATATATATATATATATATATATATATATATATATATATATATATATGCAGAGAGAGAGAGAGAGAGAGAGAGAGAGAGCGAGCCATTACTTATAAGAGGGCATTCGTTGAATTACACCAACTGGGAGCTTAACGGGCTAAACCATTGCTTAAATCCTTCACAAAAGGCGACGGACCAGATATAATGCGTTAACAATTGTACAGCCCAATGCAACATTGTTCGTGACTTCTGCAAATATCTTGTGAACGCCAAGAGTAATCTTGCGCGCAGGTAGATACCTTGGAAGCGAATATTAGATACTCTTGAGTTTTGGTCACTGTTGGACCACTACTGCAAAGCAGGGGAGGCAATCCGTGACACAAACCACCACATCAGTAACACCTGAAGCACTTTGGCCACAGGCTTCACCAATTGAGTCAACATTACTGATCATATCATAACAGGCTTCTCCAATTGAGCCAGCATAACTAATCATATCATAACAGTTTTCTCCAGTTGAGCCAGCATAGCTGATCATATCATAACAAGCTTCTCCAGCTGAGACAGCTTAACTGATCATATCATAACAGACTTCTCCAACTGAGCCAGCTTAACTGATCATTTCATAACAGGCTTCTCCAACTGAGCCAGCTTAACTGATGATATCATAACAGTCTTCTCCGTCTGAGACAGCTTTACTGATCATATCATAACAGGCTTCTCCGTCTGAGCCAACTTAACTGATCATATCATAACAGGCTTCTCCAACTGAGCCAGCTTTACTGATCATATCATAACAGGCTTCTCTGTCTGAGCCAACTTAACTGATCATATCATAACAGGCTTCTCCAGTTGAGCCAGCATAACTGATCATATCATAACAGGCTTCTCCAATTGAGCCAGCTTAACTGACCATATCAAAACAGGCTTCTCCAATTGAGCCAGCTTAACTGATCATATCATAACAGGCTTCTCCAGTTGAGCCAGCTTAACTGATTATATCATAACAGGCTTCTGCAATTGAGCCATCTTAACTGATCATATCTCTTTCTTGAGGAGCGGAAAAGAAGAAGAACCAGATTACATACTGCACCAAAAACTATTTCTCATGTCGCTCTTTCCGCAGCATGATCTCTGTTACCGATTAATATTTATGTACTCAAGAATTTCTGACATATGTGCCGTTTCACAGCAAAGTTATGATATACTAAAAGAAAATCACGATTATTGATGTTGGTTGTACAGTTGTCATACTTTGTTGGTATCGGTGTTTGAAGTAGTATCTTTTCTTTGTGCTACTGATATATTAGTATACTCACCGACTTTAATTACGCATCATTAAATGAATCACTCACCAAGATGTCTGAGAATAAAATAATGGTAACATGTTTGATATCACTGAAAACAGTATCCATTGACCGACCGATTCCCGCAATCCGCGTAGCAGTGCATGCTGTGTAAAAAAAAAACTACAGTCACAAATGTAAGGTAGGGGTCAAATTGAAAAGTCACAAATGTCGTTGTTGTCATTGTAAAGCGCTCAGTAGCGCGTTTGGCCACCGTTGGCATCAAGGCAAGCCTGGCAGCGTCTCCGCATGGAGTTAACCAGTGTGCGTAGAAAATCCTGGGGAAGTCGATCCCATACTTCGGTTATATCGCGTCGCAAATGATCCAGGGTCTGCGGTCGTCTATGCCGTTAGAGTTGGCGTCCAATCTCGTCCCAGACGAGTTCAATGGATGCCATATCTGGGGACAATGAAGGCCATGGTATGACAGCGATGTTATTGGCCTGAAAGAACGCTGTGGTGGCCCTAGCTGTATGTGGTCGTGCGTTATCATGGTGGTACAGCTGGAGCTCGGGATGATACTGGAAGAGGGGCACAACGTGGTCCTGAAGCACATCCCTATAGGTGGCAGCATTTACAGTATGGTTAAAGATGTGGAGACGGGTTCGGTGATTATAACTGAATGCGCCCCATACCATGACGCTTCCTCCTCCCTATCGGTGGGCTTCCAAAATGCAACAGTTGGCTTGCCTCTCACCACTTCGTCGCCACACCCTTAGTCGCCCGTCAGCATGCGACAGACAAAAACGACTTTCGTCTGAAAAGACGACATTTTGCCACTGACGTCTCGTCCATCGTTGGTGCCTCTCTGCCCACTGGTATCATTGCTGTCGGTGTCGTAAGGTGAGGATTGGGCCGACTCGAGGACGTCTGGCGTTGAGTCCTGCAGCCTGCAGTCGACGTCGCACGGTGTGCTCTGATATAGTTCCACGTCTCCCAACAACATCTCTTGCTGTTACAGCTGCCGCCAAAAACCGATTCCGCAAATGAAGCTGCCGTATATACGCGTCCTGTTGAGGTGTCGTAACTCTGGGTTGACCTTGACGGGGTCGATCTGCAATGGATCCAGTGGCCATTAAACGTTGTTGCAGTCGTACGATGGTGGACTGGTTGCAATTCAATTGTCTGGATGCTTCTCTGGTGAACATCCCGCATGTTATCATTCCTATCGCTCTTTCTCTCTCTGCAGCGCTCAGTCTAGGCATGGTTTGACGACGTGTTTGTGGTTGTGGACTAAAATATTGACTGTTTTCCAGCCCGTAGGGCTCTAGGCTGAGCTCTGGGTGAAAAGAAATTAATGTTTTCCGTGCAGAATTTTTACCAGGCACCCAAATCATGTTTTACGTGTTTCACGTGCTACTCTTGTCTCCAGCTTTGCTGGCGCAAAATGACTTTGCTGGGCTCTGGGTGGTGACCTTGTGAACCTGTGTACTAATTTCGGGAACAATTGCAAGACCATAAGATACTTTACCATGCACTCGTATAGTGATGCGTAATTAAAAGTCGCTCAGTATATTTAAAAATACCAACACAGGCCTGAATTAATCGAACCTCAGTTTCCCTTCTTTCTTTATGTGTGTGTGTATGTTTGTGCCAAACCTTTCTCCGTACTGAAAATACCTTTTACACAGGGTTAGTTTCGTCTTGTGATCGTGAATGTGCATGTACTTTCTGACAGCTTCAAAGTAACTGAAAGACAGTGGGAAATGTCAATCATGAGCCGATGTTTCCTTGATCATCAACATCGACTCACTCGTTCTTGAGCATTTGATATCCAGCTAAAGAAATAGACATTATCCTTACGTCTGCAAGGGATTGGGCTTATACGTGGCCAAGTAGATCTGAAGGTCGGGAAACGTTAGATAATATTTTGATAAGATAACGATGAGTCCGTGAATCAGATCTTGGTTTTGTCAGAAGAGTGAGTACCTGCGCGACAAGAGTTTAGAATTAGACACCTGACGCTTAAATTAAAACAGTGAAACGCAGGTTGAAAATCTCATGAAATGATTGTTAGTGTGATGGCCTCTACACACTAGTCCTTTCTGCTCTTTTTTCTTGCTCTTATCGCGAGAAAGTGAGCATAACGTTTTAATCAATCATCATTGTTATGTTTGGTAGCTAGTGAAAGTTGTGCTCTTTTTTCCCAAATAGTTGTTCCTTTATCCTCGTGTTTGTTGTGTTATTTGTTATTTCATTTATACCGTTCTTTGTCGCTCATCTTTGTTTATTTCTTGTTTCCACGTGTCTGTTGTGTCCTTGGTTACGTTCTCATAGTACCATCCTTTTCTCCTATTGGTCACCGTGACTGACGAACGAAAAGTATAAGCAGAGCAGTTATCTCGCTTTCTTCTGGAAGCAAAATTACTTGTTTGAATGTTACTAGCATCAAGCTGCCTTCTACTCCGCCTATACGAGTCCAGGACTGTACTTCCTTAATTAGAGGAGGCAAAAACAGCGTTGAAGGGAACCATCTTTGTCTCGTCACAACCGCATCCCCACCTTATAATTGATGAGACCTGATATAGTGGTCTTGAACACTTCCTTCCTCTACAGCATTATCAATGAGTCTACATTTACCTTTAATAATAAAAGGAAGCCATGGCTCGTCGTCATTAGTCACAGCATTTACAAAATTACACTTCCAGATTTCTATTTTTAAAAACTGTTTGGGGGGGGGGGGGGGGGGGGGGAAGAAGATCACACACAAAAAAGGAGAGGAATCGACGGGTCTGGCGAATCGTGAATGTGGCACTGAGGGCATAACATAATGGTATTTAAGTCTTACTTGGTAGACATAAAACACAGTTCAGTGGCATTCTGGGAAATGTGAAAGGTCTGGCTACAGGTTGTACTGGAATGACGGCATCTGCTTGTAAACAGATTAACTTGCGAAAGCGAGTAATGTACCGTGTGTGTTTGTTGCTGCTTCTCTCTCCAGGGATGAATTCAAAAATGTGAGAGATTATTTTCTTAAAATTACGGTTTGTGAAGATGATTGGGGATCTAAGTTAGACATCAGTCATGGCAGAGAATGATTTATCTTTTGGTTGTAGTGAATTGCACCTGCTTACCGAAAAGGTGGAAGCGTATATAGTTGAGTGGAAGCATTTACAGGTGGAATATGGTCGAGAAATAATTGAGTAAGTAGAAGACAGAGCTCAGAGTAGATGAATGGCTGCTTAAGGAGAGAGAGAGAGAGAGAGAGAGAGAGAGAGAGAGAGAGAGAGAGAGAGAACTTATTATTTTTTTTTTCATATTCAACCTAGGCGGTAATCGTTCGCTTATAGCAAAGCGCAACTGCAAACAAACTTTCTCTGAACTCCAGTGCAGCATTGATAAATAATAAGCCCCGAAAAGGGCGACTGGTATTTTGTTTTCAAATAGCATTTTGCCTTGTTTTTGGCTAGGCGCGCTCGGTTCAGCCTGGACACAGGATCCGTCAGTTATATTAGGGCGTATGTCCAAATATAAAAGACCATATGGCCCAATTATATGGGCAGTTGGTATCTTTCAGCTAGCAAGATGAAGCCCTGATTAGGACGACTAGCTACACCACTTGGATTTGAACTCGTGCAGAAATAACTCGATAATACTGCAAAAAAAACTACTTAGTCCTCTTACAAACATGTCTATAGATATACCTGCAGGCAGGAAAATAACATTGACAAAGGCATCTCGATTATTCCCTCGGCCTAAGTTCTGCGTTTCGTACCCTGCCGTATCTTACGCCCCCTTCCCGCAAGTAACCTTTACATAAACCAGACTTGCTGCTTTGGCAATGTGGCGCTTATCACTGATCAAAGCTTTCGGGACAAAACACAGAACCAGGACTAATCGGTCGATGAATGCCTTAACGGAGGAATTACTCACACTAATCTCTTGAGTATCTTAATGCTCACATTTACTTCCTTACCTTCTTGAATCAGGAGCAAACACTGTAATTCTGGTAGGGTTCTTTGTTTCCAGTTACATTTTTATGAGCATCTTATAGTTCCAGGTGGTCTCTGAGGAGACGGAAAGAATAGGGCTACTAACCCCAGGTATGTCGTAAGGGGCGACAAATATGAGGATGTGCATTGGGCTGGTAACCTCATTATATAGAACACATTGCAGTGGTTGGCTCCCATGCTCCATGAGGAGGAAACAGGGAAAAGAATAAATGTATATGACATTTCATAGCACCCTGTAGATGCCGAAACCCAACGTTAGGGAGTAAAGGGCAAAGAACAGAAACGCAGTGCTGTTATAAGAATGTTGTTGAAAGCGACAAAGGTGGATATGGTATGGAGCTACTACTCTTATCAGGAAACACCTTCCTCCATTCATCTTGTCTTATTACCCGCTTACATGTTTCCTTTTATTTTCTTCTCGTTCCAAGAGTTGTGAAACCTACTAGCTAATGAGCATCATAGATGGGCTAACCTCTCAAATCTTCCCTTTATATTCGCTTGTTACCTGTGACACCAGGTGATAGTTTAATTAGCGGCATATACAAGATATATATATATAAACATTTCACTGTTGTTGCCCTATCGCTGGCAGAGTTAAATGGAATTGTATCCTACTCAACATACTAACTATCTACAGTTGTTGTCTTTTTTTAAACTCATGTAAAAACATTACGAATTTCAAGCATGAGACGAACGTTCTGGTTAGTTCGCACTTCACCCTTCGGCAAGGTGTTTAAGAATCTGTAGCTTACCTTTATACTAACCCGACCTGTGTTTACGCTTTTTTCACATTTTTGTCTGTGATCGATAAAACGGATACAGAAACAGCATGGCATTATGTATTTATATTTGCATGGAAGAAGCAGCATTGAACAAAGAAATGCAGTTGTGTGGTATAACATTCACTAGAGAACTCAATGGGGATCTTTTGTTTCCTTCGACCTCTCACTTGTTTGTTTGTTTTTGTTGTTGGGTTTTTGTGTGGGGCATGTTTGTTGAACCTGTAATAGTAGTAAAACGTCAAGGTGGAGAAATGGCGGAGTTTGTGAAATGATAATTAAACTAGAAGTCGACGTGATCTGTGCGCTTACCCCAGTACGTAGGGGCCTACACTGAAAGTGGCTACAAAGAAACAAATGATAATTAAACTAGAAGTCGACGTGTTCTGTGCGCTTACCCCAGTTCGTAGGGGCCTACACTGAAAGTGGCTACAAAGAAACAAATGATATTTAAACTAGAAGTCTACGTGATCTGTGCGCTTACCCCAGTACATAGGGGCCTACACTGAAAGTGGCTACAAAGAAACAAATGATAATTAAACTAGAAGTCGACGTGATCTGTGCGCTTACCCCAGTACGTAGGGGCCTACACTGAAAGTGGCTACAAAGAAACAAATGATAATTAAACTAGAAGTCGACGTGTTCTGTGCGCTTACCCCAGTTCGTAGGGGCCTACACTGAAAGTGGCTACAAAGAAACAAATGATATTTAAACTAGAAGTCGACGTGATCTGTGCGCTTACCCCAGTACATAGGGGCCTACACTGAAAGTGGCTACAAAGAAACAAATGATAATTAAACTAGAAGTCGACGTGATCTGTGCGCTTACCCCAGTACGTAGGGGCCTACACTGAAAGTGGCTACAAAGAAACAAATGATATTTAAACTAGAAGTCTACGTGATCTGTGCGCTTACCCCAGTACATAGGGGCCTACACTGAAAGTGGCTACAAAGAAACAAATGATAACGACAGTATTCTGTTAACGGTAAAAACAAACAGCATCCGGTTCAAAGTCAAAAGTGGTTACATATTACCTGTAACCTAATAACAAGATATATAAATCAACTGTTGTGGTAAAAGGCGGGGGCGGAGCCCAGAGAAACCAGATCAGAGGCATCGTTGGAGCATCACCAACAAAAAGATATAAACATTCATTTAGAAATAAAGAATAACTTGGTACAGAAGCCGCGTGAAAGTGAATACTTAACAGTCAGCAGTATGGGTCAAAGTGGAAGAGATCAAACATCGAGGACGACTTCGGAGAAATGGGATCGTTAGGGTAACAGAAATAGTACAGAAACACAACATTCCTTCGAACTAGCCTGCTACATTTACTCTCTGTCTCTCTCTCTCTCTCTCTCTCTCTCTCTCTCTCTCTCTCTCTCTCTCTCTCTCTCTCTCTCGCTCGCTCTGTTTCTAAAACCAGTAATCATCCTTGCTTGGACCGCTTCACGGCGTAAGCCGAACAGGAACAAGTAAAACATGGGTAATCAGAATCTTGCCAAGATCCAATTAATTCGATTTACCCACATTTTACAGTTATCCGTGCAAAACACTAGTGAGAATTAAACAGAAATCAGTTCAAATAAATGATAAAGAGACTTGTAACTAGATACAAAGATGGAGAGTCGAGTCATTTTGGAAGTATAACATCGGTGATAGAGGTAGATCACAGATTAGCAAGTTGAATTTCTTTCCTGTACATTTTTCTTTTCTTGATGAACTGCTTGCGAAAGTAAACATGCCTGAAGTCAGCAACCTCGTGTGAATGTGTGTGTGTGTGTGTGTATATATATATATATCGTTAAGCTAGAAGACAAGACTAACTTTTGTAGACACGATAAGAGAACTTTGCCGCCTACATATACTGCTCTGGCTGTTATTGCACCTATTCACATCTAGTGCTGACATTCTTGAAGCAACAACATATCATCTGTTATCACTTGTCGTTTCATCTGAGTTTGCCGACAGAAGGTGTCTTCCCTCTGCGGTCTTTGATTAAATAATTTCTGAAAGTTTACCTCATCTGTCAGTGTAATTCAGGTCACTAACCTTTGCTTCAGTGGGAACGAAAGTGGAGCAGCTCAGTTTTCGCCAATGATGAAATTAAAACAGACACATTCCAGATAAATAGGCTGTTTATTCCTCGATGAACATTGACTCTGTCAGATGTAAATTTGTCTTTTTAACTCAGTAGAAGACAATGTCCAATTTGGCATGCATAATATATATATATATATATATATATATATATATATATATATATATATATATATATATATATATATATATATATATATATATATATATATATATATATATATATACAGTATATATATATATTAGGCTGCACCGAATAATAAATTTAGGTCCACCCGCGGCGTGATAATTTTAAACCCAGAAAGTAGGCTGACTTAAAATTAAGTTTCAGTTGGTCCAGCTACTAACTCAACACACAACGCCTTGCGATGCATACTTTAGCGTGTAGCGGGTTGCATCAGCTGACTAGGCAGAGGGAACAAAATCGTGGGTAATAGACAGCGCAGAGGCAACGAAAGTACATCAAGCCATCTGCAAAATGATCGCACTTGACATTCAGCCATATTCTATCGTGCAAGATGTCGGTATCATGTTTCTCGTTAGTTTGTTGGAGCTGAGATACATAATACCAAGCAGGAAATTTTTTACTGACATAATTATTCTTAACATGTACAGTTCAGTTAGAGGTAGTATCCAGCACAACGGTATCTCGCCGCGCTTCCAACAAGCGTCTCAAGTGAGCGTCTGTTCAGCACTGCCGGCAACACGTTTTTAGATCACAGATGTTGTCTTTTGGCAGAGAATGTTGAGAGACTCGTTTTTTTTAATGCCAATGCATGTGTCATGCAGCAATGTAAAAAGTGATTAATGGCTATTTGCCGTTTTTTTTTGCAACGGTGTATAATTAATAAAAAATGTCAGTAGACCTATTGAACACAACTTTTTATGCCCAACATTCACTCACTATTCGTATTCGGCCGAAAAGCTAAAGGCCTATATTCGCATTCGGCCGAATAGTAAAAACCACCATTCGGTGCATATATATATATATATATATATATATATATATATATATATATATATATATATATATATATATATATATATATATATATATACACACACATCAGCAGGAGTAGTAGAATTAAATACAGCAATTGTTATGAAGGAAGTACTCACTGGGGTTCTTTAGAAATAGTCACCATAGGCATTCAGACACGCATCCCACTGCTTGGGTAGACGGCGGATGCCGTCCGAGAAAAATGACTTTGGTTGCTTATTGAACCATTTGGTCACCAGGGCCTTGACGTCTGCATCGGAGTCGAATCGTTGTCCCTTTAGATATTTTTTTAAGGGTCCGAACAAATGAAAGTCACATGGTGACAGATCAGGGCTGTAGGCTGGGTGTGGCAGAACTTCCCACCTTTTCCTTGCTAACGCTTCCTGCACAATGTTCGCAACATGTGGACGAGCATTGTCGTGCAACAGAATCACACCATGCGAAAGCATGCCGGGTCGTTTATTCTTGATGGCTGTATGCAGGTTGTCTAGTGTGTCTTTTTAGCGGATGGCATTGATGTTCACGCCAGGCTCTTCAAGTCTGCCAATAGAAGCCCTTCATGGTCAAAAAATGCAGTCAGCATAACCTTACCGGCGGAAATCTATGACTTGAATTTTTTGGGTTTTGGTGATCCGGGATGTTTCCATTGCATGCTCGCTGTTTTGCTGCACGGCTCAAAGTGATGGCACCACGACTCATCGCCAGCCACTATGTGCAACAGAAATGCATCACGCTCCTCTTCTTAACGCAGCAGGTGGTTCAAACTCCACCCCATGCGTTCTTCCTTATGGTTATCGGTCAGCATCCGTGGGACCCATTGTGCACAAACTTTTCGATACTTCAGTTTCTTCCTAACCACCATTTGAACTGTCCCAAGAGACACAGCGAATTCCTCTGCTAGCGAACGTAAGCTCCGACGACGGTCCACCCGTATTGCTGCATCAATCTCGGCGATGGCTTCTTCTGTCGCAACAATATGTACCTGACCTGGCCGCGGAAGATCTTTCGTTAACTGACGTCCTTCTCGAAACATTCTGCCCAGTTTTTCACTGTAGTCTTAGACACACTTTTGTCACCATACACTGCTTTCATTCAGCGATGAATGTCGACTGGTCGACATCCTTCGGCTGTTAGGAACTGGATCACTGCTCGCTGATCGACCTTGGATGGATTCCGTATCACAACGGCCATTATTTTAACGGTCTGCAGCACAAGCAATGAATACTAGGAGAATGAACACTTTCACACTTGTACATTCGTATGTGCTTATTACGTCAGATGTGCCGTCATCATGCTCCTCCTACAAATGTCCACTTCGCGCAGCACGGGCGGGTTTCATTTGAACACTCCTCGTGTGTGTATATTATATATATATATATATATATATATATATATATATATAATTTGTAAACTTACAAATCCATTGCATTCCATCTTCCCACATCCACCCTTCAGCACAAGAGTAGATAGTGTATATACCTAATAAATAAGGAAATTGTATTTGAACGACTTTTCAAGTTTATAATTGTTAAGTGTAATATGTTTCATTGTTTTAATATCACAGTTAGTTACCCAGCGGGGTGGCATTTTATGACTGTCTCCACTTTACGAATTTTTCGAGATCAGATCATTCACAGCCGTAACTAAGTTGTGATACCAGTGGTTCTCTCATACACTGGGACTTCACCATTTTCCTGCAGAAATTATATTTCTGTATTGTCAGTGTTATACTGATCATATAGACAATAAAAACCTCACGCTACAATGATGTGTACGAGGGATTCCAGGGTAAACGAGAAACGGTTGCTGTAGCAATTGACCTAGAGGATGCTCATAACAGTGTGAACTTTGAAACATTGATGGACTGTGTAATGGTGTGCGGTGTTAACCCTTTGGCTAACAAGATGGATAGCTGCTGCCTTAACTGAGAGATCAGTTGCATTTCGCTTGAGAACAAGGACATCAGAACAAATGCACATTTGCCCGGGTCTACCTCAGGGTTTTCCACTATCACCGGTGCTGTTTAATTTAACATCTAGACAACAAAAGTAGCCACCGTTCAGCCAACTAGTCTGGGACGAACATTGACTTTTGCCTGTTAATACTAAACGATGGAACAGCAAATAGAATCAATCCACAGTAACCACAGACAGTAGGCATCCCCTACATAGAAACATAGCTGACATTCAGGAAGCTAGGATAAAAAGGGGGGGGGGGGGTGTCCTGGGTGGCAGAGGCAACGATTAAGCAAGCAGGTGACCACAGTTGAAAATATATTCAAAGGAGAAGAGTAGATTAAGTCAGATTAGAACTGGACTAACTGCTAACTAGTCATCATCGACCCTGGTAGAGAGTGCAGAACTTGGGCCAATGGGAGGGCACAGCTGGAAATTGATCAACTAATAAATGACCATGCTGGGGATGATGACGCCATTGTGTACACTGATTGGTCTGTAAACCGTGGTGAGAAATCAGGGTGGGGCTTCTCTGCTAGAGTAAAGGGCAGAATCGTCGCTCAGCATAGCGGGACTTACATGATAACAACCTTCAGCATGAGAATAGAAGTGGAGACAGCCACTGCAGCATTAAGGTGGCTGTCTGAGACTTCATTAACAAGGGCGGTTATTGTATCAGACTCAAAATCCATGCTTTGGAGGTCCCAATTGGATGGCTCCGGCATGAGTGGAAAACGTCTATAGAAGCCTCGAATATTCAGGAACTGGTGTGGATCTACTGCCCTTGTCATGCATGGGTACGTGTGGCGAAATGGCTGTTACTCCCTATTTTCCTACCCGTCCCCTTCGTTTTTCTTAGTTTTTTTCTAGAGTCACTGGCTCTCTGTATTTCGTTCTTTCATGTGGTTCTACGGGGCAGTTAACCCCTCCCCCCCTTTCCCATTATTACTCGGTCAGCCACCCACCCTGCAGAGTGGCATTTTTTTTTCGATTTCGTGTTCATTGGGCCAACAACAATTGACGTAGGGATGCGTAAGAGCATCGGACCAGCGGGAGAGAATCTTCGCCGCTCGTAAACATGTTTGAGCACGAGCGGTAATCCTTTTCTGCTTTCTTTTGAAAACACCGATTCACTGTCCACGTGAGTACCCCTCTTGCATTTCTGTAAAGGCGGCTTGGTCTGTTGAGTGCAGTTTCTTCCAGGAGACCTGTCTCAGTAGTACTATTGAATGACATCACGTTACGTAGACACTTGGGCGATCATTTGTGTCTGGGTCTTTGGCAAACGGAGACGGTCAGCGTTTTCATGTTTCCTAGAGTTCCTATTTCGTTAGTCTTACGATGGTTCTAGAGGCACAGGGTGAGCAGGTGTCCTTGTTTTTCGATTTCAGCGGAGACGGCCGTCAACCCGTTACGCAAAATCTTTTGGTAGTTGCGTCTTTCAGAGAAAGTTCTGGTCCAGTATTACGTGTCTTTGTCTGTTGCTCTGTGCACGTGTTCATGACTGGGGTAAACACCTGCGACCGAAGATGGTAGTATATAAGAGGTCCTTGTCTGTCCGTAAATTGCTTCAGTCTTGAAAATTCTTGCTGGGGAAATAGCAACATTAGACAGTCTGCCCGCTTGTGAGTAGTGGGATATTCTGACCTTTGTTTGCATACGTCGGCCATCTCAGGCAATCAGTTGAGCCGTAGGCCGGACTTCGCCTTCTGTGGTTAACGCCTTCTGTGGAGACTTTGCCTTCAGTGGAAAGCTGCTCCAGTCAACGACTACTTTATAGCTGGGTTGCACGTAAAGATAGGCGTGCCCAGTTCATCACCCTATTACGGGTCATCGGTGTTTTCCCGTGAGTGGGAAATAGCATTTCTTCTGAAAATCAATTAGCAAGAGAAGCGCCCTGCTCCTGTGGCTTCAGTGTTCATAAAGCCACCTCGTTCATTCTTGTTTGAGGGCTGCACTAACGCGGTGGGCACAATCCAGATGTGGATTAGTTCAGCATATAAATTATTTGAGTGTTCCACCCAGCAACTGCCAGGATTTACAGCTGGGTGCATTTCTTCCAAGGATTTGTTAGCCATTACACTGGAGAAGAGAGGGTATCATATCTTCAGTGGCCAGCAGTGATCCCTGTGGAGTAAAGCACGCGTGCCAACGAAGAGGGAATTGGGAAAAACGTGCATTATAAATTAGGGTAGATTTTTCTAAAACTGTATACTAGACTGGTTAGTGTAGTTCGTGAGCAAAGTCGCTGACAGGGACAAGTCAGCAGGCTTAGTGTGTTAGGCATAACTGAGACTGGTATGTATTCAAGGTCTTTTTCCAACCACGGATTATTAGATTTAAAGTACAACCCCATACTTGTGGGAGCGGGTAACCTTTGTTTGGGTTTTCCTGTGGTAGTCCATATTTTTTTTATACTACCTGTCTCTGGAGTGTTTATAATTTTGGTGTCTCGTTCTTAGAGACCTGCATTGTAATTTTATTCCGTCTGTATTTTATGCCGTGATTGAAGAACTGGAAAGTGTCAATGAATTCGAATACTTAGGATCAATCATTAACAGCTCTGGCGACTGTGCAGTAGAAATTAAAAGAAGACTTGCAATTGCTTCACATAAGCTAATACAGATGAAAAACCTATGGCAAGGCACAAGCAAAGAAACAAAGTTACAACTGATCAGAGCATGTATATTCCCAGTAGCAACATACGGCTGCGAGACTTGGACACTCAATAAAACAGTTGCAAAAAAGATTACATCATTCGAAATGAAATGCTACAGAAGGATGTTGAGAATACCCTGGACAGAAAAAACGACCAACAGAGAAGTACTGCACTCACTAAACGTACAGGAACATTGGCTCCTAAATACCATCGCAATAAGGAAGCTGAAATTTTTCGGTCATATAAAAAGACATAATAGTCTGGAAAAAACAGTGATGAAAGGCATGGTCCCTGGAAAAAGGGGAAGGGGTCGACCTAGACGACGGTGGACCCAGGACATCACAGAGAGTCTGAACTTGTCTTTGGCTGATGCAGGTCGACTTGCCCAGAATCGTGATGCGTTCAGAGCAGCTGTAATGGAGACAACGTTCTGGAAAGAATATGTCACATGATGATGATGATGATTGATGTTTATGTTATTCTTTTCCCAGCAGCTATTTAGGTGTTGTGTCAATAAAAGATATATTTGTATTTAACAGGATCAGATTTCTTTTACTTTCCTCACTGGATCTGTACTATTCACTTGTACTGTATTGTTGTGTGTGGATACACCTTAGTGTATAAAAACCTTACCTCTAAATTGAGTAGGAGGCTGTATGACAATAATTGAACAAAAGGTCACCGAGTGGCGAGGGGAGAGTCATGTTATGTTCTCACCCTCGATAACTATTAGTCACATCATCCACCATCAACAGAATCTCTTATCTATCACCTCAGATCTCTCAGACTCTTTTGTCGTGTCTCTGACATCACCCAGACCTTGGCTCGGGTCACAGACAGACACTTATATAACCCACTCGTGACAGTACGAGGCAATGAAATAGCGGACAGACTAGCTCCAAGAGCACCCATAGAAGGTGCATTGGATGTGGGTAATGGAGAGATACTGAGGACAATTAATGATGCATATTATGAGAGTTGCACTGCAATCGATGAAACATCCAGGTTAAAATTGCTGGAATTTGGCATCAAACGTAAGACTAGAAGGGATGGACGTATGAGAGGATGCATCCGGCGTGTATACAACCAACATGCAGCATGAACAATTAGCATTCATACCCTTCGACGTTTGCTGAGGGAGACTGAGCACCTATGGGTTTTGCCCAGAGTTCAGTGAAGTCAACTCTGATCAACAATAACAACAACGGTGGTCCAGGCAGCGTTGGTGTAGCCAGCAGTTCTTTACAGGACGATTCAGACCTACATGATGCTACCACGACCATTCAGTTAGCAGATAGATACTGTTAGTCCTTTTCATGACGTAGCGTAGTAGATTAACGCTGCGAAATCTAGCAGTCCTTTTCACAATAGCCCTTATCAGGGCTACATATTAACTGGTAGGAGCTAGTAATCCTTTTCAGGGCTCAGTTTTTATCAACATTTCAGTTGAAAGAGCTAACTTATTTTGAAGGCAGTTGCGTTCTGATATAACCGATGGACTTCAGTCTAGGGTAAAGAGAAGGTGCATTGCCACTTTGAAGCAAAAACCTCAAGGAAACAAAAATTATTCTCTGAAACATTTTTGGCGGATACCATGGCTTAAAACCATGCATTTTAAGATACATAATTACAATATAGATATTTATTGGACCAACACGTTTTGCGATATCTACTAGTGAAAACATAAACATAACTGTCGTGAAACGAGTGTAACCCACTACTTTGTTAATCACTATGTCGAGATACAGATTTGCTTCAACCAATCAACGAGCAACGTTCACCAGTCTCTGAGACAGAATAAATTAACGGCCATCTTGTTCACGCAAGATGGCGGATGAAAACTGAATAAAATTAGGCTGTACAGCGCTTGCGACTAAACCGGAGAAACCAATCATTTTGCTCCGCCAGGAACCAACCAAACGCTTTCCTTAATCATTTACCTACCTATATAATCGGGCGGATTTTATGCATAATCACACATCACCGACGCGACGCCAGAGATACCGACCGACTGAAGAGGAGAAGCTGTCACCTTGATTTATAGCTTACCTGGAGTGCAGTGACCTGAAGCTTGCGTTGCTAAGTCGAGTCAAAATCTGGCCGGTTTGAATCTTGGAGGGTAAATATATTTACGATAACCTTTAGGAAAATAGGCTTTCAGCAGGTCTATAATATTGGTATTTGTTGTGTGTCATTTTTACTACCTATCAGGTTACTGATTGTATCTTGGGGAAATTAAGTATAATGATTGTATTTCCTATTATGATTGAATAGACAAAGACTAATAGGACTCATACCTCAATCTATTGTCTCCTATAACTCAATCTATTGTCTCACATGACTTCAGTCTATTATCTCTGATAAGACCAATTGCCATATAACCAAAACAGTCCTTGTTAGGACTAAACCTATTGTCTCCTATACTTCAATCTGTTATCTCAGACCAACTGCAATATAACCAAAACAGTCCTTGTTAGGACTCAACCTATTGTCTCCTATACTTCAATCTGTTATCTCAGACCAACTGCAATATAACCAAAACAGTCCTTGTTAGGACTCAATCTATTGTCTCCTATAACTTCAGTCTATTATCTCAGATAAAACCAACTGAAATATAACCAAAACAGTCCTTGTTAGGACTCAATCTCTTGTCTCATCTAACTCCAATCTATTGTCTCCTATAACTCCCACCTGATATATCACCAAACAGTCCTCGTCTCACATACTCCTATCATAAGAACAATAACGTTATTGTTAGGATATATTATAGCACTTGTCAGAGAGGGCCTGGTATATTATAGGGGGAAGGACATTGTTGTATCACACCTAGGTGTACATATTATTGGATGTATTCATGTATTGAACTTATATTATGGGATGTATTCATGTATTGAATGTATTCATGTATTGAATTTATATTATTGAATGTATTCATGCATTGAATTTATATTATTTAATGATATCCATGTATTAGTTTATCAGAAAGAATGTTTTGCAAGTAGACACCTGTCTTGTCTCGCTATTGCTAAATCATACTAAGCCATGTTGTCATTCATCCTACATGCAGACACTGAGACACGCTCATATCATATACAATAGAAATAGGTGGGCATGAGGACAGAAATTAGCCCCTATTTTTCCTTGTTACAGGTTTTTTTCGTGTCCTAAAACCTGAGATCGTGGGTCGTCAATCCAGCTGCCTGGAACTCCGCAGGAGCATAGAGGTTGTCCTGACTCTACATCTTTGGTCCCCCTCAGTCTTGGGTGGGCTAAAGGAACGATACTCAGCCGATGTTGTGTGAACCAGCCAAAGAAGAACAGACCTTAGAGAGATGAGTACACATTAGTACCATTTCTGTCAGCATTGTGAGCATAGAAACTGTCAGTGATGAGAAAGTGAAGTAGCATAGCAAGAGACAAAAATAACAGCATAGCTTATAAGTGTTATATCCTTAATTAACAGCACAGCGGATACATGTACTATAATTGAATAACAGCACAGCTGATATAATTTTTGTTCCTATAATTGGAAAACTTGTTGTAATATTTATTTACATATCTATATAAATATAAATATTTGTAAATCATATGTAAACTTACAAATTCATTACATTCCATTTTTCAACATTCACCCTTCAGCACAAGAGTAGATAGTGTATATACTAAATAAATAATAAGGAAATTGTATTTGAACGACTTGTCAATTTTATCAGTGTTAAGTAAAATCTGTTTCCTTGGTTTTTTAATATCACAGTTAGTTACACAGCGGAGGTGGCACTTTATGTCGGTCTCCTCTCTACTATTGTTTCGAGATCAGATCATTCACAGCCGTAACTAATTTGTGATACCAGTAGTTCTCTCAGACACTGGGACTTCACCATTTTCTGCAGAAATTCTATTTCTGTAATTGTCAGTACTATACTGATCTTAAAGCCAAATAAAACCTCACGCCACAATAACTAATGTCCAGTCTGCCATACAATACGCTTTCGCAAAGTTGGTGCACATCTCTTTTGTATGCTTCATTCGCTGCTGCTATGTGAAGTTTTGCTGCACGCACACACTCTCACACGCACTCAAACTCACGCATACACATATGATTTTGTCAGCGCTCAAACATCTCGTAGTTTGTCTGGTTCGTTATCACTAATTCCAGAATAAATCTGTGTGTAGACAGTATTGGTTGGTACTAGTGGTAAACCTGAAACGTTTCAAGGTAGATTCTTTGTTCACATTCAGACAGACACTAACTTCTTGGCTAATCTATCACTCCTCGCAGATTCATCGTGTCTGGTAAACATTGCACGTTATTTTGACTTGCGAGGCTAAACATAACTCGTAAAATTGCTATTAAAAAAAAAAAAAGAAGACAGATCTGTACATCAAATAGCTGCTCTTCTGCAGGAAATGTTAGGTTTTTGATACCGCCCTTAAGATAGTGGAAAATTAAAAAGATAGTTTTTGTTTGAATAAAAACGTGACAGAGATAAGAGGCAGCGAACATGTTATCTCTCAGAGAGGGATCCAACCTTGATGTGCTGGAGCTTTGCCAGGATTTTACAAAAAATAAGTGCCGTTCAAAATTCTGATTGCATTTTCTCTTCACCACCGCACACATTTCAGAAAATTGCTGAGACTCATTGACTCGTAGTAGCAAAGATCCTTCACTCATTTCTGGACTTAGCATTTCTTCGTAACAGCATTTACTAGTTGATACGTACCAGCTGTTAACATTTATTAGTTGATACATACAAAGTCTTAACAACGTTTACTAGTTGGTACATACCAACACGTAACACCACTGTACCAGTTGCCCACTTAGGAACGTCATTTCTAGGTTTTTCCCATTTGTTATGTTGGAGTAAGTTTTTTTTAATTCACAGATTGAAAGAATTGGAAAAAGAAAAGACATTTTATATCAGGGATTTCAACCGTGACAGAGGATCATGAAATCAGCAGGAACGCCGAGATATGCATGTCGCTGCACCTGTTTTCCTGGGATTATATCCTGTTTTATAAAGCAGCCAATTTAAGATCATGATATGCAGTCTATTTTCGCGTTTAAATTGGCGCAAAAATTTCTCAAAACAATTTTTTTTCCCCCAAACAAACGTTGTATAGGACATTGTGTATGAACCGGATTTCTGCCAAGTTTCAGTATGAAACACAATAGAAGGATAAGAAATAAACTGGGGGAAAAGAGAAACAAATGTGTTTAACAAATTTAACCAATTTCCGTGGCCTGCGTGAAGATACTGAAGACCGATTGGAAGTGACACGGGTTACTACCCTGAACTTCTGTAGTCGAGTTAATCTCCCGAGAGTGAATACTCTTGATCAGTGTTGGTAATTAAGTTATTGGTTGTTTGATTACTCCTGCAAATTATGGCGAGAGGGAAGAGAATTTAGTGAAAGAAAATTAATGACAGGAGGGTGCAAGCAGTAGAGCATATTAATTGTTAGAGTTTCTTGAACATGCAGTAGGAAATGTCCTTCAGCTTCCAGTAGCGTTCAATACACTTCACGTCTGCTGCCATGCGTGGTCCTCTGAACTGTATATTCTCCGTTGATCCAGGTAATTTATAAATATACTGAAGCACATTAAAAACGCACCACCTGTATAATCCAGGAACAGAGTATGAAATGTAAATATAAAGTGTTTACAAGTTTACATATTTGGAATCTTTATTCATTTTCCTATGAATCCATGCTGGTCATTAATTTGTACATTTGATTGTTATGAAATTCATTGCATTCTGTGCAGGCAAGGGAGAAAACCAAAAATGCAACCAATAAAAAAATTCATTCACACTATCCTCAGTATCTGGTATGTCCACCGTGTGCTTGCAAACAAGCTTGGTAGCGGCTCCGCATGGAACGCACAAGTCTATGAAGGAAATTCCGGGGAATCAAGTCCCATTCACGTGTAAGAGCAGCTTCGAGCTGTTGCAGATTAGCTGGAGAACCTTGCCTGTAGACTCTGCATCCAAGCTCGTCCCACAGATGTTCTATAGGGGACATGTCTGGTGATAGGGCAGGCCAATCAATCGTCACAATGTTCTTGTGATAAGAGGTTTTGATGTTATTATTTAGAGGATATCCTGGACAACTATATGTATCAGAAGATACCAGGATAGTGCCAGATAAGAGACTGGTCTTATGAGAAATACCCCCTTCTCTGAAAAGAGCAAGGGTGTATAGACAATCAAGGTGAGGTCCAGCTATGTAAGTTCCCAGAGTAAAGAATGATGATGATGGAGTTCTCTGGGTCCCTATCCGCTACCTCTTGAGATCTCACCAAGAGTATGTAATCAGTGGGTTATTATTTTGGCAAAGTGTCTAGGGTAATGTATTTTCACAGTTATGAATTTCAAAACAGAACTTTAACTTTAATGAAAATTAAGCAAGACTGTCTTAAAAGTATATCTACAATTTTATTTTCCTGAACCTCAAACTTTTGGGTCAGGAAGTATCAAACTCAAGAAAAGGTTATATACATGCTAAAATAAATATTTTTGGAAACTCTGTCCATTTGTGTACCGCAAAAAGTCACTGGAAAGTCTATACCCACAGTTCTTGGTATGATCCTTAATACTACCCTTTAAGGTCTGTTATTTTCATCACTCCCAGGAGGTATAGAGTTAATTGGTGAAATTATGTTTTAGGATGAGGTGTCAGTGCCTGTATAAAGGACTTATCTGCAAAAGGATTATTGCAGCTGTTTTGTTGATCTTAGACTTGTACCCCAACGTTGTGACTCCTGACTGAAAAATCGGAGGTAGCTTCAAATTGTAGCATGAGCACTCACTCCACCATGTTCTTCCTTTCAGGCTACTGCAGCAACGAGGTACTTTGTAATACAACCTGAAACAAGAAAGACAATCCCTTGTATGTAACATCTGCCGTATCAATTTCACCACTAATCCTTATTAATACCCACCTGGGTCAGCCACTTGTGCTAACAAGTCGCACCAGACCTTAAATTCAGTTGTCTACACTCAGCTTGATGTAATCAATCTTCTTCAGTATTTATTCTACGTTTATGTCCCTCCTTCCTGTTTTGTCCTCCATACAATAAGCAGGGTATGTACAATTATAGCTTGTGACCTGTTGATTACTTCATTCGAACATTCCCTATATGTTCTCACATGTTATTTGAACAGTGTGTCATTTTAAAAGACAATATCAATTTATTTATACTGTACTTACAGTCGAAAATTTATAAGGCCAATTGGCAAATATTTTACACATTTTTTCACTCCGAATAAGCCTGCCCTATACACATTCCTACTTCGGTCGTCGTGACATACAACACATCCCGTTCGGCAGTATCGAAACCGAATATGGCACACAATAGCCTGTTACTTACAGGTTAATAAAATATGCAAATAAAATTATCTGTCTTACCCTCAAGTAAAGAATATTCACATACACAAGCTGACCAGCCGAAAAGGGCTATAACACTGATCTGTCAGTACAGACGGCAAAAGCTTGTCCTTCTGACTCGTTCTGAACATGTCAGCTTGGCATGCACACTTTTGGTCTTATGGCGGAACTTACAAGCAGTTGTTAATTTTTATCAAACTACACCCGACCAATCAGATGACGAGTTAAAAAAAATTAACTATTTCCTAGGCTATAGAATTGAGCAGTTTAAGCGTGTGTGTCTAATCTGACCGAATTTGTTTATTTTATATCATAGTTATTTGTGAACCGATTTTAATTATCAAAAGTGATAATTAAACTGCCAATTATTCTCTATCGTTCTATATAGCTTTCCATATAGCATTCAAATGGGGTTAATTTTTGTGTGATTAAATTTGATCTTAACCTGATGTGAAAATATTACTAAATTAAATGTTTCTACGTCAAGATAATTTTGTATGACGGAATCTCTGAGTGTATATGTTAAGCAATATCAGCGCTATAATTTGAGATATCCCTTGCATTTTAAGTATCTATATTTATCAAGAAATAAATTATTTAAGTTCGGTCAAAAACTCAAAATTGGCATTATTTCCACTTCAATCAAAAATTTTCTTGTCATTACAAAAAAGAGGTAACGATTTGATTGGTTGTTAAATTTTACTACGTCCTTCGATAAATATTGGGGTGGGTGTGTAAAAAAAAAAAGGGGGGGGGGGGTTGGTAACTTTTAACTTGTTTTCTTAGAAAAATTCAAATACTCTTAGTTAAATGTTGGCGGTAAATTTGACTGGACCCTCAGACAAATTTCAAATACTGTAGTTATTTATAGATTAAAAATACGATAGCTAGTTCGTTTTAAGAGGGGAATTTGAGCGTGTTGTGATCCGGATTCACTTTACTACAGTTCTGCTGCTGTAGATATTGCTGCGTAACGCATGCGGTGTGCGCAAGTGCGTTATCCTGCTGGAGAAGCTGCAAGTCTGGATAATTTTTGAACGCAGGAGCAACCAATGCATCCAGAACATCATCTCGATATGTCACAGCATTAACATTTCCACGGAAGACGTGAAGAGGCAAGCGATGGTGAAAACTGAATCCTCCCCAAATGTGAATACTGCCACCTCCAAATCGGTTGTGCTGACGAACACAGCAATCTGCAAAGCGCTCTCCACACCGTCGCCAAATCCGCATACGTCCATCAGCAAAGGATATGTTGAATCTGCTCTCGTCTGTGAATAGGACATCATTCCACTGCAGTCTAGTCCATCTGACATGTTGCTCTGCCCATTGCAGGCGCTGCTGACGATGTCTGTGAGTCAAGTTTGGCCCAACATAAGGTCGTCTTGCAGTAAGGCCTGTATCTCTGAGTCGTCGTATGACTGTCATTCGAGAGACTTGCCCACGTCTACCCACTATTGCTCTTGCTGTTTGACTTGCCGGGAGAGAACGATTCCTTAGTTGACTCAGCACAATATGACGATCTTGCGCAGGGGTAGTAACTCGTGGTTGGCCACTCCGAAGTCTATCCCGGGCACTGCCAGTGGTTCCGTAACGTTCATTGAGACGAACAATAGTGCTGTGGTGGCAATTCATCCTTCTGGCAATGGCCCGCGAGCTCATTCCGGTCTCCAACATACCAATGGCTCGTTGGCGGTCGTTTTCAGATAGTCGTGGCATTTCAGGCACATGTACTGGGTGTTTTGTCTCAACGGCCTTTTTATACCGAGTATACTGCCACAACGCGTACACATTTTCAGGGTCATAGCTGTTGGGAATCGTGTTGCACGTGTAACTTTCATTGTTTTCATGTAGTCTGTGATAGGAAACTCTTTACAGAGCGATACAACAGGAAGCAATCTGATCATCAGAAGAAGTCCCCCCATCCGACAAGTGTTTCGGCCCAATTACTCCTTTACACTCTAAGGGGGGCGGGCCCACTTGGGTCATGACTCCCAAGCGTCTCAGTTTCCTGTTGTCTTGTATCGAAAATGAACCCATTTCACTTATGGTAGCAACTTTTAAATCCACAACGCCAGCCGTGGAGGCAATTGTGAAAGTAACAAAGAGAAGACAAATTATTCCGTTCGTTCCGTCGCCCTTCACAACTAAGGACACACACTGAGACATTAGCGCGCAGCCGACGAGCTGCGCGCCGCAAGCCACTGAAATTCTGTACCTGACACTAGAAAAATTTTGGTCTTTTCTGTACCGCAGCGTTTATTGTCACGATGTTCATCGCCCATTGCGGTTGTTCCACAGCCAGCCTGATGCCTTTTCGGCAGTTTCACTAAGCCTCTTCAGTGCCCTTGTTCTAGACTGTCCCTTCAGCCCCAACAGTTTCAATAAATCATACACTGATGCAGCCACAAGCCCTCTTGCGCCCACTTCAACCGCCATGACCCTTGCACTGAGTCCATCGTGTCTCAGATCCGCGGCCAGATCGCTATACTTGGCCGCTTTGAATGAATGTTGCTCGTCTAATCTGGATTCAAATGGCACGGTTAGTTCAATCAGTATGACCTGAAGCGTTGCTGCAGAATGAAGCACTATATCCGGCCGTCTCCGCGATTTTCTGATACACTCTGGATATGCCCCCGTTTAGGTAGGTCTAACGCCATCTCCCAGTCGTTTGCACAGTCAAGACGAGATGGTAAACTGCTACCAGGTTTACTCGGTTTGGGGTGTGCTGACTTTCCTGCCCTCAGAAAGTATGTGTTTGCGGTGTCTGGCAGGACTTTGCTAATCGCTTTCATTCTTGCCTGATCTATTGTCGCAGCAAGCTCATTTAGCACTTTGTTATGGCGCCAAGTGTATCGCCCTTGCCCTAATGCCACCTTACACGCTGAGAGCACGTGTTCAAGTGTCTGCCTCCCCTGGCACAGGGCGCACTGCTCATCATCCGACTTTCCCCATTTCACAAGGTTGGTGGCCGACGGCAGCAGGTCATACATTGATCTAACCACGAAGCTGAGCCTAAGAAGTGCCATATGCCATATATCATTCCATGTCAAGGACCTCTGCAGGGCTCCTTCCCATGTGGTCCATTGGCCTTGTTGGACCTGCTGCACTGCTTTTTGCAACCTCTTATCATTCTCAGCTCCTCGTATCTCCTGAACTACCATGTCTCTGCGCTCCCTGCTTGATGCCTTGGACCACCAGCGGATGTCACCATGCCCAAATCCCCGTCTATTCGTTTGTGTGTATCCGATTACCTCTCTCAGTTTGAGTGACTCTTCAGCAGCATCAACAGCTTCTTCCACTCTCCACTTCCTTCCCGTTTTCAGTGTGGGCTGAATGGACTTAACCACGTCATCAGCTGACTCGCGTAGCATCATTGCAAGCCTTGCTTTTCCAACTTTGTATTCTTCAACAACTGACTTGAAGGGAAGCAGAAGTTTTGACTTTTTGCAGTACAGTGCTACATCTGACAGACCTGGTGGTACCCCTAGCCATTTTCTCATGAACTTGTTGACCTTCTGCTCTATAGCTTCCACTGTACTTGTGCTTATTTCATATATAAGCAGTGGCCACAGCAACTTCGGTATCAACATGAACTGGAGGCACCACAGTTTGAACTTTCCCAGGAGTCTGCTTTGGTCTATGATCTGTAGTCCTCTTTCTGCCATTTCTATTGTCTGTTGCACTGCCTTCGAGTCTTTTAAAGAGGCATCGTACACCCTGCCAAGACTTTTAACAGGTTCCTCAATGACAGTAGGGATTCTTTGGCTAGAAACCGTGAATATGACCTTTGCTATCTTCCCTTTCCTGACTGATAGGCTTCTCGACTTCTTGGGTTTGAAGCTCATTCTGCACCAGCTGACTATTTCATCCAGGCGTGCTAACATCCTCCGGGCCTGATGTTCATCTGATGTGGGTTGAATCATGCACTTTCCATTCCAGCAGCCATTCGCTCTCTACCTCATGACAAACACGGGGAAAATTCATTCCCACACTGTTTTTTTTTTTCAGCTTCTCGGCATCAGTATATATAATAGTGGTGCGTTTTTAATGTGCTTCAGTATATTACGCTTTCTGTTGCCGTCATTTATACGAGTTCCCGTAGTAACATTGCGAGCGAGTAATGTCGTTTATTATTGTTAACTTGATGGCACTGAAGATAACTGTATCATATTTTGTTCGTATTTCACTGAGGTAAGGAAGGCATCGTCGATGTAGCTAGTTGATATTAACTAGTAGTCCCTTTAATGGTTGAGTATTTGTGAACACTGCACTAGAGGTGACAAGAGCTCTCTTATTTTTGAATGCCATTTACTCATATACCCGACGGACGTCAGTCTATGTTGACAAGACCGTGCTTCACTGCAGGAAGGCAAAAACCTAAACCCTAGAGAAAGAGGAAATTAAATTAGTCAGTAATATTCACTGTAGTTTATTTCCGTTCTAAAACAAATGTTTCTTTTTTTCAGATGTGCCTGAAACGTGAGAGATGTTTGTGCGTGTGTGTGTATGTTTGTGTGTGGGGTCGGGTCGGGATGGGTGGAGGAGTTCTTATTTCTAATACCTGCCCTAGGTCACCCGTCTACTCCATTATTTGACAGATGGTCTGTGAAGTAAAGCCAGCTCCCTGGCTACGGTTGTTTTGCCTCTCCGTGCTGATGTTGACCTTGGCTTTGCTCGAGGCAACCAGATTTGTTTTCCTTGAGGTTGCCATTATATAAAAACTATGTAATAAATACGGAGCAGGGACATAAAGTTTTGACAAGTTCTACCAACATCAGGAATTATTTATGTTTGTAGCTGTTGAATTTTGCGTAATGCAGAGGAAAAAATCAGGTCTCCTCCCTGCATCCAGATATGATTTTTCTTTTTTTTTTTAAATTGCCCCACTTACTTGCTCATACTTTCCTCATGGCAGCCTATCCCATTAAGCTGGCTCGGGCTTGAAGAAGGCCACATGGCCGGGATCTGTAACAGACTAGGCTGTTTGGCGAATGTGGAAGGGATGGGAGTAATGGAACATATAGCAGAGATTTTTAACGTAGTTAATTATCTTTTCCTCTCGTTTATTTAATTGTATATTTATTTTATCTCCAGGTAATTAATTATCTCCATTCCTGCAGAGATTTGTTTGAATGATGCTTTGTCAGTGTCATCTTGTCTGCCTTGTCTGTTTCTGTTGTATATCGTGCGTCTGTTGTATCTTGTGTCCATTACAATTTATGTATGTTATATCTTGAGTCTGTTATAACTGACACAAGTTATAACAGACACAAGATATATCTTGTGTCTGTTATATCTTGTGTATGTTATATCTTGGGTCTGTTATATCTTATGTCTGTTATATCTTGTGTCCATTACAGTTTATGTCTGTTATATGTTGTGTCCATTATAGTTTATGTCTGTTATATCTTGTGTCTGTTATATCTTGTGTCTGTTATATCTTGAGTCTGTTATATTTTGAGTCTGTTATAGTTTATGTCTGTTATATCTTGTGTCCATTCTAGTTTGTCTGTTATATCTTGTGTCTGTTATATCTTGTGTCTGTTATACCTTGTGTCTGTTATATCTTGTGTCTGTTATATCTTGTGTCTTTTAAATCTTGTGTTTATTATATCTTGTATCTGTTATATCTTGTATCTGTTATATCTTGTGTTTGTTATATCTTGCGTCTGTTATATCTTGCGTCGGATTATATCTTGTGTCTGCTTATATCTTGTGTCTGTTCTATCTTGTGTCTGTTATAACCTTTACATCTTAAGCATGTAGGTCACAGATTGTTTAATCATGTACACTTTTATTGTGCATGTCTGCCTTATTAGACACACTGACACATTTTGGTCTCAGTCACTGTGTCCGTATTTTCCTCTTTCTTGTGTAGGCTACCATATTATCTTCACCCATTTTTATATCGTTTAGGCTTCATAGAGATTTAGCTCGTATTCAGATTGTTTGTGAGTTACTTTATTGGCTGTGGTGCTTCGTTTTCCAGCTCTCAGTTTGATTTAAACAAACGACGGGTTGTCTGTTGTGGCGCATGCTGTGTTTTCTTAATAGTTGAATAGTACATCAAAAAGTATAAATCTGAAACATCATTCTTAAAGCATATCCAAGTTTGCCTCTGGTTGAGGAGGGGGGGGGGGGGGGGGGGGGTTGTTTTCTAAAAAGAGGTAGAGCTATTGGTCATGCAAATCCTTTGTTTCAAGGTTTATGTTATTGACTTTTTTTGTTTTTCCTCCTGATTTCTGTAACTAATCCGCTCTGCGTGGCACATGATAATGTTTCTACTGATTTACCAGACATATTTTGTTAAAGAGTGCGGGTCGAAATGTTGGCGGACGCCCTTTAATGCTATTCATGTGTACAGTTTCCTTTTAATCAGAGCTATCGGTAGATAACACCTCCCCGCTATCTGTTCTGTTCAGAGGCCCACTTGATACCGTATTAAATGAAGTTAGTGGAGTTACGCACTCATTTACTTACAGGCAAGAGCATTTTCTAATGAAAATCTACGTAGAATGATGCCATAAAACATCAAATCCCGATAGGGAAGAATATTTAATTTCATCAACCTTGGGAGCGGGTTTCGTGAGAAGTGAAAGATAGATGGAGAGAGGTGTGTACACCTGGAGTGTTGTTTCAATCTTCTACTGAGATATTCTAAACAAATGACGAAAGTAGGCTCGTTAGAGGGCACTCGTAGGAAAGAAATGATAAAAGGAGGAGTACGCCACACCAAAGAAAAGAAAGACAAGTACATAATAATATATTTCGGAGATTTAATCCCAGTTCATCCAAGTGATGCCATCGTCTCGCTGCAAGAAGTGAACGTGTTAGGACGCTGGAAAATCAAGTACCCTATACTTCTTAAAGGCTACAGATTTGGGTGGATGTAACTTAGTTATATAAATGACATAATGATGATGCGGTGTTTCATTTATTCATCCAGTATCCTTCGGCTTCTATTGAAAATAGATCTTTAGCTAATTCACTCCTAGTCTTTTTGTCATCTGCCACCCTTTCATGTTGTCACGGGTTGCCTCCCCTTTGCTCTGCAGTGGTGTTCCAACAATGGCCAAAACTTAGAGTATCTGATGTGGGTCTTCAAAGGTGTCTACCTTCGCACAAGATTACTCTTGGCAGAGTTGTAGGTAGAACGATAATCGTGCTTCTACCTCAAGGGAGTATTCACAAGATATTTCTGATGTCAAGAACAATGCTGCATGAGGCGGAGCAATGTTAACTTTAGTATCTGACACGCAGCCTTTCGTGAAGATGGGGTATGCAATAATTAGCTCGTTAAAGCCCCAAGCCGAGTTAATTCAACGAAGTCCCTTATTATTATTTATTGGCTCTGTAGATGTAAATATATATTAAAGAGTTTGATATATACGTACGCTCTCATAGCTATAATAATTGAATCAACTATGAATTTGTAAAATGATTAACACGTAACAAATTTAAAAATCAATTATTCTTTTACAGTTTAAAATAAATATGAACGATGGTTGAAATTTAGATAAAAAGTGTCTTCATAGAGACTTGATAGGAGAATTATAAAAGTCCGTTACGTTCGCTTTTTAATAAGCACTTAGCTCTTCAAATGATTGAGTACTGTCGCAGGTGCCTTGTCAAGTCTTTTGTGATGAGGGCACTTCTCTGCACAGCTCGTCCAATGTAGGTGGTTAGTGTCGAATCCAGGCATGTGTCCCATTTCCCTCAAGAAATATTTCTTTAAAAGCGTTTCCAAACCTACAGACACAATTCCGCTATCATTCTCAATTTAATTTGAATGTACACAGGCGGGTAAGTCCTTCAAAATTACACAATGGTTGCAGAAACACGTCTACACACTTACCAACACACTGTAGTGAATCAATAGCAAATCGGCAAATCATATAATTATATACATATATATATATATCTATATAGGCACACACAGACGAGCTGTTAATCGCAAACTTGATCTGCTCTCAAGTACAACTGGCAAAGGCAGTCTTCATTTACAAGTTACCGCTTCTTTCTGCTTGCTGTGTTTTTCAAATCATATGGCCCCAATTTAGCAAGGGCAAGGTCTATTTACACTAGCACACATCCGGCGTATCGGAAAGCAGGGGCTTAACGGGGTATTGCGAATCCCAAAATGAGGCATATTTTTTGTCTCTCTGTTTCAATTATGAAAAAACTAGTTTCCCCCTTATCTTTCTATTTCTGAGCGATTTTATTCATCTAAGGCTTAAATTTATACCCTGAATTAATCTTTATCTTCCTAGCTAAAATCTTTTTAGTTCTCCTAAGTGCATTTTATTCTATGCATATTTTAAATACCAGGGCAGAAATTGTTTTAATGTATGGATCAAGGGTATTACTTAGTATTTTTATACTAGACCAAATCATTGTATGGAGGCGCATCATGGACAGACGGATCTAACTAAGGTTTTAAAAGGAAAGTGTAGTCACGGTGAACTGGATGTGGGTAGTGCTGGTATATATTGTCCTGTGCATTTGCTAGCACATTATCTGACATTGTCTATCGTCCCCATCTTGTGTAATAATGGAATAGTGATGGACCATATAGGGGTTACGTTTATTTTTGTTTCAGGTTCTATCCTGACAACTACAAAACAAAAACTATATAGAGTCATCCACCTCTGCTGGACTCTGTGGTGCAAGTGCCCTTGTGGTTAACAGGGCCAAATACCCAGCTTCCACCGCCTGGAGAAATTCAAAATACGTGTTCGTCCATGGCAGGAGAGTGACAGATCTCTAAACACAAGATAAGTGGCAAAACAAAGCCACTGATCAGCGCATCCAGATTATACCCCTATACTAAAAGACAAGATGCAAATAAACATACAATGAATGATGAAAAGTGTGGACATAAATTTACCCATTACTAGCTTCACAGTCAAGAAATAGTGACAAAACTCATTAGTATCATATAAATGTTCTTTAAAAGGAAATAATTAACCCAGGTGATAACCTTCACAAGTGAATGACTTTTTAAGATTGTTAATTATTTTCAATGTTTATTGATTTATTGTTGTAAATAAATTTGATTTCATTTCAAACTTTCCAGACCGAAAAGAGAAACGGTATAGGGTAAATAAATTGTAAATATTTACCAGCAGACTTACTTACTTATTAAAGTTGAGTTCATGTTCTTGTTGGAAATAATTTTGTTAATATCCCCTAGCAGAGTCAATAATAATAATAATAATACAATAATCAAGGGAGGATCTTGAGAGGGAGCCCATAGGGATCCAGGATAATACGAGTACACTAACATCATACCTGGAAACTTATACAGCTTGACCCTACCTTTGATATCCATACACCCTTACTCTTTTCAGAGAAGGGGGTATTACTTGTAAGACCAGACTCTTATCTGGCACTATCCTGGTATCACCTGATACAACTTTTTGTCCAGGATATCTTATATTTTAATAACATCTCAACCCTCTCGCGACAGCAACCATTTTTACATTACCGTCACAGGTGTCGCTGTATACGCCAGTCACTTGTAGTATTATGTACTTATATTTACTTGTATCATTAATGTTTTTTCTATATTAAAAAATATTGTTATAAATTGTCAGCGTGTCACTCAAAATCATTTAGCATGCACCTAGTATAACGCGTTGCATAGTTAGAGAAAAGTGCTGTAAGAATTACAGTCGTCTGAACGGAGTTGTGGTAGTCTTAAGTGAGGGGTAAACAACTGGAACATTTCTAAATCGAAGACATAAAAGAAGGATGCAAGAAAAACACTATAAGATAGGCTTTTACATTGTCTGGAATAAGCAGCTTGAAGGCATATGCCCCCATTTGTCTGTCAGTACGTTATACTGAGAGCATGAGACCACTCTATTTGGCTTGTTATTTTTGGACTGCTCCCTGTTTTTTCTTCCTCAAAGATCGGAGAACTCCTTTCGTTCTCTCTGTACGTTTTGTTGATCTCTCCTCTGTTTGCCATACGTTTCCTGTCTCGTCGCATAGAAGAGCACCCATTAGAAAACATCAGTTTGTTTGACAACCTCCCCTCCTTACCATCCAAATCAGACTAAAAACAATAAGACACCGTTAGATGACTGTAGCTCTTTCTGGTAATAGTATACCAATTGAAAAATACAAAAAATTAACGGCTGGTTGGAATTTGAAATGCTCAGTAAAAATCTACTAATGAGATTTAGTGTTGTGTTTGTCTGTACTCTAGGACAGAATACCTTCATTATATACATTATAAACTTTCTTGTCTTTTCTCTGGGAATAAATGAATTCAGTATGAAAGGTGAGAGAAAGGAAGGGCAGAATGTCAGACGGGCCTGCGTGCCCAGTTCTCAACCCTTTGAAAATAAAGTTCGTTCGGTCCTTCGTTCGTTCTTCATGGGTGTGAAGGCATTAAATTCTGATTATAATTCATTAAACGTAGGCTACATTGAACCCACAGCAGAAGATAAGAGCGGAGATACCAAGGAGAATTTGGAGAAGTACGATGACAAGAAGCCTAGATAGAGGGTATCTCTTGAACAGCTGAAGAGACCAGTGACGAGTAAGCGTCAACTGTGCTGTATGCAAAAGGTGGTGAGAATATCGTATACACAGCTACAGAAGAAAAAAAAAGATTGCCCAAAATATACATTGGTGCCAAACGACAGTGATTATAGTCATATGGTCTGTATGAACGAGAACAAGTGACGATACTACAGCAATGTTCAGGATAGCCAAGACCAGACTTCATGACTGCCTGGAGAAAGACGTAGCCGTGCCATACTGTACTTACATAACCATACGTTGTGAGGGCTAGCAGTCCCCCAGCTTAATTCTGGCACCAACTAGAGCAACATTCAATCATTACTGCTCGTCTTTAGTTCAAGCACAACGGTCGAGAGCTACTATAATACATCACCAGATCAAGTGCCGACTTCACACAGACGTAATGATCTCCAACATTGTCTGTTTCTGCTGTGATGGTACAACATGATAGACTAATTTATGTTCCCCCCGTGATGTTCCCTGCCCACTTACAGCACTCAGTCTTGCCCGTTAGTCTTTAATCTTTCGTTGAGGTATACAGGGTGTTCGAATAGTCACACCCCCCTATTTATATATCCTCACTTCTATCTATTGCATATAAACAAAACAAATGTAAAAAATAAAAAAACTCCGACTAAAATAGCCAAACTGACATTATAAGAGGCCGCAAAATATTTTAGTAAAAGTTATCTTTGACCTTACGGGGTTAATTTGTTTGACTTGACTATAGCCTACTAATTGTTGCAGCTTTATGACTCGGGAGGATCAGTTCTCTTCTTCGCTGCTTTTGCTGTCCAAAACTCAAGAGCAGAGTAAGGTACCCATTTACTGCTTTCAATATGTGGCCAAGATAAAAGACACGTTTCACTTGTTTCATGACCTCTCTATTTATTCATACGAATGCTGGCATGTCATGTGTTATGCTAGTTATTATCGCTGACGTTTTTTTTTTTTTTTTAAATTGACGCTCAAATTCATAATCACGACTTAATGCTGTTTTTTTTTTTAATCCACTACTTTTTGGAATCCTTGTTTACCCTGAGCTAACACAACCGCACCGTCAGCACATCTATGATTGCTTTTTGTTCTTCCACTGCTTTTTGGCATTCCACCGATCTGTTTGAGAGTTTTGTTTTTTATGTGTAAATGTTAAAAGGCAAGCGGACAGCATACATCTGTGTCACACTGCTCTTTGTCTACAGATAATTCAATGAGTAATATGAATAATTCTATTTGCTTCTTACTCTTACATTGCACACTAGTGTCACATGACGATGGTGATTACGACGATGATGATGACGCTGATGATGATAATAATGATGAGTGTGTATGTGAGGGGCAAATGGTAGAGTAATGAGAGGTTGCTTGTGTGAACAGTAAGTTGTGTAGGGCCTGTGTGTATGTAGATTATCGATGTTTATGTCCGCACACTTATTTTCCATTTAGTGCAGTCAAGAAGTTTGTACTGCTTGTCAAATGGAAGTTAGTCCAGCCAAACACACTACATCTGGTGTGCTGCCATTGTTATTCCTCACCGATCTGCCATTGTTTACCGCCTACCCAGGCCTTTAACCGCGTTACAACAGAGTAGACATTTTATGTTCTGGAATTCGTTTTTCTTGGCCGCGTATTTCATTCCAGTACCTCGCCTTACTTTAGGTGCAGTGATTGACAAAAGACACAAATGGTATTTGGTGGCCAGAGAACAAACGTGAACGAAAGGAAAGTACCGCAAAAACAAACCTGGAACCGGGTAAAGAAAACGCTCAGGTTTCGCTTTCTGAATAGTTTGTTGTGGGTAAGAAAATACTTCCTTTTTTTCTGCTCCGGCAGAAACATTCGTGGTGGCTGGCATGCCATTTGGGTTCGTTGGAAATTGACGTGAACAAATATATGGCATGAAATTGGGGAACGCCCACTCTACTAACATTTGTCACATTTACATAACAGCAGAATGAGATCTTTTATTAGTCTTACAATCAGTCACGTATTGTATGTGCTGTTATCACTTTCTTGTTTCTTTTAACATCTGGCTTTTTGCTCTTACTTCGTTCACATTTTTCTTGTTACCGGCACTTTTTTGGGCATCCGTCTTTTTTACTTGTGCTTTAGTTAAATATGTTCAAGCCATTTGTAAAATGTCTAGTTCTCGGGGGGGGGGGGGGGGGGGGGGGGGGGGGAGAGAAGGAAAGAAAGAATAGCAAAACAAATGTCTTAATTAAATCCTTAAAAAAAATGAGGTTGTACTTTTTACTGGCAATATCTATCATGTCAAACATGTTATCTACAGGAAACCACTGCTGCATGAGCGCGGACTTCCTGTATAGAGGCTACTGCACAGGTAGTCCCATGCTTCATAAGGAGCGAGAAGAAAGCAATACCCCTCTTATGATCTTGTTAATTACCATTTTCTCTTTTGTCTTCTGTACGCATGGTTTTTTCTTGTTAATATGTTCATTGTGTTTCTCCCTACTTTTTCATGTTGACAAATTTCATCTCATATTTTCTTGTCATTTATAGTCCAGATTTCATTGTTATCTTACTTACTTACTTAGTCGTTCCCCTTCTACCGTTATCGCTCTCCTCTAATATTTTTTTTTTTTAAACTGGGCTTCCCTTATATTTTCTCTTACATACAGAGCTCGTGTCATGCGAGGCACCCAGCTGTGACAGACTTGGCCAGTTAGCAGTATAATACCACTAAAATAAAATATAGTTTGTATAGATGAGTACAAATAATAGATGTAGATCAGTCATCACTACCAACAAGGCCTTTTCAGTTCTACTGGCATGCTAGTTGTCTTTCTGTGGACGCACTTGTCAGGACTATATCATTCTAGCTCATAGACAATAGTAGTCATTGTTGTAAGGTCTCAGTATGCGGAGAGTTATCTGTTTTTGACTGGCATTTGCACACTGATATAACCAAAGAACTTATGTCAATGTTTGAAGGAAGCTTGCTTCGCCATTAGAAAACAGACATTTATAAAAGTACATCTCCTCACAGTGCAAAACGGTTGAATGTGAAAAGTACTTTTCTTTATTACCTTTTTTTATTTACTTTAATTTTATAAAATCTTTTATAAAAGTCGCTTTGCAGAGACCCACTAAGAAAGTACTGTTCAAGCACCAACGGCTTTACAAATCCCTCATGACCTTAAGTTGCCGTTCTATCATTTTTGCAAAGTCTACCATCCTTCATTCGTTGTTTGTACTGCCTTTTTCTTGACCACATTTCTACGCCACACATTCTTCTGTGTTTAACTTGTAAGTTAAAGCTGTCTTTTACTTTATTGTGTTAGCCGTTCCCACCACGTTAAAATTTGTAAACATTGTGTACACACAGTTCAAGCAGTAAGATTATATATCGCAGTTTGTTCTCATTTTTAACTCCAAGCAAAGCATTCGAGACAGCCATCTGTTTTATTCAAGCAAGCAGACACAGTAACAGGCGATGATCTCGTTAGTGGCGCCGTGAGAACGAAAATATAGCTAGATCAGTGTAAGCATTTCACGCTTGAGCGCTGTCCAAGAGAGCCTAGTCGCTCTTGATTTAGGCATTTCTGGTAATGTGAATTACTCGCCCTGTTTCTCTGTTCTCTCTTTCTGCTTTACTATGTCGACATAAAACACACGGGAATAAACGACTGCGGAACATCTGGTCAAATGTCAGCATGTTTACAGAAGATGAGTTGATGCCTGATAAACCAGCTGAGAGTTTCATGTTACCGGTACCGTGTTTCGTTGTGTGCCTGTATGTACCTTAGATTTCTCTGAGAATTCCTGGGTCTGCAGGGAGTCTGCATGAAGAATCTCGAGCGCTGCTGCTACGGAGTCTGCTCTACTCTAGAGAGAGCATTTTCTCTTTGTCTCAACATAATTTTTGGTTTGCTTTTACTCCTGTCTTGTTGATTCGTAGTGCTAGTTTTCCTGGGAAATCAAGCAAGAGATGATAGTCAGGCGAGAGATGATAGTCAGGCAAGAGATGATAAAGTACTTCGTGCTTGACAAGTAGTGTTGTCACAGTAGATGAGACTGCTGGTTGTTCTGACGTATTTGCTGAGAACTGAATATGATGTTGGATAATAGCGCGGTGTTGGACCCCATCTTGTTGTTGCTACTGTTGGTGGTGGATATGTAATTGTTGGGACTGTTTATGTTCTTGAATCAATCGTGCTAATTTCGCGAATATATTAATTCTGGATGCAGTAAGATGCAAACTCAACGTAGGCACATCAACAAGTGCCAATACTGTGATAGTCCAAACTCGTTAATTGAAAGTTCATACATTGTTTATTGACATCACATCATACGGGACGAAACACTCAACGTTGACGGTTAATAGATTAAATTCGACATGATGATTCTGGACGCATTGTCCTCAATAATAATTTCAAATAAATAGTCTCAGAAGAATCCTCCAGCAAATTCTGACTAGGAGGTCTCTGAGTGGATTATCATCAATAGTCATATAGGTTCATAGAAGGAGTCAGTACCAGGTTATTTTGTTCACGGTTGGACCTTTCCCTCAAGGACAAGAGATTCTCAGTATACTTGGTAGTATCTAAGATCCCGATGCTAAAGGAAGTTCCTCATCAACAAAAAACTTATTAGACGTAGGTGCCAGGTTCCTACTAAATACCTTCTACGGCATGTTAAAGTTACTAAGGCATTGATACTTCGAATTTACTCTTGTATTAGCCGGTGGGACTGACCCCAACGGCTTCCTAATATTATATAGATAACGTTAGATCCACTGTAGTTTACCGCCGATCCCATGATAGGCACTTTACTGGCATACAAAATTATATCTTCAGCGTGTGAATCCATTTCGGTTACAGTCTAGTCACTCTGTTATCGACTAGATTACTCTCGACTGTTGGAGAACGATCAATTTTACTCACAATAAGTTCTATACTTGGCTTCTGTCAACGACTCAGCACTTACGTGGATGACACCGGCTACAAACTGCTAATCCGCAGGACCGGTGTTCTATATAAATACTTTACCCAAAAACACGGGTCTCGTCTCCCAAAGCTTCGAATTGGAAACCAAGATTCTAGCTTCTCAAACCCATTCATGACGTCAACCGAACTGTCTAGATACACGTGCTGACAGGATAACCTCCTATACGCCTTCTTTCACACTATCTCAACCATCCACACA